>JAENPR010000084.1:1200000-1511408 GCA_018135685.1 Themeda triandra | reverse complement strand
TTCATCGCATTCGTTTATGAGTGAAGCATTTGCACTACAACATGACCGAGAAAATAATTGAACTTGGAATAGAGTTTCAGTGAGCTCGGCTAGGGCCGACATTAGCACGAAATGAATAGTTCAAGGAGTGAGTATAGATCAGGAGATTGGAGATTCTGTTGAATTTAATCATTCTGGACTAGGTATGGATGTAATAGTATGAGTTGGATGCACTTCGGGGAGTAGTATTAGACACAACCAATAGAATGATCTCGATATGGAAACCTCTTGGAGAGGGGACCATCCAGATCCCACTTCCTAAGAAAACCAAAATAGAGAGGTTACCTATGCCACAAAAACCATTCCAATTGAGGAGATCCCAGTAGTGAGTGAATTCCCGGATGTATTTCCGGAAGATTTGCCAGGCTTGCCGCTGACCGAAGGTAGAATTCCGTATGGAGCGCTACCCGGAATAGCTCTATACGCCCAGGAGAGCGTGCAGAATGCCTCCCGATGAGTTGAAAGAGCTCAAGGATCGGTTGAAAGACATGCAAGCTAAGGGTTTGATTCATCCCGATCTTATGAATGGGATGTGATCTGTTTGTGAAAAGAAGGATAAGTCGCTATGCATGTGCGTAGATTACCGTACGGCGAATCTTTATACGGTGAAGAACAAATACCGCTTTGCCTCGGATTGACATCTGTTTGACCAATTGTCAAAGCTAAGAAAGTGTTCTCTAAGATAGATTTGAGGCCGGCTATCATCAAATCAAATTAGACCGGAAAGATATACCGAGACGCTTTCTCACGAGATATGGGTTGTATGAGTATTTTCTGGTTACGTCATTTGGGCTAACCAATGCTCCATCGTATTTCATGCTTCTACGGTCACAGGTTTTTCATGCACAGACAGTTGATTTTTTGTGGTGTTCATCGATGATATCCTCGTATACTACGAAAATGAGGAGGATCATGCGAAGCATTTGAGAATTGTGTTAGAGAGGCTAAGAGAGCACAAGCTCTATGCAAAATTCAAAAAGTGTGAATTGTTGATTAGAAAGGTGCAATTTTTGGGCCATATTACGTCGTATGAGGGAATAACTTGATGATCCCGACCAACATTGCCAAAGTACTAGAATGGGAATCTCCGAAGTCGGTATCAAGTGCGAAGTTTCCTCGGGTTAGCCGGATATTATCGTCGGTTTATCCCGTGATTCTCCAAGATAGCTAAGCCTATGACTAACTTGCTTCGAAGGGGGAAAGTTTGTGTGGTCCGACAAGTGCGCAGTAGCTCGCACCTTGCGGGAACCTGACCACCGGCACCAGCTTGCTCAACCCGACATGAGAAGCCGTTTGATGTGTATTGTGATGCCTCGAGAATTGGTTTGGGTTGTGTGTTAATGCAAAGAGGGTCGAGTCATAGCATATGCCTCGAGACAATTAAAGAATATGAACGAATTATCCTACTCATGATCTAGAGCTAGCTCAGGTGGTACATGCATTGAAGATATGGAGACATTACCTCCTTATTAATCGATTTGCAATATATATACTGACCACAAGAGTTTGAAGTATATCTTTACTCAGAATGAGCTAAACATGAGGCAACGCAGATGGTTAGAACTGATAAATGATTACAATCTACGGCTGCAATACCATCCTGGTAAAGCAAATGTAGTGGCTAATGCGTTAAGCCAGAAGTCACATTGTCGTCAATGCAACCCTTGCTTCCCCGACAATTTCGACTTTACATCCAAATCATTGCAAAGAACATCCAAGCTTAAGCCGTGAGATTGAGAACAAGATCAAAGAGGGTCGAGAAACCGATGGCATGACTAACACATTTAAGAAGAAGCTAGAAACTCAACCATCTCAAAGGCTTACCGTAGATAACCATGGGGTTTTGTGGTTCGATAACCGTTTGGTCGTACCACTCGAATCCCGAGATTAAGCTTGTCATGGATGAAGCACACCTATCCAAGTTGACCATACATCCCGGCAAAGAGCAAGATTTCACGGTCACGAAGGCCGATATTGGTGGCCTTATATGAAGAAAGGAAATAGCCGAATACATTGCAAAGTGTGATGTGTGTTGTAGAGTCAAGGCTGTGCATTTGAAAACCGAGTGGTCTCTTACACCCGTTGTATGTATGACAGTGGAAATGGGAAGAAATCAGCATGGACTTCATCACCGGATTGCCCACGTCATCCAAGGGCAATGATTCTATGTGGGTAATTGACCGTCTCACAAAGTCGTCGCACTTTATTCCGGTCAACACCACCATGAGAGCTCCGTAATATGCTGATGTGTACATCAAGGAAATTGTTAGATTGCATGGCATACCAAAGAAGATAGTATACCACCGGGAACGCAGTTTATGTCACACTTTTGGGGACAAATGCAGTAGGAGTTAGGTACCGAGTTAGTCCATAGTCTACGCTTATCATCCACAAACCTCCGGGACAACCGAACTGTGAATCAAATACTGGAAGATTTGTCATGAAAGCTTGTGTGTTATCTTTCAAGGGTTCATGGGAGAAATGGTTACCACTAGCAGAATTTGCTTATAACAATGGGTACCAAGAAAGTATCAAGATGGCACCATTTGAGGCATTGTATGGCGAAAGTTGCCGAACACCGCTGAGTTGGGTTGAAACTGGAGACAAGATGATACTATGGGGTGATTTTATTCAAGAGGTCAAACTGCTCAAATCATTAGAAAGCATATGGCAGCGGCATAGTCGAGACAGTAAAGCTATCCGATCGGCGTAGATCTCGAAACATATAACGTGGGGGACTTTGTGTATCCCAAAGTGTCCCCAATGAAGAAAGTGAAACGCTTGGGGTTAATGAAGTTAGCACCGCGGTATGTAGGACCGTTTAAAATTCTAGAAAGAAAGGGTGAAGTAGCATACCGACTGAACTACTGTCCAGATTGGAAACGAGTCTTTCCCCGTCTTCATGTGTCCCAACTTAAGAAATGTATCCAAGTGCTGGAAGAACAAGTCAAGATCACCGACATAAAGTTGCACCGACCTCACCTATGAAGAAGAACCTATCAAGCTTCGGATGTTAAGGAACGAGTGACTCGGAACCGTCTTTGTCCACCACCTACAAGGTATGCTTGGAGCCATCATGACGACAGTGATGCAACGTGGAAGCTTGAGAAGACTACCTCAAGGCCGCCTATCCCAAGTCTCCACGAGCACTGTTAGTTCACGCAAATCTCGGGATGAGATTTCTTTTAAAGGGGTAAGAGGCTGTAACACCTCCAGTGTTAAGCACTAATTAAACTACTCTAATCATGTCATCATTTGCATAAGCACATCATTACTTGATTGTTAGTCTAGTGAATGCTTTGCTTTGATTAGTTGCAATTAAATTTATGCTTAGGATGATTATTGGCTTAAAGTGTGCAAGCAAATCTATTCCAAAGTGCTAGATAGGTTGCTTATTTGATTTTGGTCCTTTGGAGTGATTTATGCAAAAAAAATATTTCAAGAAACTTTCCTGTTGGGACCAATTTATGAAAATGTGTTTTAGGGCTTTATTTTGGACAAAACGGTGCACAAGGGTTTTAAAATATTAGTTTAAGTATTTTCCAAACTGATTTTTGAATCTCCCAAACCAGGCCGATTTAGCAAAAGTTGTAGTTGAAAGTTTTCATCTTGGGAATTTGGAGAAACTTTCATGTTGGAAAGTTTTTCCTAATTCAAGATAGATTTGGAGTTATAGGGGTTTGAATTTTTTAGTTTGGAATTAGAAAGGGGTGGGACCCACACATTCGGTGTCCTCCCATCGTCTTCCAACGGCGACGGTGTACGGCCGGTAACCCGACCGCAGCGGCATCCCGTCTCGTCAGCGGGCCTTGGTATTATTTATCTTTGCCGGATACCGTCGCGGCGCCACGCCCACACAGGCCACACCGCCACCCCGAGGCCGCTCGCCAGCGCCACCTCACCGGCCGGCCCCGCGTGTCGGCGGCCGCCGTCGAAGTCAACGGCCACCACGCGGCGCGCCGCTGCTGCCCGCAGCGCGCACGCGCTCCTACCAGCGGGGAAAGAGAGGCGAGCCCGTCCGATCCAGCCAGCTCCATTTGCTCCCTCCTCATATCCTCCCTCTTTCTTCCTCCTCAACCCGCCATGGCCGCCGCCCGCCTTGCGCCGCCCTAGCTCGAGTTTCAGCGTTGAGAACTTCGAAGCCAAGCGGCATCGGATGTGCCGTCCTGCGTCTTCGTCATATTCCGCCCTCGCCGTTCATTTCGGCCAGAGTGCACGGGCCGCGTGGCCTTCTTCCTCGCGAGCATGGCCGCCGCCGCCATGGGGCTCCGGCAAGCCATTGCCCAGCTTCTCGCACCGTGTCCGTGTCTGCTGCGCGCTAGGGAGCCGCATGCAAGCGGCGTAGCTCGGGATATTAGGACGAGGTAGAGCTCTGCGCCGCCTAAGCGTCGTGCGTGCGGCTGCGCCGAGCGGGCTCGCCATTCTTGCTCCGGCCGAAGGCAAGCCTGCGGCGTGGGCCGCCATGCCTCCCGGCTCTCGGTCTTGTCACGTTTAGCAAGGAGAGGCGGAGCGCGGCTAAGCGTCTTGGTGGGCAAACGCGGTCTCGGTCGCCGCTCTCGCCGTCAGCGCCGCCACCGCCGTCGGCGGCCGCCGCCCCATGGTTCCCCGCCGCGGGGCAGCGTTTCTTGGCCCGATGGGTGCGCAACGGCGGGCGTTGCGCCCTCGGCAGCCCGCGCCACCGCCCGCGGGTCGCCCCGCCGGCCGTCGTGTTCCGTAGCCGTGGGTGAGGCCCGGCAATGGTGGGCCCGGTGGGACCTCGGGCCCCTTTGCGAGGCGGCCGTGTGTGCGTGGTCGGGTGCACGTAGCATTTTATCCGAACTGGGTACACTCGGGGTGTACCTGCATTTAGGAGCGATTTTCGAGAGAAAAGAAAATAGGTTTTTGATTTGGTTTTATGTTTCAAAATTTCATATCTCGGTCATTTTTAATCAATGGGGTGATTCAAGGATTGGGTTATTTTTCTTATGACTTGAGTAGATTCCATAGAAAATATGAGATGTCGCTTTTTAGCATACTTTTACGGTGAACTTTATTTAATTTCTTGAAATGGCTTATATCTTTAGAAATTCATAGTAATTCATTTTGTTGCTCGAGAAAATTGTGAGGTTTGTTGTGCTAGGCTAGTTTTGATATGCTTTATGTGTATGAGCTCTTACATGGTCTTGTTATGTGGTACATTTTAGAGTTGCTGTTCAAGTGCCATTCTTGGCACCATGTTTAGGAAATTCATAATTAATTCATGTTTTGTCCAATGCTTATGAAATTTGGTATACCCTGTTTTTAGTTCATGCTTTAGGCCTACATATCACTGGTTGAGGATTTGGAGTACTTTGGTAATACAAAGTATTTTACGTATTTTGTTTGTGCTTGCTGCTTGTGAAATTTGTGTAGGATAAAGTATTCTTGTTTTGAGGTGAATTTTCTGTGGTAGACTATTTGGGACATGATTTAGCTACTATAATTTTATTGGAATTTTCTGTGCTATCCGGATAAGACTTGCTGTTATAGCATGCACCTTTTAGCGGGTGTTCGTGCTTGTTTGCACGAGGGATTGTATGTCTAGCTTGGGTTTTGATACATTGCTGTTATATAATTGGTCATGACATCATTCCATCATTACGGCGGCAACACTTGTATTTACTTTTGGCATTGCGCCATACGGGATCGCTAAGCCGCAACTTATAAGCCATGCACGAGGAGCGGGGCGTGGAGGATCCTCGGGGCTCGAGCGCTACGGGAGGTAGCCGAGAAGGAGGTGCCCGAAGTGACCTTCTGGCTCTAACCACGTGCCCATCTGCGTTTGTCAAAGGCAAGCCCGGTGCATCCTCCTATGTTTCCGCAATGTTTTAAATTTAGTCCTTTATTTATTATCTTGCATTACGTTATAGGCGTTGATATGGAACCATAGAAATGCACTAGGACTATCACACTTACCATAAATATCCTACTATTAGGTTGAGATTTTGATAATGCTTAGCTTGCTAACTAGTCGGTAGAAGCCGAGTGATCGACTATCACTGCGAATGGTAGGTGTTACTACCCCTGGATTGTGATGATGTTGGTAGGATGTAGAACATAACCATTGTTGGCGGTCCTTATTGCATATCTAACCCCGCCAACTTAGGTTCATAGTTCACCAAAAACCACCTAGATAGGAGGTTTATACTAACAAAACTCCATAGTTTTGGTGAACACTTGTTTTGCGGGGAGCATTCATGGAAAACATGTATTTTGGGCCAAAAGCTAGGGAAAAGAGAATAAATATTTGAATTATAAAAATTGGCCCAAAGGCAAGATAAGAAAGAAAAGAAGAGAAAGGCCAAACCGACGTACCAACATGATGAAACACCGCATGGGCCCAACTCCGGGCCCAAGACCAAGCCCACACCGGCCAAAGTCGGTCGGGGGAGGCGGCACCTGGTGCGCTCCACGCCGAGGGCGCGCTCGCGCCCTCTCTCGACGGGAGGCCGGAGCCGGGGGGAGCGGTGCAATTAATGCCCCGGAGAGGGCGGTGCGGGGGTGTTTTGGTCATTTGGGCGTGTGGAAACCGACCATGTCCACATATAAAAGCCCTTCTACGTTTCATTTCACATATCCAATTTTCATTCTTCATTCTTCGTTCCTCCCCTCTCCACTTTCACAAGCCTACACTAGAGGAAGAGTAGAGCCATTATACCTAGCTTCTAGCTAGAATAGAAGTAGGAGAGTGAGAGAGATCAGAGCGGAGTAACTCTTTTAGTGCTCCGGAGGCTAGTCTTCCACGAGGTGGAGTGCGGTTTGTCGGCTCCCTCCTCACTTGTACCTCGGCGACTTCTTACGCTTGAAGTAAAGGTTCGTGTTTATCTATTCGTACGCTCCTTCTTGCAAAGTTATCTTTATCGTTGTTTGCTTGCGGGTTCGTCGTCCTTGTGGCGGTAGATTTAGAAGAGAACTCCGATAGAGACGGATGTTCTGGCCGACGCTAGAGCTGTAACGTTGGCGTAGACGTGGTGTCTAAGCTAATTAGTTACCTTCGTTTGCCCCGTACACACGGTTGTGGTGGTAGGCGGCGGAGTGGTAACCGGTCAGTCCTTTGTAATCCCCACGTCCGGGTACGGCGTAGAGCTACGGCCAGCATCACACTGGCGGTGCGAGGTGCGATCCCGGTGCCGGCAAGCATTTCGTGGTAGAGTTACCTTTCTCTAAGGATTCATCTTATAGAAAACCTCGCTTTCCCGAGTTACCTACTCTCCCACGGGCAATTTAGCTAAGACCTAAACTTGACCATACCGTTCTTCGTGAAGTTTACGATACCCGGTCTATCACGGGTGAAGTGCTACAAGCGGTCTTTCCACGTGCGCTTGCTGAATTTCTTGCTTTCGCTAGAAATACCAACAAGCATGTCGGCACCGTTGCGGGGAATGATCGTCAAGTTTATCTCGAACCTAGTTGCCCGTGTACCTTGTTCTACCTTTGCTTCTATTTTACATTTCTTTTCATCTTACAAAATGGAGCTACCAGCCATTGCCAAACTATCGGCTCCTAAGAGCGGAGCTCATTAAAAAGCCACAATCTTGAGAAGCCATCGAGGCTTCTAGTTACAAGCTCATGACCTCATAGCCATGGTTCGGGACCAAGTCTTTTTAGGCTTAGTTATGAAAATCCATATCATCATCTAAGGGACTTTGAGCAACTCTGTGAATGCCTAACCATTTGTGGCATGTCACAAGAAGCGTTACGTTGGAAGTTGTTTCCCTTCTCACTCAATGAGAGGGCGAAACAATGGTACGACAAAGTTGTAGGAAAGGTAAATGGAGATTGGGAAGAACTTCGTGATAGTTTTGCGTTGCATTCTTCCCTATATCTCGAATAAAGCTTCCCTACGATCGAGATTCTCAACTTTTGACAATTAGAAAAGAAACTACGGGACGGCTTGGGACCAATTCTTGACCCTGACCGAGGTCAGAGTCGACCTATCTATTCCAAGCCATGTGTTGTTACAACACTTTTGGCTAGGATTAGGTAAGTGCCCTATTGCTCGATGCATCTGCCGGTGGATCTTTTATACATAAGACCACGGAAGGAGAAGCTCTCCTAAATCGTATTCTAGAGAACACTCCCCCGCTAGAACCCATCCGGTTCGAGCCAGGAAGCAGATGTGAAAGTCCCTAGTTTGGTTTTGGCTAATTGATGAAACCTAGGACTAACCTTGTTTATCTAAGTGGTTGATTTAGAGAAAGGTTGTCCTCATGATGAGCATATTGAATATGAAGCATGACACGTGTCATGTGATCAAAGATGAAGATCAAGATGATGCTTGGCTCCATGGACCGGTGTTGATGGTGAAGGGCTAGTCAAGGCTTCGGAGTGAAGGACCATGCGATGGTGAAGCTCGGGCAAGACTAGGCGCCGATGGACCGATGCACGGTGAAGGGCAAGTAAAGTCGAGGTCGATGGATCGAGACGGTCACATGATGGTGTGAAGCGTTCATATCATTTGGAGGAACAAAATGGGCTCAAGGCAAAGGTATAACCGATAGGGCCATTTTGTTTTGCACTCAAGACACCATAGAGGGTGTGAGTGGTTTAGGTTCGATAGCCGCACTATTAAGAGGGGAAGTCTTATCGGCTATTCGACGCACGGGTGCCACTAGGTGAATTCATGAAGTGCATTGCATGTAGGGCCTAGTGAGCTAACCTAACCTTTGGGAAATGATTGTGAAAAGCTAACACACAAGCACATGGAGACGTACACTTGGTGGTGTTGGCACATTTACAAAGGTGGCGCTTGGGCGCGCCGTGGTTTGCGGGGTAGAGATGGGTTTGGGTCCCTCTCCTCCTCCCGCCGAGCCCGTGAGGCGGGATTCGGCGCTTTTGGGAAAAATGGATGCATATTTTCTATTGCGCCGGATGCAAAATTTGGTTGAAATCATGCTATCTCGATGATCAAGTTGGTATACTTGTTGGATAGCATGACGGAGAAGTTGGCGTCACGACGGGCCGAAAAACGAAGTTTTCGTAGAGCCGGACGCGCAGGGGCTGGGCGCGGACGCGTCCCGGGCGCTGTTAGCTTGGCTCGGGTTGGTGGCTCCGCGTTGGTGCGCGGACGCGGGCGACGGACGCGGCGTCGGACGCGGGCGTGTTCACTGTGGGCGTCCGGCGCATGCGAGTCTTGGCGTGGTGCTGGCCGGGCGAGCCGAAGGCGGCGGACGCCGGCCGTGCGTCCGGGCGGCCGGGCGGACGCGACCGGAACTTTGAGTTTCGGCCGGTCATCGGACGCGGCGCCGGACGCGCGTTGGAGGGCGCGGACGCCGCCGGACGCGTATGGCGGCACGCGGTTTGCCGCGGCGCCAACGGTCGTTCGGGCGCGCGCATGGCCGAAGCGCCGGACGTGTCCGGCGGCCTCCGCGGCGGACGCGGGCCGCGTCGGCGGAAAATTCGCCCCGAGGGCAACGGCTAGTTTGAAGAGTTTGGGCTATAAATAGATGGGAGGCCGGGCTTGGCTCCCTCCCTTGGCTCTCCTAACTCATTCATTCATCCTTTGAGCCGAAGAAACACTCTCCCTCTCATCTCTCTTGCTTGTTGCTCATCCAAAGTGAGATTGAGAGATCACCTAGTGCATTGCATTGCTTGAGAGCATTCTAGTGGCACTTGTGGGTGGTTTAGCCGGTGGATTTCTTGTTACTCTTGGAGAGTACCGCTCCTAGCCGGCTTGGAGATTGTTGGAGGCGTTGGCAAGAGAAGGTGATTGTTCTTGGCCACCTCCGGTTGCTTGTGAGAGGTTTGAGCTCACCTCGTGGGGATCACGAAGAGCATCCTAGTGGATTGCGCGTGTCGTTGAGTACCTCGCTTGAGAGTGGTGTCTTGCGGTGCCTTGCGGGGTGAGCCTTGAGGGGCTAGTGACTTGAGGGTCACACCGAGGAACCATCTAGGTGTTGGTCGACACAACGGGTGACGTAGCTTGGCGGTGCCCAAGTGAACATCCGGGGATAAATCATTGTGTTCATCTTGTCTCCCGGTGATTGGTCATCATCCTTTGTGTGTTGCCGATTGTGATTGATTGTTTATCTTATTGGTGATTGGCAACCTCGACTCTACGCGTTGGTATAACACGCTCCTACCCTCTCTTGTATTACTTTGATTACTTTCTTGCAAAGTAGAATTGCTTGCGTGGTCGGGCCTCGGGAACCACAACTTGTGTAGACTAAATCCCGTGGGTAGAATTGCTTGTGTGGTCGGTCGGGAACCACTCCTTGTGTTGATTAAATCCCGTGGGTAGAACTCTTGATCACTAGTGGTAGCTATTGTTTGTGCTAGTGATCACCTACTAGAATTGTTTGGATAGGAGGCTTGCAACATCTAGTAGGCTAAGCAAAACTTGCTTTCCGCCGTTTGTGTATCTAACGAAGTTTGCTTAGTGAGTTTGTAGAAATTTTTATAGGCTATTCACCCCCCTCTAGCCATCTAGGACCTTACAAGTGGTATCGGAGCCGAGGTCACCGTTTTAGTGCAAGGCTTAACATCCTACGGTGTTAAGATGGCTCAAATTGTGTTCAACCATGTTGGGGGCAAACCGCCTATGTTTGATGGAGTTAGCTCATTTGACCATTGGAAGAGAAAGATGATCATGTATCTTGGGTCGATACAAGAGAGAGTGTTGCAAGTTACATTGCATGATTATGCCATACTTGATAATGATCATCTCACCGATGAAGACAAAGCCAACATCACATGCAATAGAATGGCTCTCAACACCCTATACAATGGCATTGATACAAAGGTGTTTGAGGGAATCAAGGATTTGGAGCTTGCAAGTGAAGTGTGGACTAGGTTGGGTGAGACCTATGAGGGCACCAAGGTTGTGAAGAGTGCCAAGTTATATGGACTCAAGAGTGAGTTCGAGAACTTCAAGAAGAAAGAGGATGAAACAATCATTGAAATGTTTCATCGCTTACAAGTCATTGTGAATGATCTCAAGAGTTTGGGGCACAAGACAAAAGATGAAGATTTTTGTCACAAGTTCTTGATTTGCTTGCCGAGGAGCTTCAAGATGTTGAAGCTTATGCTACAAAGAGATGGGCTTGAAGCTAAGAAGCCAAATGATTTGCTTGGTGAAGTCTTGACATATGACAAATTTGATCAAGATGATGAGAAGGTAGAAGAAGAGAAGAAGAGAAGAAGAAGAAGACCGTGGCATTTCAAGCCACATCCTCCAAGGGCAAAGCACCAATCTTTGAAGAAGAAGAAACCAATGAGGAAGATGGTGACTTTGAGATTGATGATGAGGCACTTGCTCTTGTGGTGAAGAAGATGGGACACATGTTCATCAAGAGAAGAGGCTTCAAGAGGAACAACTTCAAGAAGCAAGAACAACCAAGAAAGTGCTTCAATTGTGATAGCACCGAGCATCTACAAGCCGAATGCCCATATGAGAAGAAGAAGAACTACAACAAGGGCAAGTTTGAGAAGAAGAAGCATGAGGCCAAGATGACACTCAAGAAGGGCAAGAATGGTGCATTTGTGGTCACTTGGGAAAGTGACAATGATGATGAAGATGAAGATTCAAGCAACAAGGCTATGGCTTCCATTGCCATCAACAAGAAGTCTTCATTATTCTCTACATCACCATCATGCTTCATGGCCAAGGAAACAAAGGTACAATATGATGATAGTGATGATGATAGTGAGATGGAATATGCTCACGATGTTGATAATGTTGATGATGATGATGAACCGACTAAGGATCAATTATATGACTTGATGCAAGAAACTAGAGATATAGCTATTGCCAAGGAAAAGGAGTGCAAGAAGCTTTCAATGAAAGTAGAAATACTTGAGAAAGCCCTAGGTGAGCTTATGACCACTCATGAGAGTCTAGTGGTAGACCATGAGAAGCTTGGTGATGCTCATTCTAAGCTTAAAGAAGCTCACTCACTTCTACTTGAGCAACAAGCAAAGAAAGTGGTGATTGCATCATGTGATATAGGTCTTACTTGTGACATCATTGATGAGTCATTTTATCAACCTATCATCATGACAAATGCTAACCCTTCTTGTAGCACATCATCCACCACCACCACCGACTCTATCTCTACTACTAGTGATGGTTTCACTTGTGATGCTACACTTATGGTTGAGAATGAGACTCTCAAGAAGGAGGTGGATGAGCTCACTCATGCCTTAGGCAAAGCCTATGGTGGTGAGGCCCGCTTGCTAAAGTGCTTGGGTAGCCAAAGGTTCTCTCTTAACAAAGAGGGATTGGGCTATAACCCCAAGAAGGGCAAGTCGGCCTTTGCAACTCCAAAGCCTAGCTTTGTGAAGAGCAATGGTCGGTTTTGCTATAGATGCAAGCAAGTTGGGCACCTAGAGCAAAATTGCAACAAGAAGCAACAAAACAAGAAACTTGACAATGCTATACCTTTTGATTCTTGTTATGTGCTTACCAAGGGTGTGAAAGGTGTGCAAGCTAAGTTTGTTGGTACACCCATTGTTGGCCCAAAGAAGAAGGCAATTTGGGTACCAAAGAGCTTAGTCACTAACCTACAAGGACCCAAGCAAAAATGGGTACCTAAGCTTCATTGATTTGCTTGTAGGTGAATTATAAAGCCGGAGGAAGGCATTGGATTATTGATAGTGGGTGTTCTCAACACATGACCGGCACATCAAGAATGTTTGATTCAATTAAGAAGAATGATAGTGGCATTGAGTCAATTACTTTTGGCAATAACAAGAAAGGCAAGGTTGTTGGTTTGGGCAAGATTGCAATATCAAATGACATGAGTATCTCCAATGTGATGCTAGTTGAAAGCTTGGATTTCAATCTTCTCTCCGTGGCACAAATTTGTGATCGAGGCTACAAGTGCATTTTTTGGGGCAAATGATGTTGAGGTAGTTTCTCTTGATGGCTCCAACTTGGTGTTCAAAGGCTTTAGATATGAGAATCTCTATCTTGTTGATTTCAACACTAGTGAAGCTTCTTTGACAACATGTTTGATATCAAAATCAAGTTTGGGTTGGCTTTGGCATAGAAGGCTTGGGCATGTTGGCATGAAACAATTGAAGAAGCTCACACAACACAATCTTGTTGAAGGCTTGAAAGATGTTGTATTTGAGAAGGACAAGTTGTGTAGTGCATGTCAAGCCTAGAAGCAAGTTGGAAGCTCACATCCTAAGAAGAGTATAATGAGCACATGCAAGGCATTTGAGTTGTTGCACATGGATCTATTTGGCCCAACTACATACACAAGCATTGGTGGCAACAAGTATGGGTTTGTCATAGTGGATGACTTCACAAGATTCACATGGGTATTCTTTCTTAGTGACAAGAGTGAAGTGTATGACACCTTCAAGACCTTTCTCACTAGAGTTCACAATGAGTTTGACATGAGAATCAAGAAAGTGAGAAGTGACAATGGGAGTGAATTCAAGAATACAAGAATGGAAGAATTGTGTGATCACTATGGCATTGGTCATCAATTCTCGGCCAAGTACACTCCACAATCAAATGGCCTAGTTGAGAGGAAGAATAGAACATTGCTTGATATGGCTAGATCAATGCTTCATGAGTACAATGTTAGTCAATCATTTTGGGATGAAGCAATCAACACGGCATGTTACTACATCAATAGGCTCTATTGTCATACTTTGCTAGAGAAGACCCCATATGAGCTACTTCATGGAAGAAAGCCCAACATTGGCTATTTTAGAGTGTTTGGTTGCAAATGCTACATCTTGAGAAAGGGCACTAGATTGGGAAAGTTTGAAAAGAGATGTGATGAAGGGTTCCTACTCGGTTATTCAACTACAAGCAAGGCTTATAGAGTTTGGAACAACTCAAGTGGCATTCTAGAAGAAGTCCATGATGTGCAATTTGATGAAACCAATGGGTCACAAGATGAAGATGAGAATCTAGAAGATGTTGGAGGAACTCAATTGGTTGAAGCTATGAAGAACATGGACATTGGTGACATAAGAGCAAAGCAAGTGGTTGATGTGCAAGATGATAAAGATGAAGTGCTCAATTCTCCATTGAGGCAAGCTAGCAATGCTCAAGTGCAAGATCATGGTGCTAGTTCATCAAATGAAGACAAGTCAAGTGATCAACCAAGCTCAAGCAATCAAGTGCAAGTGCTACAACCACAACATGTTGCAAGAGATCACCCAATCGATAGTGTTATTGGTGATATTAGAAGTGGTGTGCAAACAAGATCAAGAGTGGCTATGATTTGTGAGTATGCATCATTTGTGTCAACCAAAGAGCCGAAGAAAGTTGAGGAAGCCTTGGATGATGCCGATTGATCATGGCAATGCAAGAAGAGCTCAATAACTTCACAAGAAATGATGTGTGGGAGTTAGTTGAGAGGCCGGAGGATCACAATGTCATTGGAACCAAATGGGTTTTCAAGAACAAGCAAGATCAAGATGGTGTTGTGATTAGAAACAAAGCAAGACTAGTTGCACAAGGCTATACTCAAGTTGAAGGTCTTGACTATGATGAAACATATGCTCCGGTGGCAAGATTGGAGGCAATAAGGATTCTATTGGCTTATGCATGTGCCCACAACATCAAGTTATATCAAATGGATGTCAAGAGTGCATTTCTCAATGGGATCATCAATGAGCTAGTATATGTTGAGCAACCTCCCGGTTTTGAAGATGAGAAGAAGCCCAACCATGTGTACAAGTTGAAGAAAGCTTTGTATGGCTTGAAGCAAGCACCTAGAGCATGGTATGAGAGATTGAAGACTTTTCTTCACTCCAAGGGGTTCATTATGGGCAAGGTTGATACTACTCTATTCACCAAGAAGATTGGTAATGATCTCTTCATTGTGCAAATCTATGTTGATGATATCATCTTTGGATCAACCAATCAAGCATATTGTGAAGAATTTGGTGAAATGATGGCAAATGAGTTTGAGATGTCCATGATTGGTGAACTTAGCTATTTCCTTGGTCTTCAAGTCAAGCAATTGAAGAATGGGACATTTGTGAGTCAAGGGAAATACATAAGGGACATGTTGAAAAAGTTTGGAATGCAAGATGCAAAGCCAATCTCAACTCCAATGGGCACAAATGGGAATCTTGATAGTGATCATGATGGCAATATGGTGAATCAAAAGGATTATCGGTCATTGATTGGAAGCCTACTCTATGTCACCGCATCAAGGCCGGATGTCATGTTTAGTGTTTGCATGTGTGCTAGATATCAAGCCTCACCTAGAGAGAGTCATCTCACGGCCGCAAAGAGAATATTGAGGTACTTGAAGCAAACAAGAGATGTTGGATTGTGGTATCCTAAGGGGTCAAAGTTTGAATTGATTGGATATTCGGACTCGACTATGGTGGTTGCAAGATCAATAGAAAGAGCACAAGTGGTACATGTCAACTTCTTGGAAGATCACTTGTGTCATGGTCCTCAAAGAAACAAAATAGTGTGGCAATCTCTACCGCCGAAGCCGAATATGTTAGTGCGGGAGTTGTTGTGCACAATTGCTTTGGATGAAGTCAACTTTGAAGGATTATGGCATCAATTTCAAGAATGTGCCATTATTTTGTGATAATGAGAGTGCAATCAAGATGACACAAAACCCGGTTCAACATGGAAGAACAAAGCACATTGACATAAGGCATCACTTCATAAGAGATCATCAACAAAAGGGTGACATTTCCATTGAAAGTGTGGGTACCGATGATCAACTTGCCGATATCCTCACCAAGCCACTTGATGAAAGAAGGTTTTGCAAGCTAAGGAATGAATTGAACATTCTTGACTTCTCAAACATGTGTTGAATGCACCCCACCACTACTTGACATGCCTCTCCTTCGACAATGCAAGGTACCATTGTGTGACATGTCATTCATGCTTAGGATTATACTTATGGTAGCACATGTAGACATACAAGGTGCATTTGGAGCATTCATGATAAATCAAATGTGTTTGATGTATATATGTTTACCACTATTGCTTCTATGTTTTGCTTGATCTAGTGGTGACATATGACATGTTTATGGGCTTGCAATCCTAGTGTTGAATCTAGAATATTTGCTACAAGTGTTTAATTCAACATAGGCAAGATAACCCTTGTCATGAGGTGTGAAGAAGCTTGTCTTTGGTTCAAACCGAATTAAATGTCTTTGGCAAGTGGTCTAGATTGAACCAAATTTGACTAAAGTTTTGTTTACTCCATCAAAGTCATTTTCTCTCCACAATTTGATCCCATTTTTGGGCAATTGTTGACAAAGGGGAGAGAAAAAGATGATTGAACATGATAAAGGGGTAAATAAAATTTTGATGCACACAAGTAGGGGAGCAAGCTCATGAACAAAGTTGTTGCATTTGTTTGTGCATTCTCATATGACTTGCTCATGGCACCTAGTTTTAAAGTTTTATACAAGTAGTGTCTCCTTGCTTGTGTGGTGCAATGCTAGTATAGAACTTGATTGATGAAATGATCTACTAGCATGCATAGGTTATAACTAGACTCCCCTTGCTTTACAAGTGGTTCAAGAACTTTGCTTATAATGTTGATCTCACGGGGTTCTTGAGTTTTTGATGGATGTCTAGTTACTTCATGGTGCTAAGGATGGTGTTTATTGCAACTCCGATTGGTATCACGCTTCAAAGGTCCATTTCTTACACCTTAGCATCATTTTGGTAGAATTACTCTCCCCACACTCTTATCCATGCATATGTGCAAAGCTTCAAATCCAAACTCTATGCACATATGTAGGGGGAGCAATACTACCAAAACCGAACTTGCTATAGTTGTCCAAATTTCTCTTGTGAGCTTAATGATTGGACAAGTATGACAAGTTCAAAATCTTTATTATAAAATCATCTTTGTTGAGGTTGTCATCAATTACCAAAAAGGGGAGATTGAAAGTCCCTAGTTTGGTTTTGGCTAATTGATGAAACCTAGGACTTACCTTGTTTATCTAAGTGGTTGATTTAGAGAAAGGTTGTCCTCATGATGAGCATATTGAATATGAAGCATGACACGTGTCATGTGATCAAAGATGAAGATCAAGATGATGCTTGGCTCCATGGACCGGTGTTGATGGTGAAGGGCTAGTCAAGGCTTCGGAGTGAAGGACCATGCGATGGTGAAGCTCGGGCAAGACTAGGCGCCGATGGACCGATGCACGGTGAAGGGCAAGTAAAGTCGAGGTCGATGGATCGAGACGGTCACATGATGGTGTGAAGCGTTCATATCATTTGGAGGAACAAAATGGGCTCAAGGCAAAGGTATAACCGATAGGGCCATTTTGTTTTGCACTCAAGACACCATAGAGGGTGTGAGTGGTTTAGGTTCGATAGCCGCACTATTAAGAGGGGAAGTCTTATCGGCTATTCGACGCACGGGTGCCACTAGGTGAATTCATGAAGTGCATTGCATGTAGGGCCTAGTGAGCTAACCTAACCTTTGGGAAATGATTGTGAAAAGCTAACACACAAGCACATGGAGACGTACACTTGGTGGTGTTGGCACATTTACAAAGGTGGCGCTTGGGCGCGCTGTGGTTTGCAGGGTAGAGATGGGTTTGGGTCCCTCTCCTCCTCCCGCCGAGCCCGTGAGGCGGGATTCGGCGCTTTGGGAAAAATGGATGCATATTTTCTATTGCGCCGGATGCAAAATTTGGTTGAAATCATGCTATCTCGATGATCAAGTTGGTATACTTGTTGGATAGCATGACGGAGAAGTTGCGTCACGACGGGCTGAAAAACGAAGTTTTCGTAGCGCCGGACGCGGGGCTTTGATGCCGACGCGTCCGGCGTGTTAGCTTGGCTCAGGTTGGTGGCTCCGCGTTGTGGCGCGGACGCGATTGACGGACGCGGGCGTCGGACGCCTTGGCGGTTCACCGTGTCGGTAATCCGGCGCATGCCGAGTCTTGGCGTGGTCTTGGCCGGCGAGCCGGCGGGCGGCGGGACGCCGGCCGTGCGTCCGCGGCGGCGGGCGGACGCGACCCGTAAACTTTTGAGTTTCGGCGGTCTGTCGGACGCGGCGCCCGGACGCGTTGGGAAGCGCGGACGCCATGCGGACGCCGACGTGGCGGCACGCGGTTGGCCGCGCGCCAACGGTCGTTCGCAGGGCGCGCGCTGGAGGCCGAAGCGCCGGACGTGTCCGGCGGCACACGCGGGCGGACGCGTCCGCGCAAAGGAAAATTCGCCCGAGGGGGCAACGGCTAGTTTGAAGAGTTTGGGCTATAAATAGATGGGAGGCCGGGCTTGGCTCCCTCCCTTGGCTCTCCTAACTCATTCATTCATCCTTTGAGCTGAAGAAACACTCTCCCTCTCATCTCTCTTGCTTGTTGCTCATCCAAAGTGAGATTGAGAGATCACCTAGTGCATTGCATTGCTTGAGAGCATTCTAGTGGCACTTGTGGGTGGTTTAGCCGGTGGATTTCTTGTTACTCTTGGAGAGTACCGCTCCTAGCCGGCTTGGAGATTGTTGGAGGCGTTGGCAAGAGAAGGTGATTGTTCTTGGCCACCTCCGGTTGCTTGTGAGAGGTTTGAGCTCACCTCGTGGGGATCACGAAGAGCATCCTAGTGGATTGCGCGTGTCGTTGAGTACCTCGCTTGAGAGTGGTGTCTTGCGGTGCCTTGCGGGGTGAGCCTTGAGGGGCTAGTGACTTGAGGGTCACACCGAGGAACCATCTAGGTGTTGGTCGACACAACGGGTGACGAGCTTGGCGGTGCCCAAGTGAACATCCGGGGATAAATCATTGTGTTCATCTTGTCTCCCGGTGATTGGTCATCATCCTTTGTGTGTTGCCGATTGTGATTGATTGTTTATCTTATTGGTGATTGGCAACCTCGACTCTACGCGTTGGTATAACACGCTCCTACCCTCTCTTGTATTACTTTGATTACTTTCTTGCAAAGTAGAATTGCTTGCGTGGTCGGCCGGGAACCACAACTTGTGTAGACTAAATCCCGTGGGTAGAATTGCTTGTGTGGTCGGTCGGGAACCACTCCTTGTGTAGATTAAATCCCGTGGGTAGAACTCTTGATCACTAGTGGTAGCTATTGTTTGTGCTAGTGATCACCTACTAGAATTGTTTGGATAGGAGGCTTGCAACATCTAGTAGGCTAAGCAAAACTTGCTTTCCGCCGTTTGTGTATCTAACGAAGTTTGCTTAGTGAGTTTGTAGAAATTTTTATAGGCTATTCACCCCCCCTCTAGCCATCTAGGACCTTACACGCTAGCAAAACGCCAACAGAGCTCACCAATTCAGCTACCACGGTATGAGCTCCTAGCAATGCTTATGCCATCGATAAGTTCTGCTCTTTCTTAGTGGGAGCAAAAGTCATAGTCTACACAGACCATGCAGCGTTAAAATATTTGCTCACTAAGAAAGACGCAAAGCCTCATCCGATCGGATTCTTCTACTCCAGAGTTTGATCTAGAAATAAAAGATAAAAAGGGTAGAAAATACCGTACGGATCATTTGTCGCGTATGCAGGTCACTAACATGCATGAACTACCTATAAATGACTCTACGACGACATGCTACTAGTGACAGACAACAGCCAACATCGTCAACTATATGGTTGCTGGATATATACCGCTTGTGAGAACAGAAAGTCAAGTTGAAAGCATACGTCACCTTTGGATGACCCATACCTATATCGGGTATGTTCTGATACTCAATGAGGAGATGCGTACCAGCAACAGAAGGCCTACAAATCATTGAGAAATGTCACTCGCACCGTACATAGGTCATTATGGAGTATTCCGCGCACAAGCAAAAATCGGCAATGTGGATTCTTTTGGCCAACGATGTACAAGGACACCAAGGAATTCATTCGGAGGTGTCGCAAGTGTCAATTCCAAGGAGGCATCACGACTACGCAACGCAATGCCTTACACTACAACCTTCAAATAGAAATATTTGATGTGTGGGGCATTGACTATATGGGACCATTCCAGAAGTCCCAAGATTGCGAGTACATCTAGTGAGCCGTGACTACGTATCCAAGTGGGTAGAAGCTATGCCTTACGGAAGCGGCCCGACGCCAAGCACGCCAAGAAAATGTTTCATGAAGTGATCTTTCCTCGCTTTGGAACACCACGCATGGTGATAAGCGATGGAGGATCCCACTTCATTGACAAGACATTCGAGCATTCCTAAAAGAGCTTGGAACCAAGCACAACATAGCTACCCCTATCATCCTCAAACCGGTGGTCAGCGAGACCTCAACAAACGAGATCAAGAACATCACCCTGCGAGAAAACGGTCAACGATATGGGGAAAAGGCTGGAAAAGTAAGCTTCTGATGCACTGGGCATACGGGACCGCTTACAAAACCCCTATCGGCATGTCACCATTCCAGCTCGTGTACGGAAAAGTTGCCACTTACCGTAGAGCTCGAACACGAGCTTATTGGGCCATCAAGAGCTGGAATATGGACCTCAAATTAGCCGCGTAAATCGACAATGACAGAGATTTACGAAGCGGAAGAATGGCGGGAGAAGGCTTATCATAGTGCCAAGCTCTACAAAGAACGAACTAAGAGATGGCACGATCATCGAATCAAGCTCAAGACCTTCAAGCGGGGGCGAAGGTCTTGCTCTTCAACTCGAAGGTAAAACTATTCGGTGAAGGAAAGTTGCGGAGTAAATGGAAAGGACCATACACCGTCATCGACACATCGACTCATGGGGCAATCACAATTCAAGATGATGACGGTAACATCTTCAAAGTTAACGGTCGTCTTAAACCTTTCCTTGAGCCTTCCCGCAATTTAAATTTTGGCGAAGAATTAGATCGAATAGATTTAATTATGCCTAGATTTTGAGTGCCCTCACTCGCTTGATTAGGCTAGTTATTCTATTCTTTCTTATCAAAAATATTTTCAAAAAAAATATTCTTCTATCATAGAAATATTCCAGCATTTATCCTTGGGTTTTTCATCCTTTTTACAAGTGCTTGGATATTTCAAATAAATATTTTACAAAAAAATATTCCTTGAAAATCCCTTCTTATCCATTCAAAAATTGGAGTGTACCGTGAGCCTCGAACATCCAACGGATCAAAACACCACATTTTGGAAACAAGTGGACCATTGGGGGGCGACGGGACGAAATAGAGGAACGGGCGTGTGCGCCCGGCCGCTTCGCTTAGGGGAGCGAGCCGTTGCTCCCCAAATTTCGTCCCGATCCTCGCCCCCGGCCACCGTGCTCACCTTATGGAGTTTGATCTGCTGCATTCGCGAAAGACGGAGATGTCACCTTCACCTATAAATTGAGCCATCTTCTCCCTCTCCTCTCTTCACAAAAGCTCAAGCCATTCATCTCTTTCTCTCTCGCTCATTCTCATACACCGGCAAGTTCATCTCCTCTCTAAGCTCCAAAGAAATGGCCAGCCATGCCCTTGCTCTTTATGAGGCCTCCCGCACACCATACAACCTTGATGGAGCGCCATCATTCTCGCAAGAAGATTTAGAGCAAGAGGAAGCCATGTTCATGGCGCCATTAGCCACAAGGCTACCATGGAGTGAGGGGGTCCGGCAAGGGCGATAGCATCAAGTCGTCGGCTAGATCAAGGCCGCCGATGACCGGCGCCATGATCAAGCCGGCGCCACCAAGGAGGCAAACCACCGGCACGCTTCGCCTCAAGGCGAACGTCGGCGGCACGAGGAAATGTCCCATGATGTCTTCCACGGACACCACTTCATATCATATGCCGTCGGCAGCCCTTCCCTCATTCTTATAGGGAAGGACAAGCCAAATCGTGGGCGTGGGAAGGGCGTAATGCCAAATCCCGCTAAAACTCCTAGGACCAAACCCGTAGGAACTTCTTCTAGTGCCTCAGCGCAACGCTAAGAAGAATCCTACTTTGGTCAATGATAAGGGTGATGAAACCACCCCCAAGTTTCCCACTCTCACTTTCCTTAGTAGAAGGGTGGAGGAGCTCTACAAAATCATAGACAAATTAGAAGCGGAGCTTGCAGATAGGGAGTTCGCCCATAGAGACTTAGTGGAGAAAGTTAGGAAGTTCTGCCTTGCTTTCTCCACCAAGTTAGAGAGGGTGGCACGCCGGCCGTGCGCCGCCCATGCTCATTAGAGCCCCTTCTAGAGCCTTTCGCTCCACCCGAATAACTAGGCGCGCGCACTTTATTTTAAATTTCAGCTTGTTGCATTTCCCTTCTCAATTTACTTTGTATTTGTGCGCCTACTTGTAATTTTTAGTTTTATAATTGAATAAAAATATATATATTCTATCTTGTATACACTTGTTTTTGTCCCATGTGTTGCACAAAAATTCAAGAGACAGTACAAAAACAAGTGTGGGGGGAGCTACCCCAACCTCTCAAAAGATGCACAAAAAATTCGCGCCTTAAAAATCATCGGTTTGCGCATCTTCTCACTCTCCACAAGTACTTTTATTCTTCCTAGAAATAATTGGTTTATTAACTAAAAATTGGCTGCTCTACCTTTGTGTTGATTGATTGCAACTCGCATACTTTTTATTCCTCGCCAAAATTCTATCTTTACGTGAGCAACTAATTTTTTGGGACCCCTTGAATATCTAAGTTATTGTGGGATGAGAGATAGTAGGATGATATGATACTTGTTTATCTCTTGCAGTAGACTTGCGTTTTTCTTTGCGAAAATTTAAAAACTTATAGCATGATCCTCAAGTGATGGTTAAATTCCTACCAGAGCCAAATATTAGTGCTATATTTACAAAACCTTGCCACATAGCTGTTTTTCCTTGCACCAAAGTTGTGTCCCACTCTTATCGGATCGTTGCGAGAGAAGTTTCATATCCCCAAGATCGAATATCACACACACACCAAATAAAATTGCCGACTTTTACAATGAAAGTCGCGCACGTCATCCTCTCATCCATCCACCATAAAAATGCTGACTCTTACACCGAGATTACGCGGTCATCATCACCACAAATAAAAACTCCTTCCACCATACTCATGGTTCTCTCTCTCCCAAATATCTTTTACCTCACGAAATATGGGCTTCATTAGAATCATTGTCCCGATCAAAAAAAAAATTAATAAAGATGATGATGGAAAGAAAAGAAAGAAAAAGATCTTCCCCATGCTAGTATCAAAAAAAAAAAAGAAGAAGAGAAAAAAAGAAACAAAAGAAAGGGAAAATAATGGAAAGAAATGTCCTTTTTATAGGAAGCCCATATTTTCCTTCAAATAAAAAAGAGAGAAACATGGAAAAAGGGAGTTCCATCCACATCCATATTCCACACACTTGCACAATTCGATCTAAGGCTATGTCCTTCCCTCCATTGATCCACCTTTTTGACACAACAAACAATCGCAAGGAAAGCATGCACCTCATCCATACCTATGAACTCCGAGATATCGGCCATTAGAGGTAGGATGAGTAGTAGGGTAACAAAGGCTTCTGGTGAGGATCAAACACCCACAAAAAGAGTGACTTGAGAGCATCACTTGAGGAATTCATCGCTATCTTTCCTTACAAAAATTTAAAAACCCAAGTCTTGAAAGTAGGGAGACACGAGTTGACTTGAAATCCAGTGTTCCATCCCTCAATAAGCTCAAAGATTACTTGGTAGACAACGTGAATGCTCACGAGATAACCGGTGAGGCTTGGAATAATGCTGCCATCCAGGTTAATATCTCGGGGAAAACAAAACCACCTTAGTGACTTTTGCTTCACTCGAGGAAGAGCAAAGCGCTAAGTGTGGGGGAGCTTGTTGGCGGTCCTTATTGCATATCTAACCCCGCCAACTTAGGTTCATAGTTCACCAAAAACCACCTAGATAGGAGGTTTATACTAACAAAACTCCATAGTTTTGGTGAACACTTGTTTCTATGGGGAGCATTCATGGAAAACATGTATTTTGGGCCAAAAGCTAGAGAAAAGAGAATAAATATTTGAATTATAAAAATTGGCCCAAAGGCAAGACAAGAAGAAAAGAAGAGAAAGGCCAAACCGACGTACCAACATGACGAAACACCGCATGGGCCAACTCCGGGCCCAAGACCAAGCCCACCGACCCAAAGTCGATCGGGGAGGCGGCACCTGCGGCCCCGCTCGCGGCGCGATCGCGCCCTCCCTCTAGCGGGGGAGGCTACGGCAGTGGAGGCGGTGCAATTAATGCCCTGGAGGCGGTGCGGGGGTGTTTTGGTCATTTGGGCGGCGGAAACCGACCATGTCCACATATAAAAGCCCTTCTCTTTCATTTCACATATCCAATTTTCATTCTTCATTCTTTCATTCTCCCTCTCCACTTCCACAAGCCTACACTAGAGGAAGAGTAAGTCATTATACCTGGCTTTAGCTAGAATAATAGTAGGAGAGGAGAGGTCAAGAGCGAGTAACTCTTTTCGAGTGCTCCCTGAGGCTAGCCTCACAAGGTGGAGTCGCATTTGTCGGGCCCCTCCTCACTGGGTATTCCTGGCGACTTTTACGCTTGGAAGTAAGAGGTTCGTGTTTATCTATTCGCACGTCTCTTCTGCATATTCTATTTGCTTCTGCTTGCTGTCTGCCGACCCAAGCCCTTGTGGCGGTAGTTCTAGTAGAGGACTCCTAATAGAGACTGATGTTCTGGCCGACGCTGTGAACCGTAACCGTTGGGGGAACAACCTCCGCTAGGACCCATTTCATTAGCTCATGACCTGACACGGGCCAAGATAGGCAAAACGGCCCGGGCAACTTTGGACAACCTGCTCAGGGCGCCCAATTACGGGCGAAGGTCGCTAGGCTCGTCCCTAGTGATTCGGCGAAGGTAATGTATACCTCCGCTGCCGAGCTCTCTAGTTCTCTTGTCGCGCGGTATATGAGGATTCAGAGGAGCCTCCACAGGACCTTCGCGATGGGCGGAGTTCTCAAGGACCTTCGAGGATAGTAGCTGTCCACCTCGGCCTTATAGGCGGCGGAAGACCTCCCGGACGATGTACCACGGATCGGGACGGCAGCGCCGGGGCAGACGCGTGGCGGCACCAAAGGGTGCCGTGAGCCTCGAAAGGCATGGCATGCGGGCGTCCCGGGATAGGTCTAAGAGAGATGTTTTTAATTTGCAAAGTACAACATTGCCCCGTTAAGGCCCACATGTAAGTGTAACCAAAGGGTGAAACCTAATGTAAAGAACCACGCTGACCCTTAGTATGGCACTATAAATACAAGGGTAGGGCAGTGTAAAATGGGGGCCGGACATTTTTTAGTCCCAATTAATGCAAAACCCCCTAATGGGACCCACCGATCTTGTCCCATTTTTGGCAAGTTTAGGTCTCACTTTCCGTCCAGGAAGCCTTCGCCTACCATATGGGACCGGCGAAGGTGGGGGCAAGTTTATACCACCGCTTGATTGGGGACCGAAGAAGTTGCAAGCGGCCGTTGAACTTTCCTCGCCATAAAGGAGCCAACGTGCCGGGATCCTCTCGATAATCCTCCGATCGAGCACCGAACCACGTCTTCGGCGTCTTGGGGGTCGTGACATCCACGACCTCACGAAGAACCCAACGGATCCACGCCGTCCTCCTGGATCCTCAAGAAAGCATCCGCCGCAAAAGGCACCTAGAGCAAATCAACAAGGAATCAAGAACGGCAACCATCCGGCGCAGAGCGGAGAAGAAGCGAGAAGCGAGCTTCGCCGCATCGAGCAAAGCATCCAGGCAGTGGAAGCGTACCCCGGAGGTGAGAAACTACGTAGACCGCTCTCCCAGGGCATGCGCCGCCGCACAACCTCCGATCGAGCGGCGCAAGATCCCCGCCCACCACGCCCAAAACCGGACCTCCACGCGTCAACATACTTCACTCCGATGCCACTCAAGGGAGTTTTCCAGCCAAGAGCCAGCATGGTCCCACTACGACTCCAAATCCCCTTTCATACGACTGATCAGTGGGCCCCAGGGCTTCGCCATGCAACATCTACCGCGGTATGATGGCACCTACAGCCCACGCCAATATCTAATGTCCTATGCCGCGTCCACGAAGAGGTGACGGAGACATCATGGCCAAAGCCGCGTGACGTGGCGAGAGATATTGCTCAAACTGGTACAGCACCTCCGCCAGGATCCATCCGATGTTGGGACGACCTTGAGAGAGAATCTGCAAACTTCAAAGGTGTCGGTCGGTCTGCGGCCAAGGCCACCGCTCTTCTCAATTGCAAACAAAGAGTTGATGAGCCATTACAAGATTGGTGGAAAAGATTCCTCAACACCAAGAATCGCACCCACAGTATCACGGATGAAGTCATGATTACGGGCAACCGAGTTGCATCCACCGGGACCATGTTCATCGAAGCCGTCAAGAAGGGAACCGAGAACCATCGCTGAGCTATATGACATCATGGAAAAGCAAATCGGAGAAGAGCGAGATAACAATGAGCGTGTCAAGTCTCGATCGTCCCAACCTCCGCAACGTCAACAAAGAAGCGCAATCCGAACCCTGCGCAATGAGTACCCTCGCATCGACATGGGAAACGTCAACGCTATTGATAGCAGTAACAACGAACAAGCTCGGCGGCACCCTCGCGGCCGGACAACCCCGCCACAAGTCGATAGAAGACCCGCCAACTCGGATCGCGAGACAAGAACCTCCGCGGCTGTGCCATTTCTATGGAAAAGCCGGCGACCACTACACCAAGCGGTGTGTATGGTACATCAAGGGACTTGAATGCAGAGCGGCCAAGCCCCACTCCGCAGCGGGAACAGTCAACCATACCCGCTGAGCGGCACACCGAACCCCGCAACCGCAACCAGGGGATACAACCACGGCCATCGAGCTCGGCCAACCCCGTATCGGCAACCAATTTACTACCCTCGACCCGCCCTTCGCTCGGGGTGCGCTCACGACCAACGCGACAATACTACCATCGCCAAGCACAACGGTACCGGCAACCCCGGTAATCGCTCATCAAACCCAGCGCAAGCCTTACCTCCACCACCACCTCTACCGGCATTACCTCCGCCACAACCAATTAAAGTTGAAGGAGAAGCACGAGACAGGCCGGCGGTCAACAATCCCACGGCTACCTACGGGGTCATCATGGCAATTTCGAGTTCGGGGAGGATTATGGCAATAAAAGACGGCGCGAAGAGCACTTTCGCCGGTCAATCATGTAGCCTGCGAAGGTCCTCACGAAATGATCATTGGTCGCACATTCCATTGACTTTCAACGGCTCGAGATCTCAAGCTCAAGCAATACCCACATACTGATGCGATGGTCATAGAAACAAACATCGCAGGCTGGACTGATGACCAAAATCCTTGTGGACAATGGCGGCTCGCCGACATCTTATTCACATCCACCTTCGATGGCATGAAGCTCGACGAAATAAACTTCAACAGCGGGACATCCATTGTTCGGATTCGGAGGCCGCCCGACTGATTAGAGCAATCGGAAAAATCACTCTACCGGTATCCTTCGGCAACAAAACCATCGCCCTTACCCCAGGCACATCACCTTCGACGTAGTTGATATCCCATACAACTACAACGCCATCTTCGGGAGGGGCACCATCAATCGGTTCAATCTTAATTCATCCCGCTACCTCTGCATGAAAATGCCCGGCGCCGGGAGGTATCGTAGCCGTCTACGGAGACCAAAACACGGCGGAATAGCGGAGCAAGCAGCCACTCCGGGGCGGCGTACATTACTGCGGGAGAAGGAGCGAGACAAGCGGCAAGAAGAAGAACGAAAGAGCAACGAGAAGCGAGCCGAAAATAGACGTAGCCTGCAGCCTTCGCGCGACGGAGGGAAAGAGACAAAAAGATTCAGCTATTCGGACGATCCCGAAAAAGAAAGTCACCATATCAGCTACATTAGATACCGAACTTGAAACTCAACTCATCCGGTTTCCTCATGCAATCTTGCCTTGCCTTCGCATGGTCGGCCCGGACCTCGTCGGTGTAGACAGAAAACTCATCGAGCATCACCTAAACGTCGGCCAAAGATCACCCTCCGATAAAGCAAAAGCTCCATAAAAATGTCGGAAGAAAGGAAGCAAGCCGCCAAAGCGGAGGTAGATCGAGTTTGCTAAAGCGGAGTTATTCGCGAGGTCAAATATCAACCCGGCTCTCTAATGTGGTATTGGTACAAGAAGAACCTCAAGTGGCGAATGTGTGTTGATTTCACAAGTCTCAACAAGGCATGTCCAAAAGATTGCTTTCCGTTACCCGGGATAAGTACCCTTGTGGATGCTTTGCGGGGTTGTGAGCTTTATCTCTCGGCGATTGCTTCTCCCTACCATCAAATTTGGATGAACAAGGACGACGAAGAAAAGACAAGCTTAAATCACCCCGATGGCACTTTACTGCTTTAGAAGAATGGGCAGGGCTTATATGAGGCCCAACCTTCGCCCGCATGATGGCGGAGGTCTTCAAAGATGACCCAACGGTCGGCTTATGTTGATGACATTGTGATCCGAGCAAACTCGGGACCAACCATATAGCCGATCGCTAGAACCTTCGACAAGCTCAAAAGGCGGCTCAAGCTCAACCACGAGAAGTGCATCTTCGGGTCGGCCAAGGAAACTTCGGGATGTCTTGTCTCGGCTAGAGGAATCGAAGCCAATCCAACAAAAATAGACGCAATCGTTTCCATGTCACCTCCCGTCAAGGAAGTCGCTCGGCGCCTAACCCTGCCGGTCGGTTGGCTTCATAACGGAGATTCATCTCGCGATGCTACGGGCCCGGGGTTGCCCTTCTTTGATGTACTCAAAACACTGCGAACCTTTCAAGTGGGGCCACGCATGACAGCACGCCTTCGATAGTCTCAAGCGTGCTTACTCAAGTTAACAACCCTCGCGAGCCGGAACCTGGAACCGCTATTGCTATACGTCGCAGCTTCGCCTCACTGCGATCGAGTGCCGTTTTGGTCAAAGAAACCCTCGAGGAACATCAAAGACGATGATTCCCGTTTATTACGTATCGAGAGGTCCTCGAAGGTCCCAAGAAGCATTATTCGGAAGCTCGAAAAATCGCATATGCGGTGGTTATGGCTGCAAAGAAGCTCGAAGCACTATTTTGATCTCATCCCATCACAATACCTTCGCGAGTCCCTTTGGATAACATCTTGAAACCCGGAGCGGTGGGCGGGAATCGCCCAAGTGGGCTTCGCAACTCGCGGCGATTACACGTTAACCTTCGTTGGCGAGACACACGATTAAATCCGCAAGCTCCTAGCGATTTCATTGCGGAGGCTGGACCCCAGATCCTCCACAGCAAGGCGACATCGAACCTCGTGGACGTGCACGTGGACGGAGCATGGGGCGCCCCGAGGGCCGGAATCGCGGCAATCCTAACTTCACCTTCGGGAGTCAGCTCGATATGCGCCGCAAGACTCGAGTTTCAATGCACCAACAACTCCTCTGAGTATGAAGCCGTCCTCTTGGCCCTTGCGAGCTTCGTGCCCTCTCACATGCGCGGGGCGATTATCCGGATCGACTCTCGGGTGATCGCCGGCCACATCGAAAACTTTCAAGGCAAAGGATCCGGAGCTACGAAATGCCTTCATCTTGTCCGCAAAGCGAAGCTTTCTTCTTGGACATCACCACAAAGTCCATCCTCGCGGTGAAACGAGGAAGCGGAGGACATGCCGAAGGCCGCAGCTCAATTAACTCCACTACCTCCTGGACGTTTTCTTTGAGACCTTCGCACAGACTCGCAATTGCACATAACACACCTCCGGTGAGAATGGTCAACATCATATCCGACGAAGATTGGCGGGCCCCTATCATAGCTTACATCAAAGGGTTCTATGAACCCGAGTCGAAGGAAGAAGAAAAAGAATGATTCAAAGAGCGCGAGGTATAAAATCGAAGGCCCGGGGAATCCAGTATAAGGCCTCGGTCACGGCTCCTTGGCTAAAATGCGTCGCCACAAGCGAAGGTATCGCCATACTCAAAGAAATCCACCGGGGCATACGTGGGTTTCCGCACAATGGCCCAAGGGCTCTAGTTGGAAAGGCATTCGGACAAGGGTTCTATTGGCCCGCCGCTTTGTCCGACGCTTCCTTCTTTGGTGCGACTCTGCGAAAAAGGTTGCCGGCGGGCGCCAACCACTCTAACGGGCCCGGGGCTCAGACCACTTTGATCTCGCCGACATGGCCAATGCGGCGTTGGGCCATGGATTTGGTTGGACCCCTACCGACCGCTCTGCAAGCTCGCTGCGGTGGTAGCGGTGGAGTACTTTACCAAATGGATCGAAGCTCGGGGGCGCTTGCCACCATCACCTCCGCTACGGTACAAAAGTTCTTAAAGCCTTGGTCGTATGTGCCTTCGGCGTCCCAAGGATCTCACGGTTGATAATGGAACCCCAGTTTGACAGCTTCGCCTTCAAAGAGTTTTGTTTCCAAATCGGCACCAAAATCCATTTCGCCTCAGTCAGACATCCGCAGTCCAATGGGCTAGTCAAAAGGGCCAATGCAATCATCCTGCAAGGAATCAAAAAGAACCTCACAGACAAGCCACTGGGCAAATGGGCGGAGGAGCTCATCACTGTCGTTTGGTCTCACAACACCTCCGTCATCGGCCACCGGCATCACTCCATTTGGCTGCTCATGGAAAAGCCGTGCTCCCGGAAGAGCTCCGCCACGGGTCACCAAGAACTACCTCCGATACCAACACTCAAGATGAAGCGCTCGACAAGGACCTACTCGAAGAAGTAAGGTGCAAAGCGATCAACAACCTCCGAGCTACCAGTGGAACCCGAAGTGGAGAGACAAGAAGGTCTCACCACGTGACCTCCGCCAAGGAGACATGGTTTTGATCGAGGAAGCCCGAACACGAAGATGGCAAGCAAGCTCCAAGACAAGTGGCTTGGCCCCTACATTATCACAAGCTCGCAAGACAAGGCTCGTTCACCTCCCGGATGCCGAAAGGTCGCCGAACTACATACACACATGGAACATCGACGACCTCCCAAGTACTACCCTTAGCGTCTCACAAAGAACCATGTAATCTTTACCTTCGCATCGTTTTTTCCTTTCTCTTCTTCGCATACATAGACTATCCTCGCACTCTTTTTCCTCATGTCGGGCATGAGGTTTTAATGAGGCAAGAAAATTATGTAATATAGCAAAGTTTTATTTCCACGAGATTTGCATGTCAACCACCGGCTGAAACGGACTAGGCCATGCCTTGCCCTCATCAGCGCCGCTATAAATGCGGGATTGCCTCGGGCCGACAATCGACCCGGTCGAAGGTCACCCCGACGCAAGCCCATCGTCCACAACCCCGCCCCGCACGGGCCGGGCTGCGATGAAAGCAAACTCCACCTCGACCCCCGCGCAGGGCGAGGCGGGATCAAATTCAGGCCCCCGCCGGTCGGGCCGGGGGCTGCGATGAAAGCAAACTCCACCTCGACCCCGCGGAGGGCGAGGAGCGGGCTATCAAATTCCGCAGACCCCCGCCCGTCGGGCCGGGGCTGCGATGAGCAAACTCCACCTCGACCCCGCGGAGGGCGAGGAGCGGAGCTATCAAATTCCGCGAGACCCCCGGTCGGGCCGGGGCTGCGATGAAAGCAAACTCCACCTCGGCCCCCAGGGCGAGGAGCTGGGCAGGGCGGGGGATGAGCAACTCACCTACCCCGCGAGGGCGGGAGCCAAATTCCGCGGAGACCCCCGCCGTAAGGCCGGGGCTGCGATGAGCAAACTCCACCTCGACCCCGCGGAGGGAGCGGAGCTATCCAAATTCCGCGGACCCCGCCGGTAGGGCCGAGGGCTGCGATGAGCAAATCTCACCCCGACCGCGAGAGGCGAAGCGGAGTACCAAAATTCCCGCGCGTGACCCCCGCACAGCTCGGGCCGGGGCTACAATAAAAGCAAACTCCACCTCGTCCACATGGGGCGAGGAGCTCCGGAAATACGATATTCGCCACCCAAACAAAAAGAGCTCCAAGACATCGATCAACCCTACACCCATTACCCCAAACCAAAGCCGAGTGATATTTCCTCCCACATACAATCAATAGAGCTCAGTCCCAAAACCTCTCCGTTCAACACTAAGTCTCAACCCTTCACCCGCAGCCAGCACACCCTCATATATAGCCTTTACCCATTAAACCCTCGCCGTACAAACCAAAGCATTGCGAATTAAAAGCCGTACGCCCACCTAACTACTACACCTACCCCAAGTACCTTACAATTCCCAAGCATTCAAACCAAATCACAAGCCTTTACAACAGCCCAACTCTAGTACAATCAAAACACGCTTATATAAGCAAGATCCAATAACCAAAACAAAACACATCAAGCCATGTCCGACCATTAGCAAAAACCTATAGGAATGAGAGGAGCCAAGAAGGAGGAGCCTAAGCGGTGTTTGAGCCGAAGATCTTGATTACCGTAGTGTAGCCACTTTAGCACCCTCCGGCCCATTGAAAAAAAATGCCGCCGCAACCTCGCGCCTAATTCCTCCGGAGGTCGGGAGAATGAACGCAATACCCTTACCACCCTGCCACTTGCACACACCCTCAGAAGCCCACCTCCGTGGCCAAACCCCAGCTGACTTTATACGATCCACGCGCAAGGCCACAACTTGACATACCGGCCTTTGCACATACCTTCGGCCCGGGAACCCGGGGAAAACGACACTAGAATCAAAGTCCAAGCGAGCAAAATGCAAGCAAACTAGTGCTCGGCTTTAGACACTTTGCCCGCTCACGACCGCCATGACGCAACTATCCTCCGTGGCTCTACAACCTCCGGAATACCTTAGCAACAAGGTTCATCATCGGTCCGGAACCTCCCAGGTGAAGAGGCATGAATCACCTCATAGAATAAACGTTCAAAGGCCAAATTGGCGCCATGTAAACACATGTAGGCTAAGCTCCGCTTCACGATTCGCGCAAAAGATCCCGTATCAACTAAATATAAGTCTTTGTAACTTTACTACCTCCGCAAAACATACGCGAGCCTCGCTTTGAAAAGTTGGGCGTCCTTTCTTGCCACCTCCGAAAACATACGAGCCTCGCTTTTTGAAAAGTTGGGCGTCGGCTAGCCACTACCTCCGCAAAACATACGCGAGCCTCACTTTTGAAAAGTTGGGCATTGCCCGCTCTTACTACCTCCGCAAAACATGTCGCTTTTGAAAATTGGTGTGTCGGCTCTTACTACCTCCAAAAACATACGCGAGCCTCGCTTTGAAAAGTTGAAGTGTTGCTGAAAAAGTTGGGCGTCGCTGCGCTTTACTACCTCCGAAAACATACGCGAGCCTCGCTTTTGAAAAGTTGGGCGTCGCCTACGCTCTTACCTCACTTTTGAAAACATACCGCGAGCCTCCGCTTGAAAAGTCGGGCGTCGCTGCGCTCTTACTACCTCCGAAAACATGCGCGAGCCTCGCTTTTGAAAAGTTACGGCGTCGTCAAAGCTGCTCTTACTACCTCCGCAAAACATACGCGAGCCTCGCTTTTTTTCCCTAAAAGTCGGAAAAGTCGGGCAGCTCTCTTACTACTCCGAAAACATGCGCGAGCCTCGCTTTTGAAAAGTTGGGCGTCGGCTGGCCTCGCTTTTGACTACCTCCGCAAACATACGCGAGCCTCGCTTTTGAAAAAGTTGCGTGTCGTTGCGCTTTACTACCTCCGCAAAACATGCGAGCCTCGCTTTTGAAAAGTTGGGTGTCCTCGGAAAAGTCCACTACCTCCGAAAACATACGAGCCTTGAAAAACGGAGCTGGAAAAGTTGGGCACCGCAAACATACGCGAGCCTCGCTTTGAAAAGTTGGGCTGCGAGCCTCGCTTACTACATACGAGTCTCGCTTTGAAAAGTTGACTACATCCGAAACATGCCGCGAGCCTCGCTTTTTGAAAGCCGGGCGTCGGCTCGCTTTGAAAAGCTCTTACTACCTCCGAAAACAAGCCTCGCTTTTGAAAAGTTGAAAAGGCGTCCTTCCTCGCAAAACATACGCGAGCCTCATTTTGAAAAGTTAGGCGTCGCCGCGCTCTTACCTCCGCAAAACATGCGCGAGCCTCGCTTTTGAAAGTCGGGCGTCGGGCCGCGCCCATTTTCACCTCCGAAAAACATACGAGTGTTTTGAAAGTTGCGTCGCTTTTACTACCTAAAACATACGAAGAGTTGGGCGCGCTGCGCTACTACCTGCGTCTCACTACCGCATTTCATTACCCCCGAACAAGCACAACTTTCATTAACAACAACAAGTTAAAAGTTTCCTTTACAAGTCACCTCCTCAAGCGACCATGAGGGTCAACATAATAATGCAACACTCGACCATGCTTCCGCCGAGATCGTGGTCCGAGTCACCTCACGACCATCGTTGCGACCCCTTCCAACATGTCGTCAACAAAGCTCCTCCGCAACCATGCCAACAAATTCCTCCACGTCCGTGATAACTATCTCACGACTAGCAACATATTCGTCGCCTTCGTCGTCGCTAATAACTATCACCTCGGAGGAAGAGCCACGATTTGCGTCCCGGTCTCATCATCGTCATCAATGAGGATCGGGGCCCGCTCCCAAGAGCCTCGCCCGGACTTTTACCACAAGTGGCAAATCACCTTCAAGCACCCTCGAGCGAAAACATTGCCGGAGATCACGCGTGTCTATCTCCGGTTCCTCCCCGGAATAAGCAATCCACTACTACCTCGGATTCCCATCCGCCTCCAGCGTGCCCGGTCCGGAGGATTGGCGCGACCTTTGACCCGACCGATCATACTTCGCCACTCTCCACCACCAAATCCTATCAAATGTTGCATGAGGATTTTGCCCCTCGAGTTAATCAACGCTCCGTCATAAAAAAATCTTGACGATTGAAGATCGCGGAACCACATTAAAAATGGCGGCCCAAAATCCGGAAGGAACAGGAACTGCGCACACGATCGGTGCTCGCCAAACCTCCGCCCTAACACTGAAACCAAACCCTCGCACAAAACAAAGCGGAGATACCGAGCGGAACGCCAAAACACCGATCGAATTCAAGAAGGGAAAAGCCGAAGGTAGCACCAATCAGCCAAGCGAAAAGCCTTATGGCTCAATGTATCTTACAAGCATCCGAAAGCACACGAGCGCAGTGGTTCCGAAATGTTTCTCTCTAAGTCTCACCAAAAAGATAGGTCAACCAGCGATACTCTAAGCACAGTCACCGGGGTAACACCCACATCCATGTGGAGCCCTCGGAGGGTGGGTTGATCGCGAGGGCACACCGGACTCTGCGCTCCTGTGTTCACGGGTCCCGCGCCGAACCCCGTCGGCGGACGTCCCGTGGTCGTCGTGGCGTTGCCTTCCTCCGGAGGTGGCAAATCCCTGCGTCCTCGGCCCGGCATGTCAATGCTGCAAAAGTCGGGAAAGTCCCTTTAGAAATCAAAGCAACTCAATAATCCGAATAGTTACTCACGGATAAGAAAGCCACGCGACCCTCACCCCCGCAGCAACGCCGGCAACGATCTCGTACGCCAATCTCGTACCTCCCGCAGACGAACTTATCAAAAGCCGCGTGGCCCACGGAGGCGACCATTGAGTCTTTCCTAGCTTCGCGGACCTCATCACGGTGGGCGGCGGAAGTCGCGCCAATGATCATGCGGGCATGCTTTCCCCACATCCCTAAGAACGCGCCGTGGCCGGAACCCCCTGACAAAATCCCCGCCTCGATCGGTGGTCAAAAAAGGGCGTCAAATAGTTCGGCTCATTCTTGACCACTCCGCATAACCTTGGCCAGCCCAGGTTCGTGGGCGAGATCGTAGTGGGTGCCCCGCCGGTATGCGCCGGGCGCGTTGAAGGTATTGACCTCCGCCATGCGGGACACTAGAGCGCGCATCAAGTGCCTTCCCTCTCCTCCTCGCATCTATAGTGCGCTTCTCAAAGCGCTCCTTCGACCCTCGAGGTCCTCCGCGTTTCTTCATATCTTCAAAATCTTTGTTGGCATTCCGAAGCTCCGTCCTCCCGGATCCACGCTCCCGCGATACGGCGGCGCAATCCTCATGGGCTTTCTTACGTGACTCGCCGAAGCTTGTTCATATCGGTCTCATGAGAAGCTTGCTCCGCGAGGAGCTCGAACTAACGTTCGGGCCGAGTCGGTTCTGTTTCTCCCGCTCCGCAATCCTTTTCTTCGCCCTCAGCCTCATCCTTCGAGCACCATTTGCCGTGAACCCCACGCAAGCAAAATTGCTTCAATCATCTTTGCCTCAATATCAATCAAGTTGTTCTCAACCTTGACCCGCCCAAGCTCCGCCTCGGGCACCTTGACACGCCCCAGGGGACCAAAAACCTCGCTCCGCATCGGCTGAGATCAACCGGCAATCGCGGAGGTCGGCACTAGTGTACGAGTGCGCCTTAGGGTCCTCGACCCCGGACCGGGCGAAGTAGGGCAAGGAACTCGGCGATGCTTCACCCAAGCCCTTCTTTCCGAGCTCCGTATGGGGCGGAGGTGCGGCTTCTCCCCATTGACCCAGTTGCTGGATCCCCCGTACTCCGGCCGTTGCGCGCCGGAGAGTCTCGGCATCCACATAGCCAAATCTTGGTCTCCTCCTCCTTGTGGCTCCTCCGCCGCCTCCTTGACTGCAACCTTTTCTTTGGACCTCCATGAGACCCGCTCGGGAACATGGGGCGAAGTGATATCCCCGTCCTCTTCCACCTTGTTGCACGAACGACCGAAGGAGACGAGCTTGAGAAGACTTGTTGTCGGCTTCTTCGGTGGTCTTGGCTTCCCGCTTGACACTCAAAACCGGAGGTGGTCTTGCACCGCCAAATAAAAGAGGGCACGCGTCCTCTTCCGCTCCCTAGTCCCCGTCCACCCCTAGGCGCCGTGGAGGTCGGCTGGGCGGCCGGAGAACGCGTCAGCGCCTCCTCCGTAGACTCGGCGAGAAGAAAGGCCGCGCGAGAAGAGTAGTGCCGTCGACCCACCTCCGCGGCCGCCGGCCGGTCCTCCGGATCTTCCCGCCCGCTCGACCACCTCCGCCGGCCGGGCGGGGACATCATCGCTAGCGAGACCTCGGAGGTCTCCGAGGCCGTTTATCGCCCGGCCGCTTCTTGGCCCGCTTCGCTTCTCCTTCGCCGGGGCCGCGGCCACTTCGGCCTCGCCCGTGCTTGACGCCAAGCGAGGTCATAAACCCGATTCACCCGGTGACCCCTTCCATCTCCTCCTCATCTTTCTGCTCCTCGGCGCCCACTTTCCCAACGAGCTCCAGCACCTCCGCTTCCAACCACACCACGAATCTTCTTCAAAGCCTCCGCCTCGCTCGCAGCAGAGAGAACTCCTCCGCCCAACAGCGGGAGGTTCGGCAAAATTCAAGTCCTTCGGAAATTAGAACCCCATAGCCGCATAAGATGACGGCCCTTCCTTCGCCAGGCCCGTCCAATCATGGTCGGCTTTCGAGGCATGACCTTCGCGCGGTGGTACTCGGCAAAGACATCTCCTTGCGCCATACAGAAAGGTCGCGCATGGCGTCCTCGCAAAGCGCGACCCTTGATCGGAAGCGGTGTCACTTTCGGAGTATCCTTGTCGGAGCGGCGAAGGCCGCCCACCAAGTCACGCCTCATCCGCGTCATCCAAACGGTAGTAGAACCATTTGTTAAGCCAACCTTCCCACTTGTTCTTTGGGCTGCACCGGAACCTTCGCGTTGTTCCACGGCGGGCGCCATCAGAACCCCGAATTGCATGTCCTCCGTCACCGTCTTGTCGCCGGTGGTCACATCTTCGTCTTCCTCTGCACATGCATGCGCACCTTCGCGAAGCCCTCCACGTCGGTTCCACCCCTTGCGAGTGGCACCCCCACACAAACGCGCAAAGCTTCGGGAAGCTATTGGGCGTCGGGTGATGGAACCTGGGCCGAACTTCCGCGAGCCCCGGCACCAACGGTGAGGCGGAAGCCGGAGCCCCTTCAAAGAAAGCTTCAAAGACAACCACTGGTTGTCGTCGGCGCGGCGTCAGCCACCACCGGAGCCGTCGCCTGCCCCTCTCCCGGCCAACCTCGGCAGCAAACCTATCGAGATCCCCCGCCGCCACGGAGGCAAGCTCCGTCTCATAAACGGGGACGGTGCAAACGGTGCCCATAGCGTCGGTCCCCTTCGCTTGAATCCCTTCGCCATCAAATGAGTACCTCCGCTCCCCGTACAAACAACCTCTACTCCCTCTCACGAGTACCTCCCCGCTCTCCTCGACAACCTCCGACTTCCCCGATGCCTCTCACCCCGCACGAGTCTACAACCTCCGGTGCGAACGAGCGAAAAACGCGGGCAATGAAACAAAGGCACTGACGGCGGGTAAAAGTGTCTCTTTCAACCCACCCCGACTATTTATAAGCCGGGGTTTCACCGCGGTAAAGGGCGGCACCAATCCGAGGATCCGACGATCCGGCGGTGGGTAAAGCGCCACGCAAGCCCTAAGCTGTCCGTCGCCGCCACGGTTGCAGCCAGTCCGGCCCATTAATCGATTAAAATAAAGCGCACCGGGCCCAGCTAAAACGGGCCGCGAGCAGCGGTTGGGTGTCGGCTGCGGAGGTGGACCTCGAGCGACACGCCACCCGGACCATTCCCCCTCTTTTCTTAAGGCGTTGCTCCGACCCCGCCCGGCCGGGCCGAACCATCGTGGGGCTGCGGTGGGGGAACAACCTCCGCTAGGACCCACCTACTTAGCTCCGCGGCCCCGACACCGGGCCAAGACGGGCAAAACGGCCGGAGCAACTTTGGACAACCTCCCGCCGGGCGGTTACGGCGAAGGTCGCTAGGCTCGTCCTAGCGATTCGGCGGAGTACGTCATACCTTCGCGTTCGGGCTCTCTAGTTCTCATGTCGCGCAGGTATATGAGGATTCAGAGGAGCCTCCCAGGACCTTCGCGATGGGCGGAGTTCTCAAGGACCTTCGAGGATGGTAGCTCAGCCACCTGGCCTTATAGGCGGCGGAAGACCTCCTGGACGATCGCCCACGGGATCGGGGACGGGCAGCGCGCCAGGCGACGCGTGGCGGCACCAAAGGGCGACGCGTGGAGCCTCGAAAGGCATGGCACGTGGGCGTCTGGGGATAGGTCTAAGAGGAGATGTTTTTAATTTTGCAAAGTACAACATTGCCCCACTGTTATGGCCACATGTAAGTGTAACCAAGGGTGAAACCTAATGTAAAGAACCACATGACCCTTGGTATAGCCTATAAATACCAAGGGTAGGGCAAGTGTAAAGGGGGGCTGGACATTTTTAGTCCCAATTAATGCAAAACCCCTAATGGGACCCACCGATCCTTGTCCCATTTTGGCAACCGTTTAGGTCTCACTTTCGTCAGGAAACCTTCTCCTCCTCGGACCCCGAAGGTAGGGGGCAAGTTTATACAACATCGCTGGCGTGTAATGTCTAAGCTAACAGTTACCTTCGTCTGCCCCGTACCCACGGCTGGGAGGGTAGCTATGTGTGGTGACAGCCCCGTCCTGCCTTGCATCCCTCACGCCCGGGGTACGCAGAAGCACAGTCATGATCACCCGGGCAGCCCAAAGTATCCGGGGTGCCTGCTAGCATTTCAACAGAGTTACCTTTCTTAAGGATTCGCCTTATAGAAACTCTGCCTGTGCCATCTACTTTCCTTCTCAAGTAATTTAGCTAAGACCTAAACCTCGACCATACCATTCTTCGTGAAGTTTATGATACCCACGACATCGGGTGAAGTGCTAACGGTCTTTCCGTGCGTCATGACTTATCGCTGCTTAAGAAATACCAACAACCATGTGGCCATGATGAAATCACCTCTAATATATCATGGCACACGGCGTCCTCGGAATCATTTTGAACAACGCCTCATGTAGGCATTGGAAGGGGCGGGGGTGCCCAACCGCGAAGCCTTGGAGTCTACTTGGGCCGGGTTTCAACTTCGGTATCCATGCTTTGTGATAGGTGAGTAGTAAACAAGAGGCCCGGTTTGTGAGTCCTTAAGATGGGCGGTGTCATTTGATGGGCATGCTTACTGTTGGCGTGAGAGTTTCCTTGGTCATGGTGGTGAGTTGTTGATCCCGGCGTTCCAGTAGATCCAATGGTGACACGTCCTCCTGCGGCCGGTAGTGGTTTGTGTGATGGAATACCCGCCGGGTGGTTTGCAACGATTATAATCGCCATCGTTCTTGGATAGTGAATAACTTGACCCGACGATTACGGTGCCGCAGCCAAGATTTGAAATGCGTGTTGGTTATGTTCTCCACATGATGGTTTAATGAATATTCAATCAATGCGGTGTTGATTAATAGATTGATTGCTTCTACTAAAATGATGACTAGTGGGGATGCTAACTTAGCATGGGTAGGTAATTACCTAATGGGATAAGCTAGAGTCCTTTATCACTAAATGAAGATTTAAAAGCTCATCTTTTGGCAAAGAAAGGAGTCGGCTCACCCACATACGACTGGCATCCACCAAAGTGTCCTTATTTTCTCTTAGACGGTTAAGTCTTAAGAGTACAATGTACTCGGGGTGCAATTCCCAATTGTTGTTGTAGATGGGAATGTTTTACGGCTATTGCCCGACTGTCTCCATCCTGGCAGTCGGAAGATGGTAGATCGTGGGCACGATCATTCCGGTTAATCGCATCCTTTCTTTTGTGGAGTATGATGAAGGACATGGCACTATGTTTCTAAAAACATTTGGGGTGTGTTTGAGAACTTGTTAAACTATTTGCTTCCACACTATGTTGAGAACTTGGTTTGTAATACAAGTATGTTATGTACTATCTTTTGAGAACTTTTATGTAATAATTATGGATGGTTGTTCGTTGGGCCTTTACCGGTCTAGGATGTTACTTGATGTATGTGCGAAAATCCTTATGGTTTTCGGGACTACTAGAGGCTAGTTTGGTTACTAAGTTCTAATTAAGTTGCCGCATCGGCTTGATTGAGTGCTTCGTAATTAAATTAGTTGGTCGGTTAGTTACAAGGCTTCTACTATCAAGTTGTGGATAGCACGGTATTTTGTTGTTAACAAATTTCTGTCTCCAACGCAAGGACATCACAGCTCATTGCCACACTCGACACGTTTGATTTTCCACAACGAGGCACTTCGGGGCTCCGAATCGGGGCGCCCAAAATGTCAGCTAGGGTTATTCTGGCCAGCCTCGGCCGGCGGCCACGGTCGCGCCCGTAGTTAATAGATTAACGCGACGGGCATCCTAAAGTCATTGCGGTTAATGGCTATTAACTCTTACGGTGGGCAACATAACCCATCCGCCACGGTTAATCCATTAACCACCGTGGCGCGTTATAGCTGCGGTTAATGTAGATTAACCGTGGCGGAGCGTATTTATGTTGCTCGTCACGGTTAAGCTTTGGGCTCTATAAATAGCTTGGCCGACCTCCTCTTGCCCCACGGATCTCCTCTTCCAAACTCGTGGGAGGGGGAGGTTTTGCCTAATTTTTGACCACTTCATTGAAATAGGGTTTTAGAGCTTTGATTTGGGGGAGTAAGGCACCATAGGATGTATATAAAGACCCCCTCTCCACTTTCTCCTCTCTTTTTCTACTTTTTTGTCCTCTCTCTAGATCTAGATCTAGTTGTAATTAGGCATAAGAAGTTTGGTGTTTTGTCGATCTAGAATCTTCGTGGATGCATACAAAGCTCGTTCTCATCATTATTGGTCTATGTTTTCTGCCACGATTCTGTACTAAATCTTTGTCTTTGGACGTGTGGATATTTTTGCAGGTTTGATGGCGTGACCGGTCGGAATGGATGTACGGGATCAATTGGGTTCTTGATTCTGCTATTCTTGAAGGAAGTTCATTGCCGCCGCGAAATCTGGAAATATTTGAATTGAAATCGATTCTATTTGGTATTTTTAATTTATTTTTTTAATCCAAAAATATTAACGGCAACAAAAGTAACATAAGGAGACCGTTGCGTTAATCAACCAAAACCCGCAGCAGGCATCCTAACGCGCCCCGCTGCGGTTAATCACTTTACCACAGCGGGCACCGTATGTTGCCCGCTATGATAAAGGCGAATCCAGCGGGCACGGCGCCCCGCGAATAACAGGCCACGATTAACCGTACCTTCGTCGCAGCGGTCGCCTGCGTGCGCGCTGCAGAAAACCGAAAGCGCTCGCCACGGTTATTCCTTGTGCAGTAGTGCCAGTCTCACGACCTATTGGTTTACATGTTGAGAACGACAAACATTTTTGCAAGAACTGTTGTCGTGCCTCTATTGCTTCGATGTCTTTGAGCCTCCTCTCTTAATCCTTGTTTGTGCCTCTAGTAGAGTCTTTGGTGATCAGGCCTCAAACACTTGATTGAAGTTCGTTTGGAGGAAGTGATGTGCCCCCTCATGCAGGAGAGGCTTCTACTATAAAATTGTGGGTAGTACATATAGACAATCATTTTGAGTATGATTTATTATTTTGGGACCAGAAATTTTTGACTATTTTCATTTTTCCATATCTCACTTGCAATCTTGTACTATTTGAACCTATTATCAGTTCACTGATGCGGTGAATTTTGTACGCATGCAGTAAAACAGTTCTATTATTAGTTAAAATAGTAAACATATACTTGAAGACATAGTTTATCATTCCAATATATGGTGGTATATATATACTTGAAGACATAGTATTCAAGTTTGCGAACAAATTTAAATGGACTCGATCGTATCATCGCCCTCGAAAAAGGTGGGAATGTCATTTATATCTATGCATAGTGCTCAGTATAGAGAGAAAAAAGATCGAGAGCACGCGAGAGTCCTGGTGTTGTTTCTAATTTTCTATTAATGCTGCAGCCTGTCTTACTCATTTGGTAGCCGGGCCGAGTTAAATGCCTGCAACAACACGCAGAGAGCGAGGGAATCAGCGGAGCCCATAAAGATGGCCCCCCAAACGCATTCCTACACTCACCCCTAGCCTAGACAAACCCTTCGTAGCAACCGGCTGCCCACCTCCTCTCCCATGGATGCACCCTCGCTCCTCTCTCCATGGATGACTGCCTGGGAGCTAAAGATCCCAGATCAATCTTCCTTCTCTATACCTCCTCATCGAGATCCCCTTATCTGCTTGTCACCGGCTAGCTAGTAGCTTGCCGGAGGAGAAAGAAATGGAAGTGTAACTATGGTGTTGGCATCTGGCTCAATCAGAAACACCAGTAGCTAGCATTTAGATTCATCATATTACTATACTAATCCTGAGAGGAGCTGAGCCAACACCATAGTTACACTTCCATTTCTTTCTCCTCCGGCAAGCTACTAGCTAGCCGGTGACAAACGAATAAGGGGATCTCGATGAGGAGGTATAGAAGAAGGAAGATTGATCTGGGATCCTTTAGCTCCCAGGCAAGTCATCCATGGAGAGAGGAGCGAGGGTGCATCCATGGAGAGAGGAGGTGGGGCAGCCGGTTGCTACGAAGGGTTTGTCTAGGCTAGGGGTGAGTGTAGGAATGCGTTTGGGGTGAGACCCATCTTTATGGGCTCCGCTGATTCCCTCGCTCTCTCTGCGTGTTGTTGCAGGCATTTAACTCGGCCCGGCTACCAAATGAGTAAGACAGGCTGCAGCATTAATAGAAAATTAGAAACAACACCATGAGGACTCTCGCGTGCTCTCGATCTTTTTCTCTCTATACTGAGCACTATGCATAGATATAAATGACATTCCCCACCTTTTTCGAGGGCGATGATACGATCGAGTCCATTTAAATTTGTTCGCAAACTTGAAAATACTATGTCTTCAAGTATATATATACCACCATATATTGGAATGATAAACTATGTCTTCAAGTATATGTTTACTATTTTTAACTAATAATAGAACTGTTTTACTACACATGCGTACAAAATTCACCGCATCGGTGAACTGATAATAGGTTCAAATAGTACAAGATTTTAAGAGTGAGATAGGAAAAATGAAAATAGTCAAAAATTTCTGGTCCAAAATAATAAATCATACTCAAAATGATTGTCTATATGTACTACCCACAATTTTATAGTAGAAGCCTCTCCTGCATGAGGGGGCACATCACTTCCTCCAAACGAACTTCCAATCAAGTGTTTGAGGCCTGATCGCAAAGACTCTACTAGAGGCACAAACAAGGATTAGAGGAGGCTCAAAGACATCGAAGTAATAGGAGGCACGACAACAGTTCTTGCAAAAATGTTTGTCGTTCTCAACATGTAAACCAATAGGTCGTGAGACTGGCACTACTGCACAAGGAATAACCGTGGCGAGCGCTTTCGGTTTTCTGCAGCGCGACGGAGCGACCGCTGCGGGAAAGGCCACGGTTAATCGTGGCCTGTTAACAGCGGCGCGCCGTGCCCGCTGCGGTTAAACGCCTTTATCGCAGCGGGCAGCACGGTGCCCGCTGTGGTAAAGTGATTAACCGCAGCGGGGCGCGTTAGGATGCCTGCTGCGGGTTTTGATTAACCGCAACGGTCTCCTTATGTTGCCTCGTCCGTTAATATTTTTTGGATTAAAAATAAATTAAAATACCAAAATAGAATCAGATTTCCAATTCAAATATTTCCAGATTTCGCAGCGGCAATGAACTTCCTTTCAAGGAGGTAACGCGAATCAAGAACCCAATTGATCCCGTACATCCATTCCGACCGGTCGGCCATCAAACCTGCAAAATATCCACACGTCCAAAGACAAAGATTTAGTACAGAATCGTGTGAAACATAGACCAATAATGATGAGAACGAGCTTTGTATGCATCCACGAAGATTCTAGATCGACAAAACACCAAACTTCTTATGCCTAATACAACTAGATCTAGATCTAGAGAGAGACAAAAAAGTAGAAAAAGAGAGGAGAAAGTGGGAGAGGGTCTTTATATACATCCTATGGTGCCTTACTCCCCAAATCAAAGCTCTAAACCCTATTTCAATGAAGTGGTCAAAAATTAGGGCAAAACCTCCCCCTCCCACGAGTTTGGAAGAGGAGATCCGTGGGGAAGAAGAGGAGGGGTCGGCTGCTATTTATAGAGCCCCGGGCTTAACCGAGCAACATAATATGCCCGCCCGCGGTTAATCTACATTAACATGAGCGAAACGCGCCCACGGTGGTTAATGGATTAACCGTGGCGGATGGGTTATGTTGCCCACTGCGGTTAATAGCCATTAACCGCAGCGGACGCTTTAGGATGCCCGCTGCGGTTAATCTATTAACCACAGCGGGCGCGACCGTGGCCGCCCGGCTGAGGCTGGCCAGGAATAACCGCAGCGGACATTTTGGGCGCCCGATTCGGAGCCCTGAAGTGCCTCGTTGTGGAAAATCAAACGTGTCGTAGTGTGGCAATGAGCTGTGATGTCCTTGCGTTGGAGACAGAAATTTGCTAACAACAAAATACCGTGCTATCCACAACTTGATAGTAGAAGCCTTGTAACGGAACCGACCAACTAATTTAATTACGAAGCACTAATCAAGCTGATGCGGCAACTTAATTAGAACTTAGTAACCAAACTAGCCCGGTAGTCCGGAAAACCACGAAGGATTTTCGCACATACATCAAGTAACATCCTAGACCGGTAAAGGCCCAACGAACAACCATCCATAATTATTACATAAAAGTTCTCAAATAGATAGTACATAACATACTTCGGTTATTACAAACCAAGTTCTCAACATAGTGTGGAAGCAAATAGTTTAACAAGTTCTCAAACACACCCCAAATGTTTTTAGAAACATAGTGCCATGTCCTTCATCATACTCCACAAAAGAAAGGGATGCGATTAACCGGAATGATCGTGCCCACGATCTACTCATCTCCGACGGGGGATGACAGTCGAGGCAATAGCCGTAAAACATCTCCCCGTCTACAACAACAATTGGGAATTGCACCACCGAGTACATTGTACTCGGCAAGACTTAACACGTCTAAGAGAAAATAAGGACACTTTGGTGGATGCCAGGCTGTATGTGGGTGGTGACTCCTTTCTTTGCCAAAAGATGAGCTTTTAAATCTTCATTTAGTGATAAAGGACTCTCTAGCTTATCCCATTAGGTAATTACCTACCCATGCTAAGTTAGCATCTGCACTAGTCATCATTTTAGTAGAAGCAATCAATCTATTAATCAACACCGCATTGATTGAATATTCATTAAACCATCATGTGGAGAACATAACCAACATGCATTTCAAATCTTATTTGCGGCACAAATCCGCTCGGTCAAGTTATTCACTATCCGATGCGATGGCGATTATAATCGATTGCAAACCCGGTGGCGGGTATTCCATCACACAAACCACACTCAGGCGAGTGAGTGACGGTCACCATTGATCTACTCGGAACGCGGGATCAACAACTCACTACCATGACCAAGGAAACTCTCACGCCCAACGAGGTAAGCATGCCCATCAAATGACACCGCCCCATCTTAAGGACTCACAAACCGGGCCCTTGTTTACTCACCACCCATCGCCAGCATGGATACCTGGAAGTTGAAACCCGGCCCAAGTAGATTCAAGGCTTCGCGGTTGGGCACCCCCGCCCTTCCAGCTACATGTGAGGCGTTGTTCAAAATGATCTGAGGACGCTCGTGTGCCATGATATATTAGAGGTGATTTCATCATGGCCACATGGTTGTTGGTATTTCTTAGCGAAAGCGATAAATTCCGTTGGTATAAACTCTTGCCACTACCTTCGCGGGTCGGAGGAGGAGGGTGAAGGTTTCCCCCGACGAAAGTGAGACCTAAACAGTTGCCAAAATGGGACAAGGATCGGTGGGCCCCATTAGGGGGTTTTGCATTAATTGGGACTAAAAATGTCCAGCCTTCCCCCTTTACACTTGCCCTACCCTTGGTATTTATAGGCCATACCAAGGGTCATGTGGTTCTTTACATTAGGGTTTCACCCTTGGTTACACTTACATGTGGGCCTTAACAGGGGCAATGTTGTACTTTGCAAAATTAAAAACATCTCCTCTAAGACCTATCCCAGGACACCACGTGCCATGCCTTTCGAGGCTCCACGCGTCGCCCTTTGGTGCCGCCACGCGTCAGGTCTTCGGCGCTGCCCCGTCCTGATCCCGTGGGCGATCGTCCGGAGGTCTTCCGCCGCCTATAAGGCCAGGTGGCTGAGCTACCATCCTCGAAGGTCCTCCAGAACTCCGCCCATCACGAAGGTCCTGGGAGGCTCCTCTGAATCCTCATATACCTGCGTGACAAGAGAACTAGAGAGCCCGAACGCGGAGGTATGACATACCTTCGCCGAATCGCTAGAACGAGCCTAGCGACCTTCGCCGTAATTGGGCGCCCGGCGCGGAGGTTGTCCAAAGTTGCTGGCCGTTTTGCTGTCTTGGCCGTGTCGGGGCCGCGGGCTAAGTAGGGGTCCTAGCGGAGGTTGTTCCCCCAGCAAGTAGCCCCACGATGGTTCGGCCCGGCCGGCGGGGTCGGAGCAACGCCCTTAAGAAAAGAGGGGGAATGGTCCCGGTGGCGTGTCGCCCGAGGTCCACCTCCTTGCAGCGACGCCAACCGTTGCTCGCGGCCCGTTTTAGCCGGGCCCGGTTGCGCTTTATTTTAATCGATTAATGGGCCGGATCCGGGCCGCAACCGTGGCGGCGACGGGACGGTTAGGGTTTGCGTGGCGTACCCACCGGGCATTTGGATCGTCGAATCCTCGAGATTGGTGCCGCCCTTACCGCGGTGAAACCCCCGGCTTATAAATAGTTGGGGTGGGTTGAAAGAGACACTTTTTGCTGCCGTGCCTTTGTTTCCGCCGCCCGGTTACTTTCGCTCGTTCGGACCGGAGGTTGTAGACTCGTGCGGGGTGAGAGGCATCGAAGTCGAAGGTTGTCTCGTGAGAGCGGAGGTACTCATTTGATGGCGAAGGGTGCGGCGAAGGGGACCGGCGCTATGGGCACTGTTTGCACCGTCCCCGTTTATGAGATCGGAGCTAGTTACGCCAGGCGGCGGGGGGTCTCGATAGGTTTGCTGCCGGAGGTTGGGCCGGAGAGGAGCGGGCAACGGCTCCCGGTGGTGTGCTGACGCCGCACCCGACGACAACCCGGGTGGTTGTCTTTGAAGCTTTCTTTAAAGCGGGGCTCCGGTTTCCGCCTCACCGTTGGTGTGCCGGGGGCTCTGCGGAAGTTCGGCGTCCGGTTCCATCACCCGACGCCCAATAGCTTCTCGAAGCTTTGCGCGTTTTGTGTGGGGTGCCACTCGCAAGGGGTGGAACCGGGACCGTGGAGGGCTTCGCGAAGGTGCACGGCATGCATGCGAGAGGAAGACGAAGACGGTGACCACCGGCGACAAGACGGTGACGGAGGACATGCAATTCGGGGTTCTTACGTTCCGCCGTCGGAACAACGCGAAGGTTCCGGTGCGGGCCCGAAGAACAAGTGGGAAGGTTGGCTTAACAAATGGTTCTACTACCGTTTGGATGACGTGGAGGGGCGTGACTTGGTGGGCGGCCTTCGCCCGCTCCGGACAAGGATACTGCGAAGGTGACCACCGCTTAGATCAAGGGTCGCGGCTTTGCGAGGACGCCATGCGCGACCTTTCTCGGTGTATGGCACAGCGAGATGTCTTCGCTGAATACCACCTTTAACGCGAAGGTCATGCCCCTGGCCGACCATGATTGGATGGGCTGGCGAAGGAAGGGCCGTCATCTTATGCGGCTATGGGGTACAATTTCGAAGGACTTGAATTTGCCGAACCTCCGCGCTGTTTGGGCGGAGGAGTTCTCCTCCGTTGCGAGCGAGGCGGAGGCTGTGAAGAAGATTCGTGGAGTGGTTGAAGCGGAGGTCTTGGAGCTCGTTGGGAAAGTGGACGCCGAGGAGCGAGAGAAAGATGAAGGAGGAGATGGAAGGGTCACCCGGGTGAATCGGGTTTATGACCTCGCTTGGCGTCAAGTACGGGCGAGGCCGAAGCCGCTGCCCAAGCGAAGGAGAAGCCGACGGGCTAAGAAGCGGCGGCGGCGGAAATGGCCTCGGAGACCTCCGAGGTTTCGGCTGCGATGATGTCCCCGCCCGGCCGGCGGAGGTGGTTGAGGGGCGGGAAGATCCGGAGGACGTCGGGCGCGGCCGCGGAGGTGGGTCGACGGGCACTACTCGTTACGGCGCGGCCTTCTCTTCTGGCGCGTGTCTACGGAGGAGGCGCTTGGACGTTCTCCCGGTCGCCCGGCGGCCTCCACCGCGCCTAGGGGTGGACGGGGACGAGGAGCGGAAGAGGACGCGTGCCCTCTTTGGCTTCGGCGCGGTGCCAAGACCACCTCCGGTTTTGAGTGTCGGCCGGTGGCGGCGACGGTAGCGCGGCGACAACAAGTCTTACGCGCTCGTCTCCTTCGGGTCGTTCGGGCAACAAGGTGGAAGAGGACGTGGATATCACTTCGCCCCCATGTTCCCGAGCGACGGAGTCCTTGCGGAGGTCCGGCCAAAGGCTGCCCGATCAAGGAGGCGGCGGAGGAGCCACAAGGAGGAGGAGACCAAGATTTGGCTATGGTGGATCTTTGAGACTTCCTCCGGCGCTCGCAACGGCCCGGAGTACGAGGGGATCCATGTGCAGGGTCAATGGGGAGGAAGGCTGTACCTCGCCCCATATGGAGCACGGAAAGAAGGGTTTGGGTGAAGCATCACCGAGTTCCTTGCCCTACTTCACCCGGTCGGCGGGGGTCGTGGACCCTAAGGCGCACCCAGTACACTAGTGCCGACCTCCGCGATTGCCGGTTGATCTGCGCAGCGATGCGGAGCGGAGGTTTTTGGTCCCCGCTTTTGGCGTGTCGGTGTGCCGAGGCGGAGCTTGGCGGGTCGAAGGTTGAGAACAACTTGATTGATATTGAGGCAAAGATGATTGAAGCAATTTTGCTTGCGCGGGGTTCACGACGCGGTGCTCGAAGGATGAGGCTGAGGCGAAGAAAAGGATTGCGGAGCCGGAGAAACAGAACCGCGGCTCGAACGGCGAGTTCGGGAGCTCCTCGCGGAGCAAGCTTCTCATGAGACGATATGAACAAGCTTCGCGAGTCACGTAAGAAAGCCCATGAGGATTGCGAAGGCTGTATCGCGGAGCGTGGATCCGAGGACGGAGCTTCGGAATGCCAACAAAGATTTTGAAGATATGAAGAAACGGGCGGAGGACGCCGAGGGTCGAAGGAGCGCTTTGAGAAGCGCTATAGATGCGGAGGAGAGGGAAGCGGACTTGATGCGCGCCTAGTGTCCCGCATGGCGGAGGTCAAAGCGGACCTTCGACGCGCAGCCGGGCGCATGCTTGCGGGGCACCCACTGATCCCCCGCCGAACCCGGCGTCGAAGGTTATGCGGAGTGGCCGAAGAATGAGCTGAACTATTTGACGCCCTTTTTTACCGGTGATCGAGGCGGGGATTTTCTCGGGGGTTCGGCCACGGCTGTGCTCTTAGGGATGCGGGGAGTAAGCATGCCCGCAAGATCATTGGCGCCGACTTCCGCCGGCCCACCGTGGATGAGGTCCGAAGCTAGGAAAGACTCAATGGTCGCCTCCGTGGGCCACGCGGCTTTTGATAAGTTCGGCGTGCGTAGGTACGAGATTGGCGTACGAGATCGTTCTTTGAAGTTGCTGCGGGGTAAGGGTCGTGTGGCTTTCTTATCCGTGAATAACTACATTCGGATTATTGAGTTGCTTTGATTTCTAAAGGGACTTTCCGACTTTTGCAGATTGACATCTTTGGCCGAGGGGACGCGGGGATTTGCCACCTCCGGAGGAAGGCAACGCCACGACGACCATCGGGACGTCCGCCGATGGGGGTTCGGCGCCAGGGACCCGTGAACACGGGAGCGCGGGGAGTCTGGTGCTGCCCCTACGATCAACCCACCTCCGGAGGGCTCCGCAGACGGACAGGTGGGTGTTACCCCCGGTGACCAGGCTTAGAGTATCGCTGGTTGCTTTCTGAATGCTTGTAAGATACATTGAGCCATAAGGCTTCTCGGCTTGGTTGATTGGTGCTACCTTCGGGCTTTTCCCTTCTTGAATTCGATCGGTGCTTTGGCGTTCTGCCTGGGTATCTCCGCTTGTTTTGTGCGAGGGTTTGGTTTTGAGTGTTAGGGCGGAGGTTTGGCGAGCACTGATCGTGTGCCTTCATTGCTTGAGGTTCCTACGGATTTTGGGCCTGCCATTTTTAATGTGGTTCCGCCGTCTTTGAATCGTCAAGATTTTTATGACGGGAGCCGGTTGGATTAATCGAGGGGCAAAAATCCTCATGCAACATTTGATAGGATTTGGTGGTGGAGAGTGGCGAAGTATGATCGGTCGGTTCAAGGTCGCGCCAACTCCTCGGACCGGCGCGGAGGCGGGAAGCTGGGAATCCGGAGGTAGTAGTGGATTGCTTATTCCGAAGGAGGAACCGGTGGAGATAGACACGCGTGATCTCCGGCAATGTTTTCGCTCGAGGGTGCTTGAAGGCGATTTGCCACTTGTGGTAAAAAGCTGGCGAGGCTCTTGGAGCGTCCCGATCCTCATTGATGACAACGATGATGAGACCGACGCAAATCGGCGGCCTCCTCCGGAGGTGATAGTTATTAGCGACGACGAAGGCGATGAATATGTTGCTAGTCGTGAGATAGTTATCACGGACTTTGAGGAATTTGTTGGCATGGTTGCGGAGGAGCTTGTTGACGACATATTGGAAGGGGTCGTGCAATCTATGGCTGCGGAGGTGACTCGACCACGATCTCGGCGGAAGCGTGGTCGAGTGTTGCATTATTATGTTGACCCTCATGGTCGCTGAGGAGGTGACTTGTAAAGGAAACTTTTAACTTGTTGTTGTTAATGAAAGTTGTGCTTGTTCGCGGGGGTAATGAAATGCGGTAGTGAAACGCGCGCGGCGCCCAACTCTTCAAAAGCGAGGCTCGCGTATGTTTTGCAGGAGGTAGTAAAGCGCGCGACGCCCAACTTTTCAAAAAGTGAGGCTCGCGTATGTTTTGCGGAGGTAGTTTTTTCAAAAGCGAGGCTCGCGTATGTTTTCGGAGGTAGTAAGAGCGCGACGCCCGACTTTTCAAAAGATGCGAGGCTCGCGCATGTTTTTGGAGGTAGTAAGAGCGCGGCGACGCCGCCTTTTCAAAAGCGAGGCTCGCGTATGTCTTGTTTTTTCAAAAGCGAGGCTCGCGTATGTTTTGCGGAGTAGTAAGCGCAGCGACGCCCAACTTTTCAAAAGCGAGGCTCGCGTATGTTTTGCGGAGGTAGTACGCCCCGACCGAGGCTCGCGTATGTTTTCGGAGGTAGTAAGAGCGCAACGACCGACTTTTCAAAAGCGAGGCTCGCGTATGTTTTTGGAGGTAGTAAGAGCGCGGCGACGCCCGACTTTTCAAAAAGCGAGGCTCGCGCATGTTTTGCGGAGGTAGTAAAGCCGCAAGTAACTTTTCAAAAGCGAGGCTCGCGTATGTTTTCGGAGGTAGTAAGAGCGCAGCGACGCCCGACTTTTCAAAAGCGAGGCTCGCGTATGTTTTTGGAGGTAGTAAGAGCGCGGCGAAACTTTTCAAAAGCGAGCTCGCGTATGTTTTGCGACGCGGCCGACGCCTTTTCAAAAGCGAGGCTCGCGCATGTTTTGCGGAGGTATAAGAAATATGCGGCGACACCCAACTTTTCAAAAGCGAGGCTCGCGTATGTTTTCGGAGGTAGCAAGAGCGCAGCGACGCCGACTTTTCAAAAGCGAGGCTCGTGCATGTTTTCGGAGGTAGTAAGAGCGCGGCGACACCCAACTTTTCAAAAGCGAGGCTCGCGTATGTTTTGCGGAGGTAGTAAACTTTTCAAAAGCGAGGCGCGGTTTTGCGGAGGTAGTAAAGCACCCAACTTTTCAAAAGCGAGGCTCACGTATGTTTTGCGGAGGTAGTAAAGCGCAAACGACGCCCAACTTTTCAAAAGCGAGGCTCACGTATGTTTTCGGAGGTAGTAAGAGCGCGGCGACGCCCAACTTTTCAAAAGCGAGGCTCGCGCATGTTTTTGCGGAGGTATAAGAGCGCGGCGACACCCAACTTTTCAAAAGCGAGGCTCGCGCATGTTTTGGAGGAGAGGTATAAGGACGCGGCGACGCCCAACTTTTCAAAAGCGAGGCTCGCGGATGTTTTGGTGGAGGTAGTAGCGGCGACGGCTCAACTTTTCAAAAGCGAGGCTATATTTATGCGGAGGTAGGGACGCCCAACTTTTCAAAAGAGAGGCTCGTGATGTTTTCGGAGGTAAAGAGCGGGCACCCGACTTTTCAAAAGCGAGGCTCGCGCATGTTTTCGGAGGTAGTAAGAGCGCGGCGACGCCCAACTTTTCAAAAGCGAGGCTCCGCATGTTTTTTCAAAAGGAGGTATAAGGTAGTGCGCGACACCCAACTTTTCAAAAGCGAGGCTCGCGCATGTTTTGCGGAGGTAGTAAAGCGCGCGACACCCAACTTTTCAAAAGCGAGGCTCGCGCATGTTTTTGGAGGTAGTAAGAGCGCAGCAACACCCGGCTTTTTCAAAAGCGAGGCTCGCGCATGTTTTCGGAGGTATAAGAGCGCGGCGACACCCAACTTTTCAAAAGCGAGGCTCGCGTATGTTTTGCGAGGTAGTAAAAGCGCGGCGACGCCCAACTTTTCAAAAGCGAGGCTCGCGTATGTTTTGCGGAGGTAGTAAAAGCGCGGCGACGCCCAACTTTTCAAAAGCGAGGCTCGCGCTATGTTTTGCGGAGGTGGAAAAGTTACAAAGACTTATATTTAGTTGATCTGAGATCTTTTTGCGCGAACCGTAAGCGGAGCTTAGCCTACATGTGTTTACATGGCGCCGGTTGGCCTTTGGAACAGCTATTTTATGGGGTGATTCATGCCCTCTTCACCGGAGGTTCCGACGATGATGAACCTTGGTTGCTAAGGTATTCCGGAGGTTGTAGAGCCGCGGAGGATAGCTGCGTCGTGGCGGTCGTGAACGGGCGTGTCTAAAATCGAGCACTAGTTTGCTTGCATTTGCACGCTTGGACTTTGATTCTAGTGCTTTTCCTGGGTTCCCAGCGATGGTATGTGCAGTGCGTGATGTCAAGTTGTGGCCTTGCGCGTGACTATATAAAGCTGCTGGGTTTGGCCGCGGAGGTGGCTGTCGGAGGGTGTGTGCAAGTGGCAGGTGGTAAGGGTATTGCGCTTCATTCTCCTGACCTTCGGAGGAATTAGGCGCGGAGGTTGCGGCGGCATTGTTTTGGGGCTGGCTGGAGCGGTGCTAAAGTGGCTACACTGCAGAATCAAGATCTTCGGCTCAAACACCGGCTTAGGCCCTCCTTCCCGGCTCCTCTCATTCCTATAGGTTTTGCTAATGGTCGGACATGGCTTGATGTGTTTTGTTTTGGTTATTGGATCTTGCTTATATAAGCGTGTTTTGATTGTACTAGAGTTGGGCTGATGTAAAGGCTTGTGATTTGGTTTGAATGCTTGGGAATTGTAAGGTACTGGGGTAGGTATAGTAGTTAGGTGGGCGTACGAAGCTTTTAATTCGCCGTTTTGGTTTGTACGGCGAGGGTTTAATGGGTAAAGGCTATATATGAGGGTGTGCTGGCTGCGGGTGAAGGGTTGAGACTTAGTGTTGAACGGAGAGGTTTTGGGACGAGCTCTATTGATTGTGCGTGGGGTTTTGGAACTGCGTTGTAGTGGTGCTCTTTTTGTGTGAACTTAAAACTGGATGGTTTTTGGGTAATGGGTGTAGGGTTGATCGATGTCTTGGAGCTCTTTTGTTTGGGTGGCGAATATCGTACCTCCGCTCCTCGCCCTGGAGTTTGCTTTTATTGTGGACGAGGTGGAGTTTGCTTTTATTTGCTCAGCCCCCCGGCCCGGCGGGGTCTGCGGAGTTTTGGTACCTCCGCTCCGCCCTCGGCGGGGGTCGAGGTGGGATTTGCTTTCATCGCAGCCCCCGGCCCGACTAGCGGGCGGGTCTCGCGGAATTTGATAGCTCCGCTCCTCGCCCTCGCGGGGTCGAGGTGGAGTTTGCTTTCATCGCAGCCCCGGCCCGACGGCGGGGTCTCGCGGAATTTGGTAGCTCCGGCTCCTCGCCCTCTGCGGGGTCGAGGTGGAGTTTGCTTTCATCGCAGCCCCGGCCCGACCGGCGGGCGGATCTCTGCGGAATTTGGTAGCTCCGCTCCTCGCCCTCTCCGCGGGGTCGAGGTGGAGTTTGCTTTCATCGCAGCCCCGGGCCGGCCGGCGGGGGTCCGCGGAATTTGATAGCTCCGCCTCCTCGCCCTCTGCGGGGTCGAGGTGGAGTTTGCTTTCATCGCAGCCCCGCCCGACCGGCGGGGTCTTCGGAATTTGATAGCTCCGCTCCTCGCCCTCTGCGGGGTCGAGGTGGAGTTTGCTCATCGCGCCCCCCGGCCCGACGGCGGGGGTCTCGGGGAATTTGATAGCTCCGCTCCTCGCCCTCTGCGGGGGTCGAGGTGGAGTTTGCTTTCATCGCAGCCCCGACCCAAGTGGCGGGGGTTTGTGGATGGGCTTGCGTCGGGGTGACCTTCGGCCGGGTCGATTGTCGGCCCGAGGCAATCCCCGCATTTATAGCGGGGCCGATGAGGGCAAGGCATGGCCTAGTCCGTTTCGGTGGTGGTTGACATGCAAATCTCGGGGAAATAAAACTTTGCTATATTACATAATTTTCTTGCCTCATTAAAAACCTCATGCCCCGACATAAGGAAAAAGAGTGCAAGGATAGTCTATGTATGCGAAGGAGAGAAAGGAAAAAACGATGCGAAGGTAATGATTACATAGTTCTTTGTGAGGTGCTAAGGGTAGTACTTGCGGAGGTCGTCGATGTTCCATGTGTGCGGTAGTTCGCGACCTTTGGCATCCTGGAGGTGGAACGAGCCTTGTCTTGCGAGCTTGTGATAATGTAAGGGCCAAGCCACTTGTCTTGGAGCTTGCCCGCCATCTTCGTGTTACGCTGCGATCAAAACCATGTCTCCTTGGCGGAGGTCACGTGGTGAGACCTTCTTGTCTCTCCACTTCTGCGGGTTTCGGCCTTGTAGGCTGCGGAGGTTGTTGGATCGCTTTGCACCTTACTTCTTCGAGTAGGTCCTTGTCAAGCGCTTCATCTTGAGTGTTGGTATCGGAGATAGTTCTTGGTGACCCGTGGCGGAGCTCTTCAGGAGCACGGCTTCTTCTCCATAGAGCAGCTTAAATGGAGTGATGCCAGTGGCTCTGCCATCGGAGGTGTTGTGAGACCAAACGACAATGATGAGCTCCTCCGCCCATTTGCCCAGTGGCTTGTCTGTGAGGTTCTTTTTGATTCCTTGCAGGATGATTGCATTGGCCCTTTCGACTAGCCCATTGAATTTGCGGATGTCGGACGAGGCGAAATGGATTTTGGTGCCGATTTGGAAACAAAACTCTTTGAAGGCGAAGCTATCAACCGGGTTCCATTATCAACTGTGAGATCCCTTGGGATGCCGAAGCGACATACGATCTCGTTGCCGAAGAACTTTTGTACCGTAGCGGAGGTGATGGTGGCAAGCGCCCGAGCTTCGATCCATTTGGTAAAGTACTCCACCGCTACCACCGCGTAGCGGAGCTTCCGGGAGCGGTCGGTAGGGGTCCAACCAAATCCATGGCCCAACGCCGCATTGGCCATGTCGGGCGAGATCAAAGTGGTCGGAGCCCGGAGTGTTTGAATGGTTGGCGGCCCGTCGGCAACCTTCGCGTGTCGCACCCGGCAAGGAAGCGTCGGACAAAGCGGTGGGCCAATAGAACCCTTGTCGAATGCCTTTCCAACTAGAGCCCTTGGGCCATTGTGCGAGCCACGAGATGCCCCGGTGGATTTCTTTGAGTATGGCGATACCTTCGCTTGTGGCGATGCATTTTAGCCAAGGAGCCGTGACCGAGGCCTTATACGGTTACGGCCTTCGATTTTATACCCTCGCGCTCTTTGAATCATTCTTTTTTCTTCTTCCTTCGACTCGGGTTCATAGAACCCTTTGATGTAAGCTATGATAGGGGCCCGCCAATCTTCGCTGGATATGATGTTGACCATTCTCACCGGAGGTGTGTTGCGAGGCAATTGCGGGTCTTTGCGAAGGTCTCAAAGAAGATGTCCGGAGGTAGTGGAGTTAATTGAGCCGCGGCCTTCGCTATTTCGTCTCGCCTCCCTGTTCTCCGCGAGGATGGACTTTGTGGTGATGCCCAAGAAGAAAGCTTCGCTTTGCGGACGGTGTGAAGGTATTTACGTAGCTCCGGATCCTTTGCCTTGAAAGTTTTCTCGATGTGGCCGCGATCACCGAGAGTCGGTCCGGATAATCGCCGGCGCACGAGAAGGGCACGAAGCTTCGCAAGGGCCAAGAGGACGGCTTCATACTCAGCAGAGTTGTTGGTGCATTGAAACTCGAGTCTTGCGGCGTATCTGAGCTGGACTCCCGAAGGTGAAGTTAGGATTGCTGCGATTCCGGCCCCTTGGGCGCCCCATGCTCCGTCCACGTGCACTGTCCACGGAGGTTCGATGTCTTCTGCCTTGTTGTGAGGATCTGGGGTCCAGTCTGCAATGAAATCTGCTAGAGCTTGCGATTTAATCGTGTGTCTGCCAACGAAGGTTAACGTGTAATCGCTGAGTTGCGAAGCCCACTTGGCGATTCTGCCCACTGCCTCCGGGTTTCTGAAGATGTTATCCAAAGGGACCTGCGAAGGTATTGTGATGGGATGAGACTGAAAATAGTGCTTGAGCTTCTTTGCAGCCATAACCACCGCATATGCGATTTTTCGAGCTACGAATAATGCTTCTTGGGACCTTCGAGGACCTCGATACGTAATAAACGGGAATCTGTCGTCTTTGATGTTCCTCGAGGGTTTCTTTGACCAAACGGCGGCGATAACGTGAGGCGAAGCTGCGACGTATAGCAATAGCGGTTCCGAAGGTTCCGGGCTCGCGAGGGTTGTTAACTTGAGTAAGTCTTGCTTGAGACTATCGAAGGCGCCTGGTTTGGCGGGCCCCACTTGAAAGGTTCGCGGGTTTTGAGTACATCAAAGAAGGGCAACCCCCGCTCTGCGAGGCGTGAGATGAATCTCGCTAAGTGAAGCCAACCGACCGGTTAGGCGGCGACGAGACTTCCTTGACGCAATCGGAGGTGACATGGAAACGATTGCGTCTATTTTTGTTGGATTGGCTTCGATTCCTCTAGGCGAGACAAGACATCCCGGAAGTTTCCCTTTCCCGACTCCGAAGATGCACTTCTCGGGGTTGAGCTTGAGCTTCGCCTTTTGAGCTTGTCGAAGGTTCTAGCGGATCGGCTATATGGTTGGTCCGAGTTTGCTCTGGATCACAATGTCATCAACATAAGCCGAGACTGTTGGATCATCTTTGAAGACCTCCGCCGTCATGCGGGTGAAGGTTGGGCCTGCGTTGCGGAGCCCCTCAGCCATTCTTCTGAAGCAGAAAGTGCCATCGGGGGTGATGAAGCTTGTCTTTTCTTCGTCGTCCTTGTTCATCCAAATTTGATGGTAGCCGGAGAAGCAATCGAGCAGAGATAAAAGCTCACAACCCGCGGCGTCCACAAGGGTGCTTATCCCGGGTAATGGAAAGCAATCTTTTGGACATGCCTTGTTGAGACTTGTGAAATCAACACACATTCGCCACTTGAGGTTCTTCTTTTGTACCAATACCACATTAGAGAGCCGGGTTGGATATTTGACCTACCGAATAACCTCCGCTTTTAGCAGGCCGATTTACCTCCGCTTTGGCGGCTTGCTTCCTTTCTTCCGACATTTTGCGGAGCTTTTGCTTTATCGGAGGGTGATCTTTGCTGACGTTTAGGTGATGCTCGATGAGTTTTCTGTCTACACCGACGAGGTCCGAAGCCGACCATGCGAAGGCATCGCTGTTATTGCGGAGGAACTGGATGAGTTGAGCTTCAAGTTCGGTATCTAACAGAGCTGATATGGTGACTTTCTTTTCAGGATCGTCCGGGAATAGCTGAATCTTTTTGTCTCTTTCTCCGCTGCGCGCGCGAAGGTAGCCGGCTACGCCTATTTTCGGCTCGCTTCTCGTTGCTCTTTTCGTTCTTCTTCTTTGCTGTTGTCTCTCGCTCCTTCTCTGCAGGCAATGTACGTTTTTCCGCCCGGAGTGGCTGCTTGCTCCGCTATTCGCCATGTTTTGGTCTCCGTAGACGGCTACGATACCTCCGGGCCGGCATTTTCATGCGAGAGGTAGCCGGGATGAATTGCGCATTGAACCGATTGATGGTGCCCCTCCCGAAGATGGTGTTGTAGTTGTATGGGATATCAACTACGTCGAAGGTGATGTGCTCTCTGTGCGGGCGATGGTTTTGTTGCCGAAGGATACCGGTAGAGTGATTTTTCCGATTGCTCTAATCTGCGGCCTCCGAATCCGAACAATGGATGTCCCGCGGTTGAAGTTTATTTACGTCGAGCTTCATGCCATCGAAGGTGGATGTGAATAAGATGTCGGCGGAGCTGCCATTGTCCACAAGGATTTTGGTCAGCATCCGGCTGCGATGTTTGTTTCTATGACCATCGCATCGGTATGTGTGTATTGCTTGAGCTTGAGATCCGAGCTGTTGAAGGTCAATGGAATGTGCGACCAATGATCATTTCGTGAGGACCTTCGCGAGGCTACATGATTGACCCGGTGAAAGTGCTCTCTCGCTTGTCTTTTATTGCCATAATCCTCCCCGAACCTCGGAAATTGCCATGATGACCCCGTAGGTAGTCATGGGATTGTTGACCGCTCTGTCTGTGCTCCTGTGCTTCTCCTTCAACTTTAATTGGTTGTGGCGGAGGTAATCTTTGGTAGAAGTGGTGGCGGAGGTAAGGCTTGCGCTTGGGTTTGATGAGCGATTGGCTGAAGTTGCTTTGTATCTTTTGTTGTGCTTGGCGATGGTAGTATTGCTTCTTGTTGGTTGTGAGCATATTGACCACTGAGCGAAGGGCGGCCGAGGTAGTAAATTGGTTGCTTGATACGGGGGTTCTTGAGCTCGATGGCTGTGGTTGTATCCCTGGTTGCGGTTGCGGGGTTCGGTCTTTGCTCTGCGGGTATGGTTGATTTGTTCCCGCTGCGCGAGCCGGTGGGGCTTGGCCGTCTCGCATTCAAGTCCCTTGATGTACCATACACACTGCTTGGTGTAGTGGTCGCTGGCTTTTCCATAGAAATGGCAATAATGCAGCTGCGGAGGTTGCTGTCTCTGCTGATCTGAGTTGGCGGGTCTTCTATCGACTTGTGGCGGGGGTTGTCTGGGCTGGCGAGGGTGCTGCCGAGCTTGCTGATCGTTACTGCTATCAATAGCGTTGACGTTTCCCATGTCGATGCGAGGGTACTCATTGCGAGGGTTCGGATTGCGCTCTCTTTGTTGACGTTGCGGAGGTTGGGACGACTGAGACTTGACACGTTCATTGTTATCTGCTCTGATTTGCTTTTCCATGATGTCATATAGCTCAGCGATGGTTCTCGGTTCCCTTCTTGACAGCTTCGATGAACATGGTCCCGGCTGGATGCAACTCGTTACTGCCAGAATCATGACTTCATCCGTGATACCAGGGGTGCGATTCTTGGTGTTGAGGAATCTTTTCCACCAATCTTGTAATGGCTCATCAACTCTTTGTTTGCAATTGAGAAGAGCGGTAGCCTTGGCCGCAGACCGACCGACACCTTTGAAGTTTGTGCAGATTCTCTCGCGAAGGTCGTCCCAACATCGGATGGATCCTGGCCGGAGGTTGCTGTACCAGGTTTGAGCAATATCTCTCGCCACGATCACGAAGGCTTTGGCCATGATGTCCTCGTCACCTCCGGCAGCTGAGACAGCAGCTTCATAGGACATTAGATATTGGCGTGGCTCGTAGGTGCCATCATACCGCGGTAGATGTTGCATGGCGAAGCCTTGGGGCCACTCGGTGATCTGAAGGTCGTATGAAAGGGGGGATTTGGAGTCGTAGTGCGGGACCCGCGGCGCTTGCTCTTGGCTCGGAACACCTCCGCCGGCGGCTGCGTCGGGTGAAGTATGTTGGCGCGGAGGTCCGGTTACGGGCGTGGTGGGTGGGGATCTTCTTTGTCGCTCGATCGGAGGTTGTGCGGCGGCGCATGCCCCGGGGAGCCGGGTCTCGTAGTTTCTCACCTCCGCGTACGCCTCGGCTATTCGATGCTTAGCTCGATGCGGCGGCTTTGCTCTTCGATGCGCCGGGATGGTTGCCGTTCTTGATTCCTTGTTGATTTGCTCTAGGTGCCTTTTGCCGCGGAGGATGCTTTCTTGTTCTAGATGCCTGGCCAACTTTTCTTCTTCCGATTCCTTGGTCGTGGATCCGTTGCGATGCCATCTTCGGAGGTATGAGGGTGCCTTGATGATGTCCGACCACCGACGCTCGACTTCCGGGTGCGACTTGGCTCGGGTTGGGATCAACTACCGGTCGTGGCCGATTGCTCGATCGGAGGTTGCTCGAGAGAGGATTTGGCGGAACGACACCTCCGCCGCCGAGGGTCGGATCTCGCGTTGGCTCCCCGTGGTTCGATGTTTGGAGCCATGGCTTGCTTCTTTTGTTCGGTCCCCACGGACGGCGCCAAGCTGTTGGTATAAACTCTTGCCCCCTACCTTCGCCGGGGTCCGGAGGAGGAGGGCGAAGGTTTCCCGCATTTAAAGTGAGACCTAAACGGTTGCCAAAATGGGACAAGGATCGGTGGGTCCCATTAGGGGTTTTGCATTAATTGGGACTAAAAATGTCCAGCCCCCCATTTACACTTGCCCTACCCTTGGTATTTATAGGCCATACCAAGGGTCATGTGGTTCTTTACATTAGGGTTTCACCCTTGGTTACACTTACATGTGGGCCTTAACGGGGGCAATGTTGTACTTTGCACAATTAAAAACATCTCCTCTTAGACCTATCCCAGGACGCCACGTGCCATGCCTTTCGAGGCTCCACGCGTCGCCCTTTGGTGCCGCCACGCGTCAGGCCTTCGGCGCTGCCCCGTCCTGATCCCGTGGGCGATCGTCCGGAGGTCTTCCGCCGCCTATAAGGCCAGGTGGCTGAGCTACCATCCTCGAAGGTCCTTGAGAACTCCGCCCATCGCGAAGGTCCTGGGAGGCTCCTCTGAATCCTCATATACCTGCGCGACAAGAGAACTAGAGAGCCCGAACGCGGAGGTATGACGTACCTTCGCCGAATCACTAGGACGAGCCTAGCGACCTTCGCCGTAATTGGGCGCCCGGCGCGGAGGTTGTCCAAAGTTGCCTGGCCGTTTTGCCTGTCTTGGCCCGTGTCAGGGCCGCGGAGCTAAGTAGGGGGGTCCTAGCGGAGGTTGTTCCCCCCAACAGTTACAGTTCTAGCGTCGGCCAAGAACATCCGTCTCTATTAGGAGTCCTCTACTAGAACTACCGCCACAAGGACGGTCGACGAACCAGCAAGCAAACAACGATAAAGATAACTTTGCAAGAAGGAGCGTACGAATAGATAAACACGAACCTCTTACTTCAAGCGTAAGAAGTCGCCGAGGTACAAGTGAGGAGGGAGCCGACAAATCCGGCACTCCACCTTGTGGAAGACTAGCCTCCGGGAGCACTCGAAAAGAGTTACTCTGCTCTTGACCTCTCTCACTCTCCTACTATTATTCTAGCTAGAAGCTAGGTATAATGGCTCTACTCTTCCTCTAGTGTAGGCTTGTGGAAGTGGAGAGGGAGGAATGAAGAATGAAGAATGAAAATTGGATATGTGAAATGAAAGAGAGAAGGGCTTTTATATGTGGACATGGTCGGTTTCCGCTCGCCCAAATGACCAAAACACCCCCGCACCGCCCTCTGGGGCATTAATTGCACCGCCTCCAGCTGGCCTGGCCCTCCTGTCAGAGGGGAGGGCGCGATCGCGCCCCTGGCGCGAGCGCGCCAGGGTGCCGCCTCCCCCTGATCGACTTTGGCTGGTGGGCTTGGTCTTGGGCCTGGAGTTGGCCCATGCGGTGTTTCGTCATGTTGGTACGTCGGTTTGGCCTTTCTCTTCTTTTCTTCTTGTCTTGCCTTTGGGCCAATTTTTATAATTCAAATATTTATTCTCTTTTCTCTAGCTTTTGGCCCAAAATACATGTTTTCCATGAATGCTCCTGCAAAACAAGTGTTCACCAAAACTATGGAGTTTTGTTAGTATAAACCTCCTATCTAGGTGGTTTTTGGTGAACTATGAACCTAAGTTGGCGGGGTTAGATATGCAATAAGGACCGCCAACAAGCTCCCCCACACTTAGCGCTTTGCTCTTCCTCGAGTGAAGCAAAAGTCACTAAGGTGGTTTTGTTTTCCTGAGATATTAACCTGGATACAGATTATTCCAAGCCTCACTGGTTATCTGTGAGCATTCACAGTGTCTACCAAGTAATCTTTGAGCTTATTGAGGGATGGAACAGCCTGGATTTCAAGTCAACTCGTGTCTCCCTACTTTCAAGACTTGGGTTTTTAAATTTTTGTAAGGAAAGATAGCGATGAATTCCTCAAGTGATGCTCTCAAGTCACTCTTTTTGTGGGTGTTTGATCCTCACCAGGAAGCCTTTGTTACCCTACTACTCATCCTACCTCTAATGGCTGATATCTGGAGTTCATAGGTATGGATGAGGTGCATGCTTTCCTTGCGATTGTTTGTTGTGTCAAAAAGGTGGATCAATGGAGGGAAGGACATAGCCTTAGATCGAATTGTGCAAGTGTGTGGAATATGGATGTGGATGGAACTCCCTTTTTCCATGTTTCTCTCTTTTTTATTTGAAGGAAAATATGGGCTTCCTATAAAAAGGACATTTCTTTCCATTATTTTCCCCTTTCTTTTGTTTCTTTTTTTCTCTTCTTCTTTTTTTTTTTTGATACTAGCATGGGGAAGATCTTTTTCTTTCTTTTCTTTCCATCATCATCTTTATTAATTTTTTTTTTGATCGGGACAATGATTCTAATGAAGCCCATATTTACGTGAGGTAAAAGATATTTGGGAGAGAGAGAACCATGAGTATGGTGGAAGGAGTTTTTATTTGTGGTGATGATGACTGCGTAACTCTCAGTGTAAGAGTCAGCATTTTTATGGTGGATGGATGAGAGGATGACGTGCGCGACTTTCATTGTAAAAGTCGGCAATTTTATTTGGTGTGTGTGTGATATTCGATCTTGGGGATATGAAACTTCTCTCGCAACGATCCGATAAGAGTGGGACACAACTTTGGTGCAAGGAAAAACAGCTATGTGGCAAGGTTTTGTAAATATAGCACTAATATTTGGCTCGGTAGGAATTTAACCATCACTTGAGGATCATGCTATAAGTTTTTAAATTTTCGCAAAGAAAAACGCAAGTCTACTGCAAGAGATAAACAAGTATCATATCATCCTACTATCTCTCATCCCACAATAACTTAGATATTCAAGGGGTCCCAAAAAATTAGTTGCTCACAGAAAGATAGAATTTTGGCGAGGAATAAAAAGTATGCGAGTTGCAATCAATCAGCGAACACAAAGGTAGAGCAGCCAATTTTTAGTTAATAAACCAATTATTTCTAGGAAGAATAAAAGTACTTGTGGAGAGTGAGAAGATGCGCAAACCGATGATTTTTAAGGCGCGAATTTTTTGTGCATCTTTTGAGAGGTTGGGGTAGCCTCCCCACACTTGTTTTTGTACTGTCTCTTGAATTTTTGTGCAACACATGGGACAAAAACAAGTGTATACAAGATAGAATATATATATTTTTATTCAATTATAAAACTAAAAATTACAAGTAGGCGCACAAATACAAAGTAAATTGAGAAGGGAAATGCAACAAGCTGAAATTTAAAATAAAGTGCGCGCGCCTAGTTATTCGGGTGGAGCGAAAGGCTCTAGAAGGGGCTCTAATGAGCATGGGCGGCGTTCGCTGCGCGTGCCACCCTCTCTAACTTGGTGGAGAAAGCAAGGCGGAACTTCCTAACTTTCTCCACTAAGTCTCTATGGGCGAACTCCCTATCCGCAAGCTCCGCTCTAATTTGTCTATGATTTTGTAGAGCTCCTCCACCCTTCTACTAAGGAAAGTGAGAGTGGGAAACTTGGGGGTGGTTTCATCACCCTTATCATTGACCAAAGTAGGATTCTTCTTAGCGTTGCGCCGAGGCACTAGAAGAAGTTCCTACGGGTTTGGTCCTAGGAGTTTTAGCGGGATTTGGCATTACGCCTTCCCACGCCCACGATTTGGCTTGTCCTTCCCTATAAGAATGAGGAAGGGCTGCTCGACGGCATATGATATGAAGTGGTGTCCGTGGAAGACATCATGGGACATTTCCTCGTGCCGCCGACGTTCGCCTTGAGGCGAAGCGTGCCGGTGGTTTGCCTCCTTGGTGGCGCCGGCTTGATCATGGCGCCGGTCATCGGCGGCCTTGATCTAGCCGACGACTTGATGCTATCGCCCTTGCTGGACCCCTCACTCCATGGTAGCCTTGTGGCTAATGGCGCCATGAACATGGCTTCCTCTTGCTCTAAATCTTCTTGCGAGAATGATGGCGCTCCATCAAGGTTGTATGGTGTGCGGGAGGCCTCATAAAGAGCAAGGGCATGGCTGGCCATTTCTTTGGAGCTTAGAGAGGAGATGAACTTGCTGGTGTATGAGAATGAGCGAGAGAGAAAGAGATGAATGGCTTGAGCTTTTGTGAAGAGAGGAGAGGAGAAGATGGCTCAATTTATAGGTGAAGGTGACATCTCTGTCTTTCGCGAATGCAGCAGGATCAAACTCCATAAGGTGAGCATCAGAGCAGGGCTGAGGATCAGGGGACGAAATTTGGGGAGCAACGGCTCGCTCCCTGGCGCGAGCGCGCCAGTGGCGGCACAGCCCGTTCCTCTATTTCGTCCTGTCAGCCCCCAATGGTCCACTTGTTTCCAAAATGTGGTGTTTTGATCCGTTGGATGTTCGAGGCTCACGGTACACTCCAATTTTTGAATGGATAAGAAGGGATTTTCAAGGAATATTTTTTTGTAAAATATTTATTTGAAATATCCAGCACTTGTAAAAAGGATGAAAAACCCAAGGATAAATGCTGGAATATTTCTATGATAGAAGAATATTTTTTTTGAAAATATTTTTGATAAGAAAGAATAGAATAACTAGCCTAATCAAGCGAGTGAGGGCACTCAAAATCTAGGCATAATTAAATCTATTCGATCTAATTCTTCGCCAAAATTTAAATTGCGGGAAGGCTCAAGGAAAGGTTTAAGACGCTGACCGTTAACTTTGAAGATGTTACCGTCATCATCTTGAATTGTGATTGCCCCATGAGTCGATGTGTCGATGACGGTGTATGGTCCTTTCCATTTACTCCGCAACTTTCCTTCACCGAATAGTTTTACCTTCGAGTTGAAGAGCAAGACCTTCTCGCCCTGCTTGAAGGTCTTGAGCTTGATTCGATGATCGTGCCATCTCTTAGTTCGTTCTTTGTAGAGCTTGGCACTATGATAAGCCTTCTCCCGCCATTCTTCCAGTTCAGAAATCTGCTGTTGTCGATTTCTGCCGGCTAATTTGAGGTCCATATTCCAGCTCTTGATGGCCCAATAAGCTCGGTGTTCGAGCTCTACGGGTAAGTGGCAACTTTTCCCGTACACGAGCTGGAATGGTGACATGCCGATAGGGGTTTTGTAAGCGGTCCTGTATGCCCAGAGTGCATCAGGAAGCTTACTTTTCCAGCTTTTCCCCATATCGTTGACCGTTTTCTGCAGGATGTTCTTGATCTGTTTGTTAGAGGTCTCTGCTTGACCACTGGTTTGAGGATGATAGGGGGTAGCTATGTTGTGCTTGGTTCCAAGCTCTTTTAGGAATGCTCTGAATGTCTTGTCAATGAAGTGGGATCCTCCATCGCTTATCACCATGCGTGGTGTTCCAAAGCGAGGAAAGATCACTTCATGAAACATTTTCTTGGCGTGCTTGGCGTCGGCTGCTCTGCAAGGCATAGCTTCTACCCACTTGGATACGTAGTCAACAGCCACTAGGATGTACTCGCAATCTTGGGACTTCTGGAATGGTCCCATATAGTCAATGCCCCACACATCAAATATTTCTATTTGAAGGTTGTAGTGTAAGGCATTGCGTTGCGAGTCGTGATGCCTCCTTGGAATTGACACTTGCGACACCTCCGAATGAATTCCTTGGTGTCCTTGTACATCGTTGGCCAAAAGAATCCACATTGCCAGATTTTTGCTTGTGTGCGGAATACTCCATAATGACCTATGTACGGTGCAGAGTGACATTTCTCAATGATTTGTAGGCCTTCTGTTGCTGGTACGCATCTCCTCAACAGACCGTCCGAACATACCCGATATAGGTATGGGTCATCCAAAGGTGACGTATGCTTTCAACTTGCAGCTTTTTCCTGTTCTCCCCTAGCGGTATATATCCGGCAACCATATAGTTGACGATGTTCGCGTACCAAGGGTTGTTGTCTGTCACCTTTAGTAGCATGTCGTCGCGTAGGAAGTCATTTATAGGTAGTTCCTGCATGTTAGTGACCTGCATACGCGACAAATGATCCGCTACGGTATTTTCTACCCCCTTTTTATCTTTTATTTCTAGATCAAACTCCTGGAGTAGAAGAATCCAGCGAATCAGATGAGGCTTTGCGTCTTTCTTAGTGAGCAAATATTTTAACGCTGCATGGTCTGTGTAGACTATGACTTTTGCTCCCACTAAGAAAGAACAGAACTTATCGATAGCATAAACGACTGCTAGGAGCTCCTTCTCTCGTGGTAGCGTAATTGAGCCGAGCTCCCGTTAGCGTTTTGCTAGCGTAAGCGATCGCGTGATGCTTCTTATCTTTGGTTTGGCCAAGGACCGCACCAACAAATAGTCACTAGCATCACACATGATCTCAAATGGTAGGGTCCAATCGGGAGGTTGGATGATCGGAGCCGAGATGAGTGCATTCTTAAGGGTATTGAATGCGTGTAAGCACTCATCTGTGAATTCGAAAGGTACGTCCTTAGCCAGTAGGCTTGTGAGGGGTCTAGAGATTTGAGAAAAGTCTTTGATAAATCTCCTATAGAACCCTGCGTGGCCTAGAAAGCTGCGGATTCCCTTTATGTTCACAGGGGGAGGTAGTTGCTCGATAACTTCTATCTTAGCCTTGTCTACCTCTATCCCTCGTTCCGACACTAGGTGGCCTAGGACAATGCCCTCACGGACCATGAAATGGCACTTTTCCCAATTGAGTACCAAATCCTTTTCCTGGCACCTTTGCAAGACTCTATCTAAATTTTCAAGACAATGATTGAAAGTTTTTCCATAGACTGAGAAATCGTCCATGAAAACTTCCATGATTTCCTCAATCATGTCTGAAAAGATAGACATCATACACCGTTGGAAGGATGCGGGTGCGTTACACAACCCAAACGACATCCTCCTATAGGCATATGTTCCATATGAACAAGTAAATGTCGTCTTGCTTTGATCATCGGGGTGGATAGGTATTTGATGATAACCCGAATACCCATCTAGGAAACAGAAGAAAGAATGTTTTGCTAACCGCTCCAACATTTCATCAATGAAGGGGAGCGGAAAGTGATCTTTCTTTGTTGCCGTGTTGAGTTTCCGGTAATCGATACACATCCTCCACCCCGTGACGGTTCTTTGCGGGATAAGCTCATTTTTATCATTTTTGACTACCGTCATACCTCCTTTCTTTGGAACCACCTGGACGGGGCTAACCCAGTCACTGTGTGGTACAGGATAGATGATCCCGGCGTGAAAAAGTTTCAAAACCTCCTTTTTCACGACTTCACGCATCGCATTATTCAGCCTTTGCTGAGGTTCTCGAGTTGGTGTACTCGAGGGATCGATTGGAATGCGATGTGTGCATAAGGTTGGGCTTATTCCCTTGAGATCGTCCAAGGAATACCCGAAAACCGTCCTATGCTTTTCCAAAGACAACGATTGTAAGGTCCTAGATGTCTAGAGGGGGTGAATAGCCTATAAAAATTTCTACAAACTCACTAAGCAAACTTCGTTAGATACACAAACGGCGAGAAAGCAAGTTTTGCTTAGCCTACTAGATGTTGCAAGCCTCCTATCCAAACAATTCTAGTAGGTGATCACTAGCACAAACAATAGCTACCACTAGTGATCAAGAGTTCTACCCACGGGATTTAATCTACACAAGGAGTTGTTCCCGACCGACCACACAAGCAATTCTACCCACGGGATTTAGTCTACACAAGTTGTGGTTCCCGACCGACCACGCAAGCAATTCTACTTTGCAAGAAAGTAATCAAAGTAATACAAGATAGGGTAGGAGCGTGTTATACCAACGCGTAGAGTCGAGGTTGACAATCACCAATAAGATGAACAATCAATCACAATCGGCAACACACAAAGGATGATGACCAATCACCGGAGACAAGATGAACACAATGATTTATCCCCGGATGTTCACTTGGGCACCGCCAAGCTACGTCACCCGTTGTGTCGACCAACACCTTGATGGTTCCTCGGTGTGACCCTCAAGTCACTAGCCCCTCAAGGCTCGCCCCGCAAGGCACCGCAAGACACCACTCTCAAGCGAGGTACTCAACGACACGCGCAATCCACTAGGATGCTCTTCGTGATCCCCACGAGGTGAGCTCAAACCTCTCACAAGCAACCGGAGGTGGCCAAGAACAATCACCTTCTCTTGCCAACGCCTCCAACAATCTCCAAGTCGGCTAGGAGCGGTACTCTCCAAGAGTAACAAGAAATCCACCGGCTAAACCACCCACAAGTGCCACTAGATGCCCTCAAGCAATGCAATGCACTAGGTGATTCACTCAATCTCTCTTAGGATGAACAACCAAGCAAGGGAGATGAGTGGGAGAGAGTCTCTTAGCTCAAAGAATGCACAAGGGATGAGAAATGGCCAAGAGACCTCCCCAAGGGCCGGCCACCTTCTATTTATAACCCCTCAAACAAATGTGACCGTTACCCCCTCGGGAGGCCGAGCAAGACGCGCCGGACGCGTCGCCGCAAACCGCCGGACGCGTCCGTCCGGCGCTTCTTCCTTGCGCGCGCCCGAGCCGACCGTTGGTGCCGCGGCCAACCGCCCGCCACGTCGGCGTCCGGCGCCGCGTCCGGCGTGCATCACCCCGCGTCTGGCGCCCGCGTCCGCTCGCAATGCCGTGCTCTGGAACTTTCTGTTCCGAGTCCGGCGTGCGCCGGACGCGACACCCGTGCGTCCACCGCCTTGAGCCAAGCCACCAGCACCACGCCGTCTTCCACCGAGGGCCGGACGCTACACAGGAACCACGCCGCGTCCGGTGCGCACGTCCGGCCCGCGTCCGGCGCGATGCCCGACCAAAGGCCGAATACCAGAAACTTTCTGGTCGGCGTCCGCCGCCCGCCGGACGCATCCACCCAGCGTCCGGCGCCTCTGCCAGGCGCAGCCTCCGTCTTTTCGTCGCCGTGCCGTGACACCAACTTCTCCAACATGCTATCCAACAAGTATACCAACTTGATCATCAGAGATAGCATGATTTCAACCAAATTTTGCATCCGGCGCAATAGAAAATATGCATCCATTTTTCTCGAAAGCGCCGAATCCCGCCTCACGAGGCTCGGCGGGAGGAAGAGAGGGACCCAAACCCATCTCTACCCCGCAAACCACAGCGCGCCCAAATGCCACCTTTGTAAATGTGCCAACACCACCAAGTGTACATCTCCATGTGCTTGTGTGTTAGCTTTTCACAACCATTTCCCAAAGGTTAGGTTAGCTCACTAGGTCCTACATGCAATGCACTTCATGAATTCACCTAGTGGCACCCATGCGTCGAATAGTCGATAAGACTTCCCCTCTTAATAGTGCGGGTATCGATCCTAAACCACTCACACCCTCTATGGTGTCTTGAGTGCAAAACAAAATGGCCCTATCGGTTATACCTTTGCCTTGAGCCCATTTTGTTCCTCCAAATGATATGAACACTTCACACCATCATGTGACCATCTCGATCCATCGACCTCGACTTCACTTGCCCTTCACCGTGCATCGGTCCATCGGCGCCTAGTCTTGCCCGAGCTTCACCATCGCATGGTCCTTCACTCCCAAGCCTTGACTAGCCCTTCACCTTCAACACCGGTCCATGGAGCCAAGCACCGTCTTGATCTTCATCTTTGATCACATGACACGTGTCATGCTTCATATTCAATATGCTCATCGTGTGGACAACCTTTCTCTAAATCAACCACTTAGATAAACAAGGTTAGTCCTAGGTTTCATCAATTAGCCAAAACCAAACTAGGGACTTTCAATCTCCCCCTTTTTGGTAATTGATGACAACCTCAACAAAGATGATTTTATAATAAAGATTTTGAACTTGTCATACTTGTCCAATCATTAAGCTCACAAGAGAAATTTGGACAACTATAGCAAGTTCGGTTTTGGTAGTATTGCTCCCCCTACATATGTGCATAGAGTTTGGATTTGAAGCTTTGCACATATGCATGGATAAGATTGTGGGGAGAGTAATTCTACCAAAATGATGCTAAGGTGTAAGAAAGGGACCTTTGAAGCGTGATACCAATCGGAGTTGCAATTTACACCATCCTTAGCACCATGAAGTAACTAGACATCCATCAAAAACTCAAGAACCCATGAGATCAACATTATAAGCAAAGTTCTTGAACCACTTGTAAAGCAAGGGGAGTCTAGTTACAACCTATGCATGCTAGTAGATCATTTCATCAATCAAGTTCTATACTAGCATTGCACCACACAAGCAAGGAGACACTACTTGTATAAAACTTTAAAACTAGGTGCCATGAGCAAGTCATATGAGAATGCACAAACAAATGCAACAACTTTGTTCATGAGCTTGCTCCCCTTCTTGTGTGCATCAAAATTTTATTTACCCCTTTATCATGTTCAATCATCTTTTTCTCTCCCCCTTTGTCAACAATTGCCCAAAATGGGATCAAATTGTGGAGAGAAAAGGACTTTGATGGAGTAAACAAAACTTTAGTCAAAATTGGTTCAATCTAGACCACTTGCCAAAGACATTTAATTCGGTTTGAACCAAAGACAAGCTTCTTCACACCTCATGACAAGGGTTATCTTGCCTATGTTGAATTAAACACTTGTAGCAAATATTCTAGATTCAACACTAGGATTGCAAGCCCATAAACATGTCATATGTCACCACTAGATCAAGCAAAACATAGAAGCAATAGTGGTAAACATATATACATCAAACACATTTGATTTATCATGAATGCTCCAAATGCACCTTGTATGTCTACATGTGCTACCACAAGTATAATCCTAAGAATGAATGACATGTCAACCAATGGTACCTTGCTTTGTCGAAGGAGAGGCATGTCAAGTAGTGGTGGGGTGCATTCAACACATGTTTGAGAAATCAAGAATGTTCAACTCATTCCTTAGCTTGCAAAACCTTCTTTCATCAAGTGGCTTGGTGAGGATGTCGGCAAGTTGATCATCGGTACCCACACTTTCAATGGAAATGTCACCCTTTTGTTGATGATCTCTAATGAAATGATGCCTTATGTCAATGTGCTTTGTTCTTCCATGTTGAACCGGGTTTTGTGTCATCTTGATTGCACTCTCATTATCACAAAATAATGGCACATTCTTGAAATTGATGCCATAATCCTTCAAAGTTGACTTCATCCAAAGCAATTGTGCACAACAACTCCCGCACTAACATATTCGGCTTCGGCGGTAGAGATTGCCACACTATTTTGTTTCTTTGAGGACCATGACACAAGTGATCTTCCAAGAAGTTGACATGTACCACTTGTGCTCTTTCTATTGATCTTGCAACCACCATAGTCGGAGTCCGAATATCCAATCAATTCAAACTTTGACCCCTTAGGATACCACAATCCAACATCTCTTGTTTGCTTCAAGTACCTCAATATTCTCTTTGCGGCCGTGAGATGACTCTCTCTAGGTGAGGCTTGATATCTAGCACACATGCAAACACTAAACATGACATCCGGTCTTGATGCGGTGACATAGAGTAGGCTTCCAATCAATGACCGATAATCCTTTTGATTCACCATATTGCCATCATGATCACTATCAAGATTCCCATTGGTGCCCATTGGAGTTGAGATTGGCTTTGCATCTTGCATTCCAAACTTCTTCAACATGTCCCTTATGTATTTCCCTTGACTCAAATGTCCTATTCTTCAATTGCTTGACTTGAAGACCAAGGAAATAGCTAAGTTCACCAATCATGGACATCTCAAACTCATTTGCCATCATTTCACCAAATTCTTCACAATATGCTTGATTGGTTGATCCAAAGATGATATCATCAACATAGATTTGCACAATGAAGAGATCATTACCAATCTTCTTGGTGAATAGAGTAGTATCAACCTTGCCCATAATGAACCCCTTGGAGTGAAGAAAAGTCTTCAATCTCTCATACCATGCTCTAGGTGCTTGCTTCAAGCCATACAAAGCTTTCTTCAACTTGTACACATGGTTGGGCTTCTTCTCATCTTCAAAACCGGGAGGTTGCTCAACATATACTAGCTCATTGATGATCCCATTGAGAAATGCACTCTTGACATCCATTTGATATAACTTGATGTTGTGGGCACATGCATAAGCCAATAAAATCCTTATTGCCTCCAATCTTGCCACGGGAGCATATGTTTCATCATAGTCAAGACCTTCAACTTGAGTATAGCCTTGTGCAACTAGTCTTGCTTTGTTTCTAATCACAACACCATCTTGATCTTGCTTGTTCTTGAAAACCCATTTGGTTCCAACGACATTGTGATCCTCCGGCCTCTCAACTAACTCCCACACATCATTTCTTGTGAAGTTGTTGAGCTCTTCTTGCATTGCCATGATCCAATCGGCATCATCCAAGGCTTCCTCAACTTTCTTTGGCTCTTTGGTTGACACAAATGATGCATACTCACAAATCATAGCCACTCTTGATCTCGTTTGCACACCACTTCTAATATCACCAATGACACTATCAATTGGATGATCTCTTGCAACATGTTGTGGTTGTAGCACTTGCACTTGATTGCTTGAGCTTGGTTGATCACTTGACTTGTCCTTATTGGATGAACTAGCACCATGATCTTGCACTTGAGCATTGCTAGCTTGCTTCAATGAAGAATTGAGCACTTCATCTTTATCATCTTGCACATCAACCACTTGCTTTGCTCTTATGTCACCAATGTCCATGTTCTTCATAGCTTCAACCAATCGGTTTCCACCAACATCTTCTAGATTCTCATCTTCATCTTGTGACCCATTGGTTTCATCAAATTGCACATCATGGACTTCCTCTCTAATGCCACTTGAGTTGTTCCAAACTCTATAAGCCTTGCTTGTAGTTGAATAACCGAGTAGGAACCCTTCATCACATCTCTTTTCAAACTTCCCCAATCTAGTGCCCTTCCTCAAGATATAGCATTTGCAACCAAACACTCTAAAATAGCCAATGTTGGGCTTTCTTCCATGAAGTAGCTCATATGGGGTCGTCTCAAGCAAAGTATGACAATAGAGCCTATTGATATAGTAGCATGCCGTGTTGATTGCTTCATCCCAAAATGATTGACTAACATTGTACTCATGAAGCATTGATCTAGCCATATCAAGCAATGTTCTATTTTTCCTCTCAACTAGGCCATTTGATTGTGGAGTGTACTTGGCTGAGAATTGATGACCAATGCCATTGTGATCACACAATTCTTCCATTCTTGTATTCTTGAATTCACTCCCATTGTCACTTCTCACTTTCTTGATTCTCATGTCAAACTCATTGTGAACTCTAGTGAGAAAGGTTTTGAAGGTGTCATACACTTCACTCTTGTCACTAAGAAAGAATACCCATGAGAATCTTGTGAAGTCATCCACTATGACAAACCCATACTTGTTGCCACCAATGCTTGTGTATGTAGTTGGGCCAAATAGATCCATGTGCAACAATTCAAATGCCTTGCATGTGCTCATTATACTCTTCTTTGGATGTGAGCTACCAACTTGCTTCCCGGCTTGACATGCACTACACAACTTGTCCTTCTCAAATACAACATCTTTCAAGCCTTCAACAAGATTGTGTTGTGTGAGCTTCTTCAATTGTTTCATGCCAACATGCCCAAGCCTTCTATGCCAAAGCCAACCCAAACTTGATTTTGATATCAAACATGTTGTCAAAGAAGCTTCACTAGTGTTGAAATCAACAAGATAGAGATTCTCATATCTAAAGCCTTTGAACACCAAGTTGGAGCCATCAAGAGAAACTACCTCAACATCATTTGCCCCAAAAATGCACTTGTAGCCTCGATCACAAATTTGTGCCACGGAGAGAAGATTGAAATCCAAGCTTTCAACTAGCATCACATTGGAGATACTCATGTCATTTGATATTGCAATCTTGCCCAAACCAACAACCTTGCCTTTCTTGTTATTGCCAAAAGTAATTGACTCAATGCCACTATCATTCTTCTCAATTGAATCAAACATTCTTGATGTGCCGGTCATGTGTTGAGAACACCCACTATCAATAATCCAATGCCTTCCTCCGGCTTTATAATTCACCTACAAGCAAATTAATGAAGCTTAGGTACCCATTTTTTGCTTGGGTCCTTGTAGGTTAGTGACTAAGATCTTTGGTACCCAAATTGCCTTCTTCTTTGGGCCAACAATGGGTGTACCAACAAACTTAGCTTGCACACCTTTCACACCCTTGGTAAGCATATAACAAGAATCAAAAGGTATAGCATTGTCAAGTTTCTTGTTTTGTTGCTTCTTGTTGCAATTTTGCTCTAGGTGCCCAACTTGCTTGCATCTATAGCAAAACCGACCATTGCTCTTCACAAAGCTAGGCTTTGGAGTTGCAAAGGCCGACTTGCCCTTCTTGGGGTTATAGCCCAATCCCTCTTTGTTTAGAGAGAACCTTTGGCTACCCAAGCACTTTAGCAAGCGGGCCTCACCACCATAGGCTTTGCCTAAGGCATGAGTGAGCTCATCCACCTCCTTCTTGAGGGTCTCATTCTCTACCATTAGTGTAGCATCACAAGTGAAGCCATCACTAGTAGTGGAGATAGAGTCGGTGGTGGTGGTGGATGATGTGCTACAAGAAGGGTTAGCATTTGTCATGATGATAGGTTGATAAAATGACTCATCAATGATGTCACAAGTAAGACCTATATCACATGATGCAATCACCACTTTCTTTGCTTGTTGCTCAAGTAGAAGTGAGTGAGCTTCTTTAAGCTTAGAATGAGCATCACCAAGCTTCTCATGGTCTACCACTAGACTCTCATGAGTGGTCATAAGCTCACCTAGGGCTTTCTCAAGTATTTCTACTTTCATTGAAAGCTTCTTGCACTCCTTTTCCTTGGCAATAGCTATATCTCTAGTTTCTTGCATCAAGTCATATAATTGATCCTTAGTCGGTTCATCATCATCATCAACATTATCAACATCGTGAGCATATTCCATCTCACTATCATCATCACTATCATCATATTGTACCTTTGTTTCCTTGGCCATGAAGCATGATGGTGATGTGGAGAATAATGAAGACTTCTTGTTGATAGCGATGGAAGCCATAGCCTTGTTGCTTGAATCTTCATCTTCATCATCATTGTCACTCTCCCAAGTGACCACAAATGCACCATTCTTGCCCTTCTTGAGTGTCATCTTGGCCTCATGCTTCTTCTTCTCAAACTTGCCCTTGTTGTAGTTCTTCTTCTTCTCATATGGGCATTCGGCTTATAGATGCTCGGTGCTATCACAATTGAAGCACTTTCTTGGTTGCTCTTGCTTCTTGAAGTTGTTTCTCTTGAAGCCTCTTCTCTTGATGAACATGTGTCCCATCTTCTTCACCACAAGAGCAAGTGCCTCATCATCAATCTCAAAGTCACCATCTTCCTCATTGGTTTCTTCTTCTTCAAAGATTGGTGCTTTGCCCTTGGAGGATGTGGCTTGGAATGCCACGGTCTTCTTCTTCTTCTCCTCTTCTACCTTCTCATCATCTTGATCAAATTTGTCATATGTCAAGACTTCACCAAGCAAATCATTTGGCTTCTTAGCTTCAAGCCCATCTCTTTGTAGCATAAGCTTCAACATCTTGAAGCTCCTCGGCAAGCAAATCAAGAACTTGTGACAAAAATCTTCATCTTTTGTCTTGTGCCCCAAACTCTTGAGATCATTTACAATGACTTGTAAGCGATGAAACATTTCAATGATTGTTTCATCCTCTTTCTTCTTGAAGTTCTCGAACTCACTCTTGAGTCCATATAGCTTGGCACTCTTCACAACCTTGGTGCCCTCATAGGTCTCACCCAACCTAGTCCACACTTCACTTGCAAGTTCCAAATCCTTGATCCCCTCAAACACCTTTGTATCAATGCCATTGTATAGGGTGTTGAGAGCCATTCTATTGCAAGTGATGTTGGCTCTATCTTCATCGGTGAGATGATCATTATCAAGAATAGCATAGTCATGCAATGTAACTTGCAAGACCCTCTCTTGTATTGAACCAAGATACATGATCATCTTTCTCTTCCAATGATCAAAAGAACTAACTCCATCAAACATAGGCGGTTTGCCCCCAACATGGTTGAACACAATTTGAGCCATCTTAACACCGTAGGATATTAAGCCTTGCACTAAAACGGTGACCTCGGCTCCAATACCACTTGTAAGGTCCTAGATGGCTAGAGGGGGTGAATAGCCTATAAAAATTTCTACAAACTCACTAAGCAAACTTCGTTAGATACACAAACGGCGGAAAGCAAGTTTTGCTTAGCCTACTAGATGTTGCAAGCCTCCTATCCAAACAATTCTAGTAGGTGATCACTAGCACAAACAATAGCTACCACTAGTGATCAAGAGTTCTACCCACGGGATTTAATCTACACAAGGAGTGGTTCCCGACCGACCACACAAGCAATTCTACCCACGGGATTTAGTCTACACAAGTTGTGGTTCCCGACCGACCACGCAAGCAATTCTACTTTGCAAGAAAGTAATCAAAGTAATACAAGATAGGGTAGGAGCGTGTTATACCAACGCGTAGAGTCGAGGTTGACAATCACCAATAAGATGAACAATCAATCACAATCGGCAACACACAAAGGATGATGGCCAATCACCGGGAGACAAGATGAACACAATGATTTATCCCTGGATGTTCACTTGGGCACCGCCAAGCTACATCACCCGTTGTGTCGACCAACACCTTGATGGTTCCTCGGTGTGACCCTCAAGTCACTAGCCCCTCAAGGCTCGCCCCGCAAGGCACCGCAAGACACCACTCTCAAGCGAGGTACTCAACGACACGCGCAATCCACTAGGATGCTCTTCGTGATCCCCACGAGGTGAGCTCAAACCTCTCACAAGCAACCGGAGGTGGCCAAGAACAATCACCTTCTCTTGCCAACGCCTCCAACAATCTCCAAGCCGGCTAGGAGCGGTACTCTCCAAGAGTAACAAGAAATCCACCGGCTAAACCACCCACAAGTGCCACTAGATGCCCTCAAGCAATGCAATGCACTAGGTGATTCACTCAATCTCTCTTAGGATGAACAACCAAGCAAGGGAGATGAGTGGGAGAGAGTCTCTTAGCTCAAAGAATGCACAAGGGATGAGAAATGGCCAAGAGACCTCCCCAAGGGCCGGCCACCTTCTATTTATAACCCCTCAAACAAATGTGACCGTTACCCCCTCGGGAGGCCGAGCAGTACGCGCCGGACGCGTCTGCCGCAAACCGCCGGACGCGTCCGGCGCTTCTTCCTTGCGCGTGGCCCGAGCCGACCGTTGGTGCCGCGGCCAACCGCGTGCCGCCACGTCGGCGTCCGGCGCCGCGTCCGGCGTGCGTCACCCCGCGTCTGGCGCCCGCGTCCGCTCGCAATGCCGTGCTCTGGAACTTTCTATTCCGAGTCCGGCGTGCGCCGGACGCGGCACCCGTGCGTCCGCCGCCTTGAGCCAAGCCACCAGCACCACGCCGTCTTCCACCGAGCGCCGGACGCTACACAGGAACCACGCCGCGTCCGGTGCACACGTCCGGCCCGCGTCCTGCGCGACGCCCGACCAAAGGCCGAATACCAGAAACTTTCTGGTCGGCGTCCGCCGCCCGCCGGACGCGTCCGCCCAGCGTCCGGCGCCTCTGCCAGGCGCAGCCTCCGTCTTTTCGTCGCCGTGCCGTGACACCAACTTCTCCAACATGCTATCCAACAAGTATACCAACTTGATCATCAGAGATAGCATGATTTCAACCAAATTTTGCATCCGGCGCAATAGAAAATATGCATCCATTTTTCTCGAAAGCGCCGAATCCCGCCTCACAGGCTCCTACATGCAATGCACTTCATGAATTCACCTAGTGGCACCCATGCGTCGAATAGCCGATAAGACTTCCCCTCTTAATAGTGCGGCTATCGATCCTAAACCACTCACACCCTCTATGGTGTCTTGAGTGCAAAACAAAATGGCCCTATCGGTTATACCTTTGCCTTGAGCCCATTTTGTTCCTCCAAATGATATGAACACTTCACACCATCATGTGACCGTCTCGATCCATCGACCTCGACTTCACTTGCCCTTCACCGTGCATCGGTCCATCGGCGCCTAGTCTTGCCCGAGCTTCACCATCGCATGGTCCTTCACTCCCAAGCCTTGACTAGCCCTTCACCTTCAACACCGGTCCATGGAGCCAAGCACCGTCTTGATCTTCATCTTTGATCACATGACACGTGTCATGCTTCATATTCAATATGCTCATCGTGTGGACAACCTTTCTCTAAATCAACCACTTAGATAAACAAGGTTAGTCCTAGGTTTCATCAATTAGCCAAAACCAAACTAGGGACTTTCAGCGATGAGTTTAGCCGTCTCCTTGTCGCTAAGCTTATCGTTTATGATGACAGGAGTTTGCGAATCGCCCTGTAAGAAAGCATAGCGTAGTCCCGCAGGCAAGGGTTTAAGCTCAATGGGAGGTCGTGTCGGTTTCTCCTCTTTGGGTAATTCTATGATCTCTCCCAGTTCGTCTTCCTCTTCTATAAAGTGAGGAGCATCGCTCTCTAAAGACATCTCTGGGGTTTCGAAAGGAATTACCGACATGACCTCGATAGGTCTACTAGGGGGATGTTCAGCCACTGAGTTTTTAGCTCGCGTGACTTGAATAGAGAAACGCTCTCTCCCTAGTTTGACTCCCAATTCCCCTGTTTTTGATGGACTCGTAATAAGTGTTTCTAGGGGATGACCGATTAGAATGTCGAAATCCTGGATGTCAAAGACATAAAAGTCCAGGGCCATTTCGACTTCTTGATGATGGAGAGTTATGTTGTGTAAAATCCCAAGTCCGATAAGAGCAGACCGTGGTCCTACTCTAAAGGATTTGACTGTTGGAGTACGTGGTTTTTCTCCTAAACACATGAATGCGTAGGATTTTGACATGATGTTTGTTCCAACAGTGGGATTATACAGAACATCCATCCAATCTCCTTGGATTTTACATCGAAGGGTTGAGGAAGGGGCATGAATCTGAATTTCTTCAGGTGAGAGCTCTCCTTCTGCTACCCATTCTGAGCTCATGATAGCGGTCAACTCCTTAACGGATTCTCTGAGAAATAATTCATCAAGAGGATCGCTAGGAGTGACAGAGATTGGTGGTCTCCTATGACATTTGTATTTCGAGGTGTTTCCGAAATCTTCGAAAAGTTCGTCCTCGAATACGGAAGTTCCATTTGACTCGAAACTTCCTCTATGGCCTCTCGGTTCGGAGAGGTAGTCTCTATCACGGGTTCGGCAATAGCCGAAGAGGCTTCCTCTATAATCGGCTCGGCTCGAACCGGATGGGTTCTAGCGGGGGAGTGTTCTCTAGAATACGATTTAGGAGAGCTTCTCCTTCCGCTGTGGTCTTATGTATAAAAGATCCACCGGCAGATGCATCGAGCAATAGGGCAGACTCTCTACCTAATCCTAGCCAAAAGTGTTGTAACAACACATGGCTTGGAATAGATAGGTCAGGACTTGACCTGGTCAGGGTCAAGAATTGGTCCCAAGCTGCTCCTGTAGTTTCGTTTTCTAATTGTCAAAAGTTGAGAATCTCAGACCGTAGGGAAGCGATTCGAGATATAGGGAAGAATGCAACGCAAAAACTATCACGAAGTTCTTCCCAATCTCCATTTACCTTTCCTACAGTTTGGTCGTACCATTGTTTCGCCCTCTCATTGAGTGAGAAGGGAAACAACTTCCAACGCAACGTTTCTTGTGACATGCCACAAATGGTTAGGCATTCACAGAGTTGCTCAAAGTCCCTTAGATGATGATATGGATTTTCATAATCCAAGCCTAAAAAGACTTGGTCCTGAACCATGGCTATGAGGCCGGGGCGGAGCTTGTAACTAGAAGCTCTGATTGGCTTCGAAGATTGTGGCTTTTTAATGAGCTCGCCCTTAGGAGCTGATAGTTTGGCAATGGTTGGTAGCTCCATTTTGTAAGATGAAAAGAAATGTAAAATAGAAGCAAAGGTAGAACAAGGTACACGGGCAACTAGGTTCAGAGATAAACTTGACGATCATTCCCCGGCAACGGTGCCAGACATGCTTGTTGGTATTTCTTAGCGAAAGCAAGAAATTCAGCAAGCGCACGGAAAGACCGTTGTAGCACTTCACCCGGTGATAGACCGGGTATCGTAAACTTCACGAAGAACGGTATGGTCGGGTTTAGGTCTTAGCTAAATTGCCCAGAGGAGAGAGTAGGTAACTCGGGAAAGCGAGGTTTTCTATAAGATGAATCCTTAGAGAAAGGTAACTCTACCGCCGAAATGCTTGCTTCGGGCACCGGATCGCACCCGCACCGCTGTGATGCCGGCTGTAGCTCTACGCCGTACCCGGACGTGGGGGATTACAAAGGACGGACAGGGCTGTCACCACCTGCCGCCTACCACCACAACCGTGGTGTACGGGGCAAACGAAGGTAACTAATTAGCTTAGACACCACGTCTACGCCAACGTTACAGTTCTAGCGTCGGCCAGGAACATCCGTCTCTATCAGGAGTTCTCTTCTAAATCTACCGCCACAAGGACAGTCGACGAACCCGCAAGCAAACAACGATAAAGATAACTTTGCAAGAAGGAGCGTACGAATAGATAAACACGAACCTCTTACTTCAAGCGTAAGAAGTCGCCGAGGTACAAGTGAGGAGGGAGCCGACAAATCCGGCACTCCACCTCGTGGAAGACTAGCCTCCGGGAGCACTCGAAAAGAGTTACTCCGCTCTTGATCTCTCTCACTCTCCTACTTCTATTCTAGCTAGAAGCTAGGTATAATGGCTCTACTCTTCCTCTAGTGTAGGCTTGTGGAAGTGGAGAGGGAGGAATGAAGAATGAAGAATGAAAATTGGATATGTGAAATGAAACAGAGAAGGGCTTTTATATGTGGACATGGTCGGTTTCCACACGCCCAAATGACCAAAACACCCCCGCACCGCCCTCTGGGGCATTAATTGCACCGCCTCCAGCTGGCCTGGCCCTCCTGTCAGAGGAGAGGGCGCGAGCGCGCCCCTGGCGTGAGCGCACCAGGGTGCCGCCTCCCCCTGACCGACTTTGGCTGGTGGGCTTGGTCTTGGGCCTGGAGTTGGCCCATGCGGTGTTTCATCATGTTGGTACGTCGGTTTGGCCTTTCTCTTCTTTTCTTCTTATCTTGCCTTTGGGCCAATTTTTATAATTCAAATATTTATTCTCTTTTCCCTAGCTTTTGGCCCAAAATACATGTTTTTCATGAATGCTCCTGCAAAACAAGTGTTCACCAAAACTATGGAGTTTTGTTAGTATAAACCTCCTATCTAGGTGGTTTTTGGTGAACTATGAACCTAAGTTGGCGGGGTTAGATATGCAATAAGGACCGCCAACAATGGTTATGTTCTACATCCTACCAACATCATCGTCAATCCAGGGGTAGTAACACCTACCATTCGCGAGTGATAGTCGATCACTCGGCTTCTACCGACTAGTTAGCAAGCTAAGCATTATCAAAATCTCAACCTAATAGTAGGATATTTATGGTAGCAGGATAGTCCTAGTGCATTTCTATGGTTCCATATCAACGCCTATAACGTAATGCAGCATAATAAATAAAGGACTCAAATTTAAAACATTGCGGAAACATAGGAGGATGCACCGGGGCTTGCCTTTGACAAACGAGATGGGCACGTGGTTAGGACAGTCAGGAAGGTCAGCTTCTGGCACCTCCTTCTCGGCTACCTCCTGTAGCTCGAGCTCCTGAGGATCCTCCACGTCCTGCTCCTCGTGCATGGCTTGCGGGTTGTGGCTTAGCGATCCTGTATGGTGCAATGCCAAAAGTAAATACAAGTGTTGCTGTCGTAATGATGGAATGATGTCATGACCAATTATATAACAGCAATGTATCAAAACCCAAGCTAGACATACAATCCCTCGTGCAAACAAGCACGAACACCCGCTAAAAAGGTGCATGCTATAACAGCAAGTCTTATCTGGATAGCACAGAAAATTCCAATAAAATTATAGTAGCTAAATCATGTCCCAAATAGTCTACCACAGAAAATTCACCTCAAAACAGTGAATACTTTATCCTACACAAATTTCACAAGGCAGTACTAAACAGGGCCACAGAAAATACTTTGTATTACCAAAGTACTCCAAATCCTCAACCAGTGATATGTAGGCCTAAAGCATGAACTAAAAACAGGGTATACCAAATTTCATAAGCATTGGACAAAACATGAATTAATTATGAATTTCCTAAACATGGTGCCAAGAATGGCACTTGAACAGCAACTCTAAAATGTACCACATAACAAGACCATGTAAGAGCTCATACAGATAAAGCATATCAAAACTAGCCTAGCACAACAAACCTCACAATTTTCTGAGCAACAGGTGAATTACTATGAATTTCTAAAGATATAAGCCATTTCAAGAAATTAAATAAAGTTCAACAGAAAAGTATGCTAAAAGCGACATCTCATATTTTCTATGGAATCTACTGCTCATAAGAAAAATAACCCAACTTGAATCACCCCAATTGGATTAAAAATGACTGAGATATGAAATTTTGAAACATAAAACCAAATCTGAAAAACCTATTTTCTTTTTCTGAAAATCGTTCCTAAATGCTAGGTACACCCCGAGTGTACCCAGGCTCGGGATAAAATGCTACGTGCACCCGACCACGTGCACACACGGCCAGGCCTGCAGGTGGGGCCCGAGGTCCCACTGGGCCCACCTGTCGGCCTCACCCACGGCCGGAACACGACGGCCGGCGGCGAACTCTCGCCGGCGGTGGCGCTCGGGCGCGGCCGAGGGCGGCAAACGCCTCTGCGCGTCGTTGCGCACCCATCGGGCCAAGAAACGCGGCCTCCCGCGGCCGGGAACCATGGCGGCGGCGGTCGCCGACGGGCGGGCGGCGGCGCTCGACGGCGGCGGCGCACCGAGACCGCGTCGGGCTCCACCGGACGCCTACGCGCTCCGCCTCTCCTTGCTAAACGTGACAAGACCGAGAGCCGGGAGTAATGGCGGCCCACGCCGTGGCTTGCCTTCGCCGGAGCAGCAATGGCGAGCTCGCCGGCGCAGCGCACGCACGACGCTAGGCGGCGCAGAGCTCTACCTCGTCCTATCCCAGAGCTACGCCGCTTGCATGCGGCTCCCTAGCGCGCAAGAGGACACGACAAGGTGCGGAGAAGCGGTGGCAATGGCTCGCCGGAGCCCCATGGCGGCGGCGGCCATGCTCGCGAGGAAGAAGGCCAATGCGGCCCGTACCTCGGTCGAAATGAACGGCGCGAGGGCGGAATATGACGAAGACGAGGACGGCACATCCGATGCTGCCCTTGGCTTCGAGTTTCAACGGTTGAAACTCGAGCTAGGCGGCGGCAAGGTGGGCGGCGGCCATGGCGGGTTGGAGGAGGAAGAAAGAGGGAGGAAGGAGGAGGGAGCAGCGGAGTGAAGGCGGACGGGACGGGGCTCTGCCCTTTCCCGTTTCGGGCAGAGGAGCGCGTGCGCGTGGGGGCAGCAGGTGGCGCTCGCCGCGTGGTGGCCGTTGACTTCGACGGGCGGCCGCTGACATGCGGGGTCGGCTGGTGAGGTGGCGCGGGGCGAGCAGCCGGTGGCGGTGTGGCCCGTGGTGTGGCGCCGGCGTACGGCATCCGGGCGGCAGCACAGCGAACAGCCGCGCCCGCCGACGTACGGATGCCGCGTGTCGGCCACCGGGCCGTACACCGTCGTCGCGGGGAAGACGATGGAGGGAGGGGGACACTGACAGGTGGGTCCCACCCCCTTTCTAATTCCAAACTAAAAATTCAAACCCCTATAACTCCAAATCTATCTTGAATTAGGAAAAACTTCCAACATGAAAGTTTCTCCAAATTTCAAGATGAAAAACTTTCTCAACTACAACTTTTGCTAAATCGGCCTGGTTTGGGAGATTCAAAAAATCAGTTTGGAAAAATACTTTTAAACTAATATTTTTAAAACCCCTTGTGCACTGTTTTGTCCAAAATAAAGCCCTAAAACACATTTTCATAAATTGGTCCCAACAGGAAAGTTTCTTGAAATATTTTTTTGCATAAATCACTCCAAAGGACCAAAATCAAATAAGCAACCTATCTAGCACTTTGGAATAGATTTGCTTGCACACTTTAAGCCAATAATCATCCTAAGCATAGATTTAATTGCAACTAATCAAAGCAAGGCATAAACTAGGCTAACAATCAAGTAATGATGTGCTTATGCAAATGATGACATGATTAGAGTAGTTTAATTAGTGCTTAACACTGGAGGTGTTACAGCCCTACCCCCCTTAAAAGAAATCTCATCCCGAGATTTGCGTGAACTAACCAGTGCTCGTGGAACTTGGGATAGGCAGCCTTGAGGTAGTCTTCTGTTTCCCACGTTGCATCACTGTCGTCATGATGGCTCCAGCATACCTTGTAGGTGGTGACAGCACGGTTCCGAGTCACTCGTTCCTTAACATCCAGAAGCTTGATAGGTTCTTCTTCATAGGTGAGGTCTGATTGCAACTTTATGTCGGTGATCTTGACTTGTTCTTCCAGCACTTGGATACATTTCTTAAGTTGGGACACATGAAAGACAGGGAAGACTGTTTCCAACTGGACAGGTAGTTCTAGTCGGTATGCTACTTCACCCTTTCTTTCTAGAATTTTAAACGGTCCTACATACCGCGGTGCTAACTTCTGCTTAACCCCAAAGCGTTTCACTTTCTTCATTGGGGACACTTTGAGATACACAAAGTCCCCCACGTTATATGTTTCAGATCTCTGCTTCTGATCAGCATAGCTTTTCTGTCTCAACTATGCCGCTGCCATATGCTTTCTAATGATTTGAACAGTTTCAGCAGCCTCTTGAATAAAATCTACCCCATAGTATCATCTGTCTCCAGTTTCAACCCAACTCAACGGTGTTCGGCAACTTTCGCCATACAATGCCTCAAATGGTGCCATCTTGATACTTTCTTGGTACCCATTGTTATAAGCAAATTCTGCTAGTGGTAACCATTTCTCCCATGAACCCTTGAAAGATAACACACAAGCTCGCAGCAAATCTTCCAGTATTTGATTCACACGTTCAGTTTGTCCAGAGGTTTGTGGATGATAAGCAGAACTATGGACTAACTCAGTACCTAACTCCTTCTGCATTTGTCCCCAAAAGTGTGACATAAACTGCGTTCCCCGGTCAGATACTATCTTCTTTGGTATGCCATGCAATCTAACAATTTCCTTGATGTACACATCAGCATATTACGGAGCTCTCATGGTGGTGTTGACCGGAATAAAGTGCGCTGACTTTGTGAGACGGTCAACAATTACCCACATAGAATCATTGCCCTTGGATGACGTGGGCAATCCGGTGATGAAGTCCATGCTGATTTCTTCCCATTTCCACTCAGGTACAGACAACGGGTGTAAGAGACCACTCGGTTTCAAATGCACAGCCTTGACTCTACAACACACATCACACTTTGCAATGTATTCAGCTATTTCTTTCTTCATATAAGGCCACCAATATCTGGCCTTCAGACTGTGAAACATCTTGCTACTGCCAGGATGTATGGTCAACTTGGATAGGTGTGCTTCATCCATGACAAGCTTTCTAATCTCAGGATTCCGTGGTACGACCAAACGGTTATCGAACCACAAAACCCCATGGTTATCTACGGTAAGCCTTTGAGATGGTTGAGTTTCTAGCTTCTTCTTAAATGTGTTAGTCATGCCATCAGTTTTCTGACCCTCTTTGATCTTGTTCTCAATCTCACAGCTTAACTGGATGTTCTTTGCAATGACTGGATGCATAAAGTCGAAATTGTCAGGAAGCAAGGGTTGCATTGACTGACAATGTGACTTCTGGCTTAACGCATTAGCCACTACATTTGCTTTACCAGGATGGTATTGCAGCCGTAGATTGTAATCATTTATCAGTTCTAACCATCTGCGTTGCCTCATGTTTAGCTCATTCTGAGTAAAGATATACTTCAAACTCTTGTGGTCAGTATATATATTGCAAACGTTACCAAGGAGGTAATGTCTCCATATCTTCAATGCATGTACCACAGCAGCTAGCTCTAGATCATGAGTAGGATAATTCTGTTCATGTTTCTTTAATTGTCTCGAGGCATAAGCTATGACTCGACCCTCTTGCATTAACACACAACCCAAACCAATTCTCGAGGCATCACAATACACATCAAACGGCTTCTCTATGTCAGGTTGAGCAAGAACTGGTGCAGTGGTCAACAGTTCCCGCAAGGTGCAGAAAGCTACTTCGCACTTGTCGGACCACACAAACTTTTCCCCCTTCTGAAGCAAGTTAGTCATAGGCTTAGCTATCTTGGAGAATCCTGGGATAAACCGACGATAATATCCGGCTAACCCGAGGAAACTTCGCACTTGATGTACTGACTTCGGAGATTCCCATTCTAGTACTTTGGCAATGTTGGCTGGATCTACTGTTATTCCCTCATCTGACAGAATATGGCCCAAAAATTGCACCTTTCTAATCAACAATTCACACTTTTTGAATTTTGCATACAGCTTGTGCTCTCTTAGCCTCTCTAACACAATTCTCAAATGCTTCGCATGATCCTCCTCATTTTCAGAGTATACGAGGATATCATCGATGAACACCACAAAAAATCAATCAAGTTCAGGCGTGAAAACTGTATTCATGAGAAGCATGAAATACGATGGAGCATTGGTTAGCCCAAATGACGTAACCAAATACTCATACAACCCATATCTCGTGGAGAAAGCGGTCTTGGGTATATCTTCTGGTCTAATTTTGATTTGATGATAGCCGGGCCTCAAATCTATCTTAGAGAACACTTTAGCCTTGGACAATTGGTCAAACAGGATGTCAATCCGAGGCAAAGGGTATTTGTTCTTCACCGTAGCAGCATTCAGCGTACGGTAATCTACGCACATGCATAGCGACTTATCCTTCTTTTTCACAAACAGGACTGGGCTACCCCATTCATAAGTACTGGGATGAATCAAACCCTTAGCTTGCATGTCTTTCAACTGATCCTTGAGCTCTTTCAACTCATCGGGAGGCATTCTGTACGGTCTCCTACAGATAGGAGCTATTCCGGGTAGCAGTTCCATACGGAATTCTACCTCTCGGTCAGGCGGCAAGCCTGGCAAATCTTCCGGAAATACATCCGGGAATTCACTCACTACTGGGATCTCCTCAATTGGAATGGTTTTTGTGGCATAGGTAACCATCTCTATTTTGGTTTTCTTAGGAAGTGGGATCTGGATGGTCCCCTCTCCAAGAGGTTTCCATATCGAGATCATTCTATTGGTTGTGTCTAATACTACTCCCCAGAAGTGCATCCAACTCATCCCCACTATTACATCCATACCTAGTCCAGGTAGAATGATTAAATTCAACAGGAATCTCCAATCTCCCAGATCTATACTCACTCCTTGAACTATTCATTTCGTGCTAATGTCAGCCCTAGCTGAGCTCACACGAAACTCTATTCCAAGTTCAATTATTTTCTGGTCATGTTGTAGTGCAAATGCTTCACTCATAAACGAATGCGATGAACCAGTATCAAACAAAACTGCAGCAGGAATCTCGTTGACAGGAAACATACCAGCTGTCACAGGTTCTCCAGCAAGGATTTCCTCAATCGAGGTCAGGTGTGCATGTGCTGAAATCTGCTTCCTTGGCTGAGGGCAATACCTGCTGAAGTGACCAGTCTGCCCACAGTTATAGCATGGCCCATAAGGTGCAGCCTTTGGCCCTGCTGCACTGCTCTGACCCTGCTTATTCTGACTGACAGGTGTCCTGAAAGCTTTCTGAAACTTCTGAGCTCCCTGTGCAGGCCAGTTCTTCCTGGGTGGAGGTTTGAACCTCTGACCCTGAGCACGGAATGGAAAGCGCTGTGCAGGTGGAGCCCTCTGCTGAGAGGAACCACCTTCATTGGACCTCTTGCGGTTCTTGGAAGCTGCGTGTAGGTTGTTCTGGTTCTCTTGAATCAAGCAATCATTGTAGAAGTCATTAAATGTCACGCGGGTAGAAGTACCCGCAGTCTTCATCTGTTTGGTACTCAGACCTCTCTTGAAAGCTTCTATCTTGAGCTCATCAGTGTTCACGAGTTCAGGAGCATAGCGGGATAAGTTGTTAAACTGGTAGTGATAATCTTTCACAGAACGAGTCCCCATGGTCAGATTGTGGAACTCTGCCTTCTTCATAGCAATCACAGAAGCTCGAACATGAGCAACACGGAAAGCACGAACAAACATGTCCCAAGTGATGGGCTGCCCTTCAGGATAGGTGGCACGGTGCTGCCTCCACCAAAGCTGAGCCTCATCTTCTAGCATGTGAGCTGCATAAGTAACCTTGAGATCTTCAGTCAGCCTGAGCAGAGCAAACTTCTCTTCCATAGAGGCAACCCAAGCATCGGCCTTTATGGGATCAGATGTCATCTTGAAGGTAGGCGGTTTCGTATCCATGAAATCCTTGAAATCACTGTACTGGTTGGGCTGGGGTCCCTGATTCTGCTGATGCATATGACGGTCATTGAAATTTGCACGCAGAAGCTCTTCAATGTTGCACTGACTCCCCATGAATTGTTGGTAGAACTGTTCCGCAGTGGCAGGAGGAGGAGGTGGCGCTCCATGGGCTTCTTCTCAAGCATAGCCCCTGCCACGTCCACCCCCACCAATGGGAACACCTCTCCCACCTCCGCCTATGGGAGCACCATGATCACCAGCACCAGCAGGAACACCACGACCAGCACCAATGGGAGCACCATGGCCACCACCGCGGCCCCCACTGCCACTGCCACTGGCACCTTGGTTAGCAGCCGCGCTACGAGTGTACGCCATCTGCATATGCCAACAATAATATTTTCTCACCATTAGGAGTTGGATACAATGGTAACAAATGTAACAATCATGCCCCACAGAATAATATGGAGAGAATTAAAAATTCAATCGTTCATTCGTACGGACATAATAATTCATTTCCACATCACAACTGCGCTAACAATAATATTAAGTCGAAACATAGCGTACTGTCAAGTCAACCACTGTCTTGCCAGCATACATACACTGGACTTTTAACAAGTGCCAGACTACATCCCATGATCATAAAAGCGTACCATTATTACAACCCCATGACACATCTCTAGGTCGCACAAAAGAAAAACACCTAGGAACTAGCGGACTACACTAGCCTAGCCATCTCGCAACGGAAGCCCTAGTCCACCTGCATGTCAACCTCGTGACTGTCAGCATCACTATGGCGAGAAGACTCCTCCTGAGCGTAGTGCCTGCGGTGAAGCTCCTCGCATACGTCGTCCAGGTACATCTCCTTGTTCTGAAGCTCATGATTGAGGTTGCGCCTCTCATTCCTCAGGCTCTCATTCTCGGACCAGGCTACATTCCACTGCCTCACTATCTCAGCTAGAGTATCCTCAGTGCTCTGAAGAGCAGCACTGTGGTTATCCAGCTGCTCCTTCATCACCTTCAGCCTGTCCTCATACTCAGTCTCCATAGCAGCCATCTTCTCCTCATACTCCTTGATCTTGGCCTCATGCTCCTCCTTGATATTCTCCAGCTGATCAAGCCTATCAAGAGCAAGGTCCTCCATGTCAGAGTAGGCCTTCATGAGGGAGAAGACCACACTCTGAGCAGTGGACCTGCTGCTCTCGGCCTCCTGGCGACCTGCCACCAGTGCCTTGCCCTTCTTCTGCCTCCACTTGGTGGAGTGGGGGTCAGCAGAAGGAAAGACACCTGGCACAAGACACTGAAGCTCATCTGGCATCTCAGCCACCATCCTGACCAGCACCTGAAAAGCTACATCCTCTGCTGCACGGAAGGTGTCAATACCCTCACCCAACTGTGACCAGCCACCCCAACGACTGTTGAGCCCCAAGGATGGAACCTCAACAGACATGGTGACATAGCCACGCTCCTGCACTGCCTCATCGTTCCAGTAGTAGCGCGGGTAGCTGCCATCAGGATAGCCGGCAGCGTACAGGATCCTCCATAGAAGAGTGGGCAAGCCACCCTGCTTGAGGAACTTGCTGGACAACCGGCTCTAGCTATCCGGCCTCCTGCGGATGACAAGAGCGCTACCTGCGGGAATGGACACACGAGGAGTGTCAGGTGCACGGGTACTCTTGCGTGCCATCTGTTTAGTCCGTGCCATCTGAAAATAAATTTTATTCCCCCAGTGAGCACAATTTTTAATGTAAATTTCAGCAACAAAATTTTTCATAAGGAAAGGAGCATATGTAATGAATGACATGAGCAAAATTTTATAATTCATGATGTATGCATGTTCTAAACGTTCTCACTCCCTAAAACTAATACGTTTAGTTGGTGGCATAAATCATGTTCTCTCAACATACGGGACAACAAGCGCACTACACGTTCGCGTGGTTAGTGTACCTGCAGAAAATTCATTTTAGCCCATTCCCCATGTATGCATTCGACGCCCAAAAATTCAGCACCTTAAGAATAAGGTCAAATCACCGATTCAAGCAACTCCTATTCAACACCCTCCGCCACACAGGTATATCCCCTGATATGCCTGCATGTAGGTGCACGCTAAACCCAATCATCGACAGAAGACGGCATCCCACACATGGGACACTTCTATATAGACATGTGTGAAACATGTAAATACTTCGGTGTCATATAAGCACTCACCTAGATTGGCAGTGTATCCAATCATGCTCTCACAACTCCCCTTACCTTGAAACTTACCAGAGCGTAGAGGCAATTGAAACCAAACGTAACCATTCAAGTGAATGGCCCCCATACATATCCGTCGTGTATGAGCGTAACAAAAGAAAATATGATGCATTCCCTGAGTTAGCCTGTTAGATAGCCACCTAATAGTCCTTAACTGGGCATAATGGAATTGATCGGACCTTGGCACAGATAGTTTTGAAAACCCCACACCTTTTGAAAACCTATCATATGGTTGTTTAGGTGTCTACAGCTTTCAAATAGTTTTTGTAAAGCAAAATCTTTTTATAAATAGATAATCATGAATAGTGTTTCGTTGAACCGGGAGCTGATGCCGCTGTAACGGAACCGACCAACTAATTTAATTACGAAGCACTAATCAAGCTGATGTGGCAACTTAATTAGAACTTAGTAACCAAACTAGCCCGGTAGTCCGGAAAACCATGAAGGATTTTCGCACATACATCAAGTAACATCCCAGACCGGTAAAGGCCCAACGAACAACCATCCATAATTATTACATAAAAGTTCTCAAATAGATAGTACATAACATACTTCAGTTATTACAAACCAAGTTCTCAACATAGTGCAGAAGCAAATAGTTTAACAAGTTCTCAAACACACCCCAAATGTTTTTAGAAAAATAGTGCCATGTCCTTCATCATACTCCACAAAAGAAAGGGATGCGACAACTGGAATGATCGTGCCCACGATCTACTCATCTCCGACGGTAGGATGGAGACAGGTCGGGCATGTTGGGAATATGCCCTAGAGGTAATCATAGAGATGATGATATTCCGCATGTATCCATGATTTGTAATATGTCCATTGAATATCCATTAAAGACAACTTGTATTGATTGGCAATTATGTGAATTGTTTGTGGAACTCTTTTACTTGTATGGTTATTCTATATTTGTCCCTGGTCGGAGTTCATGTGAGGACACACATGAATATTAGACAAGCACATTATTAGTTGATGACTATGTTTCACAAGTCATGGACATGGAGATGTCGAACTAATAATGTGGGCACATGTATGACATGTAGGCTGGACTGACCCGACATGAGATTGTCTCTATACACATCATATATGTTATGTCCTTCGACCTGAGATTGTTGTATGTGCTCGAGATGTGTATCGACTTGCTTAGGGACTGACAAATGCTATTCCGTCACTGGGTAGTTATAAAGGATGTCTTCGGGTTTGTCGAGAAGCATGCTGTGAGACATAGACAATCAAGACGGGATTTGCCCCTCTCTAAAGAGAGTGATATCACTAGATCACTCAAGTGATTGGATCAACAAATGCATGGCCGTGCTTGGGTTAAGTGTTAACCCACGAGTTGAACCAAATATCATGAGGCAAGGGAGTAACTTGTATGTGGTCGTAGTGGTTCGTCTGATATGATCATTTGCATGCACATAGGAGTTGTCACGCCTTGCTAGAGGCCGCTGTTAGCTATTGGGTGAATAGGAGTATTCGGCCCATGTCTATGTGTACGTGAACCCATAGGGTCGCACGCTTAAGGGGCTGGAAGCCTAATTCGGGTTGGACCCGAATTAGACAAGGCTTAGGGTTTCTTATGGGCCTCCAACTCGGAAGCACATGAGAGACGCCTATATAAGTAGAGGGGAGGGGCACGGTGAAACCTAATCCATGCCTTCTGGCAGCCGCCGTCGCCCTCCACGCTCTCGCCTTCGCTCCTCGCGGACCTAGCAGTCCGGAGGCACATCGCTTCTCCCTCGTACGTGTGTGATACCTCGGAGGTGCTGCATCTGAAGCACGAGGACGAACCGCACGAACCGCAAGTGGTGGGAGGAGTTGCTGGACGACCACACAACTGCACGGCACTGCTGCGACACGTTCGACTACATCGAGTCATCTTCCGCTGCATCTGCGCATCTAGTGGTAATCCCGTAACCTGTAACTAGCAGTAGATCTTGGGAGATGAGGTAGAAAAAGTTTTGTTTTCTGGCTAGCGTAGCACCCTCATAACCCTACAGTGGTATCGGAGCTCTATACTGCGTCGTTATAGGTTCTGGATGTTGCATATGTGATATGCGCGGTTTTAGATGTGTCTCTGATCTTGGTTCATGATCTTGCCGCGTTGGTATTGTAACGATCTACTCGTACCGGTCGGAATTCCGCCATCCGAGTTAAGTGATTGTTGATGTGCAAAAATGTCCAAGGGGAAAAAAGTTTCGTCACGCATGCGAAAACGGCGGAAGACGGGCGAAGAAACGCAACCGTTGACGACTGGAGCGCCGGACACGCGGCCAATTCGCGCCGGACGCGTCCGCCATCCTCCGGACGCCGTCCAGAGCCGTCTTCGGCCGCCCGAGAAGCCAAACGCGGACCGCCGGACGCGGCAACCGAGCGCCGGACGCGACTGAACGCGGGCGCGCGCGCGTGAGCGTGCGCGTCGCTGCGCCGGACGCGGCACACGCGAAGCGCCGGACGCGCGTCGCCCCGCGCCAGACGCAGAACCGAAACATCCCGAGTGCGCGATCGCGGCAGACGCGGGGCGTCGGACGCGCCTCCCTTGCGCCAGACGCGTCCGGCGCCTTGTCGGGCGCGACCGACTCCGACCCGAGTTGCGTTTTTGGTATTTTTTGACGTGGGAAACTTGTCGTATTTGCTTTGGAGTTGTTTCCTACGGGGATAAGACCAACCCCCCCTATAAATACAAGGGGATTACGGCCGATTGATCCCATCTATCAATCGAATCAAACAACTACAACAAACCTATCTCCTTTGCCCTAATTCTCTCCTCAACCCCTCTAGTTGCTTTGTCCGGCGGCTATCTCCGCAATTTCCGTTGGCTTTCTAGGCGCCATCCGCTGGTCCTAGAAGATCCTCCACGTGCTCATCCCTGACGGATCCTTCCGGGAGCGAGTTCGGGAGCTTTTTCGGTCAACTTCGAGCTCTACATCGGCTTACCGATCTCTAGATCGGTTTTTGCCGGTCACGTGTCGAAGGTTCCGCGTTGCAGGTTGCGAAGGCTACCTCGAGGGCGTCCAAGGCCCACGTGTGGTGTGTTAGGCGCCGGATCGCTTTTTGGCGTCAACATACTTTTTGGCGACTCCGCTGGGGAAATCTAGGCGTAAGCTCAAGTTTTCCTCAAACGGTGACATGGCGGGTGAGAATTCAACGCAGGACAAAAGCGAAGTCCATGGCGGCAATATCATTCGACCTACCTCCGTGGAGGAGCTATCTCCAGAGTTGAAGGCCCAACTAGAAGAGAAGATGGCGGCTTTTCAGCAAGCGTTCCTGGACGGTTGCGTAAAAGATCGTCATCAAAGGATAATTCTGGAGGAAGAACCAAAGTTCGATGACTTCTTAGAAACATCGGCAGAAGAATAGGTAAACCTCGAAACTAACATTAAATATGATGAGGGTCCAATTGATCAAGCCGGTGTAGCTAAGATGTTGTTAACTCGAAATATTGCTCTAACCGATATGATTAAAAAATCACATTATTCGTTAGAAGCTCGGATAAATAAGATGATGGGTAAGAAGACCGAACCGAGAAAGTTCGGGCGTCTTGCCACAACCTGAATTTGGCATGCCACGGGGATTTTATAAAGATCGGTCATCTTATGCCGATGCTAGCAAATTGAAATCGGCTCCACTTAGTGGAACCGGTCATCCCGGAGCTAGCACATCGGGTGGTGTTCCTAAATCGGTTCCATTACGAACCGATCATAGGGCATCAAAGGATTCGAGAGGGAAATAAGGTTTTACCTAACCCACCGAAGTCTCCTAGCCCAATTCCTAATTTTGAGGGCAAAAACACTTATAATCCTCCCTCTACCGATTTTGATGACATGTTGAATCGGTTTAGGGATGATTTTACTAAGTCCCTCGAAGAAAGTCTAGGTATCAACTTGAAGACGGTTAAGAATTTGTATACTAAACCATATCCTCATGCTTATGATTGCATGAGAAATCCTGAAGGGTGGAAGGTACCCGATTTTCAGAAATTTAATGGTAGTAATAAAACTACTATGGAACATATTAGTATGTATCTTGCTCAATTAGGGGAACATAGTGCTCATGAGTATATGAAAATTCGTAATTTCCCTTTATCATTGACTCGGTACTTGCTTTTGCATGGTTTACTTCTCTAGCACCATGTTCTATTAATTCTTGGGCTCAATTAGAGGAAAGGTTTCATAATCATTTTTATACCGGAACCCAAGAAACTAGACCGGCACACCTTACTGTCGTTAGGCAAATGCGTGATGAAGCTTGTGTGGATTTTTTCACTAGAGTTAGAGAAATCAAGAATAAATGTTTTCATCTTAGTATTTCTGAAAGAGATCTAGTGGATATATGCTTTAATGGTTTGAATTCTAGGATTCGTGAGAAACTAGAGAATGTTCAATTTACTAGCTTCAATCATCTCATGGAGAGGGCCGTTTTCTGGGAATCGCGCCTTAAAGATTCTCGTGAGACTTATAAGTCACATCGTTCGAATACACATACTTTTGATGCTTTTTCGAATATTCGAGATGATGATAACTATGAGTGCAATGCTGCTGAAATTAGGTGGCCAGCGAGAGAATAAGCAAGTTACTTGTCCTTCTCTCAAACCGATTCAAAAGAATCGGTATGAAGAAGTAAAGTATACTTTTGATACTTCTAAATGTGACCGGATTTTTGATGAGTTACTTAAAATCGGACACATTAGAATTAATTACACTATGCCTTCGCCGGATGAGATTAAGAAGAGAGCTTATTGCAAATATCATAATTCTTATTCTCATGCAACTAATGATTGTAATTACTTTCGTCGACAGATACAATCGGCCCTTAATGAGGGACGATTGAGCCTTGCTTGATATGGAGATCAAGAAAAATCCTTTTCCTACAAATACCATTGAAGCGGGAAGCCGGCTATCTTGATTCGTCCTCACCAAGCCGATAAAACTAAAGGCAAGAATGTAATTATCGGCGAGCCACGTCCCGCACCGAATGTCCAAAAGAATTCGGGGCGACAAGTGGCACTTGAGAAGGATGATCAAGGCAAGAACAAGCTTACAATCACCGCTAGTTCAGTGGAAGCATTACGAAGGCAACGGTGGTATGAGCATCAAGCGGCGCAGCAAAGACTAGCTCGGCCCGTCCCTCCAGCCGACCGAGTCGACCCGACCATTGAGAGCAAAGAAGCGCCCCAAGGTGAACAGCCCACCGATGTTTCTACAGCTGCAAAGTCGGTTAAATCGATTGTTGCAATCGGTCAAATCGACTCTCAAATTCCAGAGGGTTCCATTGCTTCCGGTATTCATGTGACACGCACCTTTATGCCACATAAGCCGGAGATTGGTGTATGGAAACAAAGAAGAGCGAAGCCTAAGAAATTTGTGGTCAAGCCACTTTGTACTTTTGATCGACTTATGGCGAAGTACAAGCAAGAGAAGGCCGATTCCAAGAATCGGCCCATAAAAAAAGAGAGTCTACACCACCTAAGAGAGAAGCTGAAGATAAGAAGCAAAAGGGTGTAGCTCAATCGGTTGGTTCTTCTATGCGGGTTGTCCGTTCTCGTCCAACTCGTTGGGGGCCACCGGTTATTTCATCTCCACATGAGTTGCCATTGCCACAATGGGGAACTCAAGGTGTGTGGATTCCATATCCTCAAGCTCGTGTTCCGTTCATCGAGGTTGGAGGATGTGAGACACCCTGTCTCTAGCCGATTGGAATTTCAATCGAGCTCTAGCAAGGTGTATCAAAAGAAGACGATCAAGGCACCAACGCAGCAAGCATATGTTCAAAAGAAGGTGCAAGAACTTGAAAAGTCTACTTCCAAAAGTGCTCCATCACCTAGCATCATTATCGGGTCAATGTCGGCACCTGTGGTTACCGACAATGAACCGATTGTGATTGAAAATAAAATTCCAGCAAGCAAGCAAGAGGGAGTTGCAAAGGAATTTGCTGGAGAAGAGGTGAAGGAGAAACCGCCAAGAGATCCTAAGTACATGCAGCCCAAGTGGTGTCCACCAAACTTGGACAAAACTCAAAGGCGGAAATTGCAGCGCGCCGGCAAGGAAATTGAAGAAGCAAGCTCTTGAGAATTCTCAAGAAAGTGCACCGAAGAAGGACGTTGCTGCGAGAGCGGCACCGGTCAAACCGATTGAAGAATCGGTCAAGCCGGTGGAGGTGACTCAAGAAACAATGGAGCATGAACCGACCAAACCGATTGAAGAATCGGTTAAGCCGGTAGATGCTTGAAATAAGCGTTTCGAAATTGTTGAATCGGTTGCAACTCCTCTCAAAGAGATGGAACCGATAACGATGTTTTCTGAAAGTATTGGGGAGAATCCCAAAGATTTTGCTGCTGCAATTGCCAATGTGCTAGGTATGGAAGCTCCGGAAGAACAAGATGATGAAATGGTGGACTATGAGCCATCACCGGAGCGGATCAATGTGGTGTATCTATCTTCGGATTACTATGTGATCCACCATGATGAGGAGGAACCACCACCCTTGAGCTTGTGTTTGCAGTGGAGGATGCTGTGTTCAAGAAGCCAGGAGTTAGAGTGGATCATCTTCGTCCTCTCAACTTGAGAGGTCACATCAATGGGACTCCGGTACACAGCATGCTTGTGGACAGCGGTGCTATTGTTAATGTCATGCCTTATTCGTTGTGCCGCAAGCTTGGGATCAAGGAGGAGGAGTTGATCAAGACCAACATGACCATTACGGGAGTTGGCGGAGATGCTCCAATTCCAGCTAAGGGCATTGCTAACGTTGAGCTGACCATCGGGAGCAAGACCTTGGCTACCGCTTTCTTCGTCGCCGACATCAAGGGAAGTTACAATGTGATACTTGGGCATGATTGGATACATGCTAATGAGTGTGTTCCTTCCAGTCTACATCAGTTTCTCATTCAGTGGGTAGGCGATGCTATTGAGATTGTCCATGCGGATTCATCGGCTGAAGTTGCAGTTGCCGATTCATCCGAACCCGGGGGCATGGCGCCTTTGGCTGTTTATCGGAAGAGATTTATCTACTTATGATTATGTGGATTATGCTAGAGGTGGCTTTGTTCCCGTATCTCTCAAGCCGATTGACAATCGGCTAAATACAATTGTTTAATGGATAGTCACGAATGGTTAAAGCGTCGATTGGAGGAGTATCGGGCTGAAAAGACCGATGCTTATGAAGCTATTGATGACTTTGATGAGCTCAATAAGTTGGGCCAAGGTTTCACGTCGGCCGATCCTTTAGAGCAAGTTGATATTGGGGATGGTACTACACCGCGGCCGACCTTTGTGAATCAAAACTTGGAAGCCGATTATAAAGTTGAATTAATCGCGCTTCTCAAAGAATATGTTGATTGCTTTGCATGGAACTATACCGAGATGCCGGGATTGAGCCGAGATCTTGTTGAGCATCGGCTCATTCTCAAAAGGAACTTCAAGCCCGTCAAGCAACATCCAAGGCGCTTCAATTCGGCCATCCATGACCGAATAAAGGAGGAGATCGAAAGGTTGTTGCAAGCAAAGTTCATTCGTCCATGCCAATATGCGGAGTGGGTCTCTAATATTGTGCCGGTTGAGAAGAAAGACAAGGGCAAGATTAGAGTGTGCATTGATTTCGAGATTTAAATAGGGCCACTCCCAAAGATGAATATCCTATGCCTATAGCCGATATGTTGATCAATGATGCTTCGGGACACAAGGTGATTAGTTTTCTTGATGGTAATGCGGGATATAATCAGATTTTTATGGCGGAAGAAGATACATCAAAGACGGCTTTTGTTTGTCCCGGATTCGTCGGTTTGTTTGAGTGGATTGTGATGACCTTTGGGTTGAAGAATGCGGCGCTACCTATCAAAGGGCAATGAATTTGATTTTCCATGATCTAATTGGGGTGATTATGGAAGTATACATTGATGATATTGTGATTAAATCGGCTGCCCATAAATCTCATTTAGCCGATTTACGTCTTGCTTTTGAAAAAATGCGTCGCTATGGTTTGAAGATGAATCCACTCAAGTGTGCTTTTGGAGTATCGGCTGGGAAATTCCTAGGCTTTATCATTCATGACAAAGGCATAGAGGTTGATCCCAAGAGGATTGAGAAGATCAAAAAAGTTCAACCACCTACATGCAAGAAAGACATGCGAGAAATTCTTAGGGAAGGTGAACTACTTGAGAAGATTTATTGCTAACTTGTCCGGGAAAATTATTCCTTTCACTCCTATACTCAAGTTGAAGGATGAATCTGAATTCACTTGGGGGGCAAGCCAACAAAGGGCATTCGACAAGATAAAGGAATATTTGTCGTCACCGCCCGTTCTTCGTGCACCAAAGAGAAGAGTACCATTCAAACTTTATATTGCTGCCGAAGACAAGGTTATTGGGGCTGTTATGACTCAAGAAGATGAAGGGAAAGAATATGTGATTGCTTATCTTGGTCGCCGTCTTCTTGATCCCGAGACAAGGTATGCTCATATTGAGAAATTATGCTTATCGCTGTACTTTGCATGCCAAAAGATGAGACATTATTTGCTATCGAGTACATGTGTTGTAGCATGCCAGGCCGATGTTATTAAACACATGTTGCATCGGCCGATCCTCAGTGGGAGGTTAGGCAAGTGGGCATACTCTTTAATTGAATATGATCTGGTCTTTGAGCCATTGCGAGCAATCAAAGGTCAAGTTCTTGCTGATTTTATTGTTGAGCATAGCATTAATCTTGATGATGAAATCAATTATGTCACTATTACTCCATGGAAGCTATATTTTGATGGATCGGTTTGTAGCAACGGTCGGGGCGTTGGAATTGTTTTAATCTCTCCCAACGGTCTTGTAACCGAGATGTCTAGCCGGTTGGAATTTAATTGTACCAACAATCAAGCCGAATATCAAGCTTTGTTATTCGGATTGATCGTGTTAACTTCTATGGGAGTGCAACATGTTGAAGCCTATGGCGTACTAGATCCTACAAAAGTACAGCATGTTGAAGCTTATGGTGACTCGTTGTTAGTGGTTCAACAAATTAATGGGGAATATCAATGTTTAGATAAATCACTACGTTCTTGTCTTGATACTTGTCTTGGTTATATTTCTAAACTTGCTGAATTCAAGATTCGGCATATTCCTAGACATGAGAATTATAAGGCTAATATGCTAGCTCAACAAGCATCCGGCTTTGATGTTAGTAAGCGAAACTTTCATATACAAACAAAGCCGATGCATGAAGATATAAATTTTTGTTGTGCAGGAACAAATGAATTGGTTCAACCGTTCAATATGATCGGATCAACCAATTCTTTAGAAACATGTGCTATTGATGATGTCTCAAATCGGTCTAGTTCAAATAATGATTCTAATACCGATTTAGAGGATTGGAGAACTCCCATAATGAAATATTTGCAGGATCCTAACACTAGAGTTGACAAAACTATCCGGCGGTTTGCATTCAAGTTTATAATGCAAGGTGATGAGCTCTATAGGAAGACTGCTGATGGGTTGTTGCTAAAGTGTTTAGGGACTGATCAAGCAAGGGTGGCTATGGGAGAGGTCCATGAAGGTGTGTGTGGTACACATCAATCGGCTCCTAAGATGAAGTGGTTATTAAGAAGGGCTGGTTTCTATTGGCCTACTATGATAGCCGATTGCTTTCGTTATTACAAAGGATGTGAAGAGTGCCAACGGTTCGGGAATATTCAAATGGCGCCCGCTTCGGAGCTCCATTCTATCAAAAAGCCGTGGCCATTCAGAGGTTGGGGGCTTGATTTCATTGGCCAAATACACCCCTCATCTTCAAAGGGACATAGGTTCGTCTTGGTTGCTCTGATTATTTCACTAAATGGTGTGAGGCGGTCCCATTGAAGAATATGACACATACGGAGGTGATTGATTTTCTCAAAGAACATATAATTCATAGATTCGGCATACCTCAAACATTGCATACGGATCAAGGTACATCTTTTATGGCCAAAGAGGTGAGGGCTTTTGCCGAATCATACAAGATTAAGGTTGTTCATTCGTCTCCATACTATGCTCAAGCTAATGGCCAAGCTGAAGCTAGTAACAAAACCTTGATCAAGCTCATTAAGAAGAAGATCGAAGAGACTCCAAGGAGGTGGCACGAAGTCTTGTCAGAAGCTTTGTGGGCGTATCGCATATCAAAGCATGGTGCTACAAATACTTCTCCCTTTGAATTAGTTTATGGTCAAGAAGCTATGTTGCCTGTTGAAGTGAACTTGGGTGCATTCAGATTTGCTAAGCAAAATGATTTATCTCCAACAATGTACCATGATCTCATGATGGACAACATAGATGAAGTGACTGACAAGAGATTGCAAGCTCTTAGGGAGATTGATAAAGATAAGTTGCGTGTTGCAAAGGCCTATAACAAGAGAGTGCGGAGCAAATCGTTTCAAGTGGGAGATTTAGTGTGGAAAACCATACTACCTATTGGATCGAAGAGCAACGAGTTTGGTAAATGGTCTCCTAATTGGGAGGGTCCTTTAAGAGTGATCAAGGTAGTGCCCGGAAATTCTTATGTGCTAGAGACAATGAAGAAGGAACGTCTCGACAAGGCAATCAACGGGAGGTATCTTAAAAAATACTTCCCAAGTGTTTGGCAAGAGGCCTAGTGCTCTTCCAGATAATGGCCGATACATGTATCGCCCTTAGAACAAAAATGGCCGATGTATACATCGCTCTTAGTCACCGGCTAGCCGATGTGATGGGTATCGTTGCTAGTTGGTTGCAGGTGAAGAATTGTTTTCAGGTTCATCGACAAATTTACCTGAAAACAGGGGGGCATGTGTTGACGTGCAAAAATGTCCAAGGGGAAAAAGTTTCGTCACGCATGCGAAAACGGCGGAAGACGGGCGAAGAAACGCAACCGTTGACGACTGGAGCGCCGGACACGCGGCCAATTCGCGCCGGACGCGTCCGCCATCCGCCGGACGCCGTCCGAGCCGTCTTCGGCCGCCCGAGAAGCGACGCGGACCGCCGGACGCGGCAACCGAGCCCGGACGCGACGAACGCGGCGCGCGCGCGTGAGCGTGCGGCGTCGCTGCGCCGGACGCGGCACACGCGAGCGCCGGACGCGTCTCGCCCCGCGCCGACGCGAACGAAACATCCCGAGCGCGCGATCGCGGGAGACGCGGGGCGTCGGACGCGCCTCCCTTGCGCGACGCGCGTCCGGCGCCTTGTCGGGCGCGACCGACTCCGACCCGAGTTGCGTTTTTGGTATTTTTTGACGTGGGAAACTTGTCGTATTTGCTTTGGAGTTGTTTCCTACGGGGATAAGACCAACCCCTATAAATACAAGGGGATTACGGCCGATTGATCCCATCTATCAATCGAATCAAACAACTACAACAAACCTATCTCCTTTGCCCTAATTCTCTCCTCAACCCCTCTAGTTGCTGTCCGGCGGCTATCTCCGCGATTTCCGTTGGCTTTCTAGGCGCCATCCGCTGGTCCTAGAAGATCCTCCACGTGCTCATCCCTGACGGATCCTTCCGGGAGCGAGTTCGGGAGCTTTTTCGGTCAACTTCGAGCTCTACATCGGCTTACCGATCTCTAGATCGGTTTTTGCCGGTCACGTGTCGAAGGTACCGCGTTGCAGGTTGCGAAGGCTACCTCGAGGGCGTCCAAGGCCCACGTGTGGTGTGTTAGGCGCCGGATCGCTTTTTGGCGTCAACAGTGATACATGTAAATCCAATCACGGCGAGTTAGAGATCAATCAGATTGATCGAATTGAACCCTAGGTCAAGTGCCTAGCGCATGAGATGCACGGCGGCGGCAGATTGGATCGGCCGTCGGGCGCTGGGTTGCCGAGAAAAGTTCTGTTCGTAAAACGGCCGTAACTTTTCAACCGTAACTCGGATGGAGACGATCTTTATACCAAAATGTAGACAATTTCAAGATGGAACCAACCGAATCCCACTCCGTCAGATTCGATAAGATTAGAATTGTCAAAAGAGGTCCGCAAGATAGGGTTTTTCGCGATTTACTTTTAGTAGTCGAATCAGTTAACTCTGTTTTGCAGGATTTCGTGACTGGCATAGCCCTTATGTGTATGTGATGCATGTATGTAATTAATTCATGGCTTGCATGTCATGAGGATGACAATATGGGCTGGAGCCAAAGAGATATTGTCAAAATTATTGTAATGGCCTGCGTGCCAATCTGTGATGATCCTACCCGCGACCATGTAATGTAATTCACTAGCTTTGGCGTTAGTGATAGTTAGTCATGGCGGATTCATCACTGAAGGATGGCATACATGGATCATGGAGATGGAGATCACCATGATGAACAGATTGAGGAGATGGAGATCTCGAAAAGAACAATGGGCTATACCAAGTCATATCTGTGTTTATGCCGTTCTTACTATGTTCTATTTTCATATGCGATGATGTTTTGTCTACGTAAACGCGGTAGTGAAATAGAACGATCCCTCAGTAATGTTTGAGTTCGTGCTCCCCCAAACCTTGCACTGTCGCTATCTTGTACAATCGGTGGTGGGTCTATGAAATTACGGTGCCACCGATTTTCCTTGACTAGACAGGTTCGTATCGGATACTTACTGCAGAAGGTTTGGTTGCTTGAACGAGGTCATCCTAACGGTTAGGGACCTTGGAGCATAAGAAGTTGGTAACCCAAGCATAGAGATGCTATCCAACAACAAGAGTCATATGCGATATGATTAGCAAAGAGTTGCTTACCGATCTATCATGTCTTCTAGCGGTGATGCTAAAGCTCACTAGTCGACTTGCTAGTTGTGGGTCTTGAATCACTAAGTTTCAATCGAGGGATATTGATTTTAGTGGGAGTAGATTATATTTGATATTATTTACTCTATCATGGATACTTTGTCATAGTATTTTGCATTACTTTTGTTGTAGATTAAATGGCATCTTCTAAGCAACCATTTACTTTGCGTTCAAATTCTTGAGAAAGATAAGTTGAATGGAACAAACTATGCGGATTGGATCCGCAATCTGAGAATTGTTCTCAGGGCTAAGAAAAAGGAGGAATATCTAGACACCCCTTTACCAGATGAGCCTGCTGATGATGCATCTGCTGCTTTGTGAAAAAGCTTACAAGAAAGCATGTGATGCCGATCTTGAAATAAGCTACCTTATGCTTGCATGTATGGAATCCGATCTGCGGATGCGGTTCGATAACAATCATTCGGCGAACGATATGATCGTGGCGCTTGAGGATATGTTCCAAACTCAAGCTAGGACCGAAAGGTTCAATGTCTCTAAGGCGCTTGCTTTGAAACCAAGCTAGCGAGAGGGTGCAGGTTTGTTGGGCCACACGTAATCAAGATGGTTGGTTACACTCAGAGGTTGGAGAAGCTAGGCTTCCCAATTGGCCCAGAGTTGGCAACTGATTTCATTCTCTCATCTCTACCGCCAAGCTATGGAAACTTCATTGCGAACTACCATATGCATGGTGCGGAGAGGGGCTTGAATGAGTTGTGTGGAATACTGAAAACAGCAGAGGCAGACATTAAGAAGCAGGTTGGTGGCCAAGTGTTGACAGTCCAGAACAAGCCTAACTTTAAGAGAAAGAAGGGCTGGGGAAAGAAAAAGGGCAAGGCTAAAGATGAGATCTCTAAGCCAGCTCCGCCCGCCCCCAAAGCTGGACCACCAGCTGATGCCAAATGTTTTCATTGTGGTAACAATGGTCACTGGAAAAGAAACTGCAAGCTGTACTTGGCGTCCTTAGAGAAGGACGGCGGTAGTAAAGGTACTCCAACTCATACGCTTGTTGTTTATGTTACAGACATTTTCCTCGCTAATTCTTATATCAATTCTTGGGTATTTGATACCGGATCGGTTGCTCATATTTGCAATTCGATGCAGGGAATGATAAGAAGTAGAAGCGTGGAGAAAGGAGAGGTTGATTTCCGCGTGGGCAACAATGCAAGAGTTGCTGCGTTGAACATCGGGACGATGCAACTTCACCTTCCGTCAGGATTTATCATGGAATTGAATAATTGTTATTTTGTTCCTAGTCTAAGTCGAAACATTGTGTCACCTTCATGTTTGATGAAGGATGGTTATTCATTTATGAGTAAAGACAATGGTTGTGTTATCTCGAAGAATGATATGTTTGTGGCTTTTGCATCCATTGTGAATGGATTATTTATTTTAAATCTTGATGATGCACTGTCGTAATGTTAATGCTAAAAGGCCTCGACTTAATGAGTTAAGTCCTACATATATGTGGCATTGTCGTTTGGGTCATATAAGTGAAAAATGCATGAAGAGGCTCCATGATGATGGACTTCTAACTTCGTTTGATTTTGAATCTTACGAGACATGTGATGCTTGCCTGTTAGGCAAGATGACCAAGACGCCTTTCTCAGGTTTTCCTGAGAGAGTGTCTGACTTATTGGAACTAGTACATAGTGATGTATGTGGACCAATGAGCACGACTGCTAGAGGCGGTTTTTCATACTTCATAACTTTTACTGATGACTTTAGTAGATATGGCTATGTCTACCTAATGAAGCATAAGTCTGAAACATTTGAAAAGTTCAAAGAATTTCAGAATGAAGTAGAGAACCAACGTGGCAAGAAAATTAAGGCCTTGTGATCTGATCGTGGAGGCGAATATTTGAGTCACGAGTTTAGCAATCATCTTAAGAGTTGTGGAATTGTTCCACAGCTTACGCCACCTGGAACGCCGCAGAGAAATGGCGTGTCTGAGCGGCGTAATCGGACTTTGTTGGACATGGTTCGATCTATGATGAGCCAGTCGGACCTACCTTTATCGTTTTGGGGATACGCTCTAGAAATAGCCGCTTTCACATTGAATAGGGTACCATCTAAGTCCGTAGTTAAGACACCATATGAGATATGGACTAGGAAGAGTCCTAGTTTGTCTTTTCTAAAAATTTAGGGTTGTGAAGTTTATGTCAAACGGCTTATATCAGATAAGCTAACACCCAAATCGGACAAATGTTTTTTCGTGGGATATCCGAAGGAAACTTTAGGATATTACTTCTACAACTGCTCAGAGGGCAAAGTGTTTGTTGCTCGAAACGGTGTTTTCTTAGAGAAAGAGTTTCTCAAAAGAGAGAAGAGTGGACAAAAGGTGTATCTTGAAGAAGTTCAAGATGAGCCGGTCGAGAAGGACTCTACGAGTGATGCTAATGTAGCGAGAACAAGTTGAGATGCCCGTGGCCACTAAAACACCTCCACAACCATGAAGATCGGCAAGACTTCGCGAATTGCGTGGGGATCTCGTTATTGTTGGACGATGACGAACCGGCAACATACGCGAAGCTATGATGGACTCGAGATTCCTAGCAATGGCGAGTGCCATGAGATCCGAGATAGATTCCATGGGAAATAATCAAGTTTAGAACTTGGTTGACCCGCTTTGATGGTGTTAGACCCATCGAGTGCAAATGGATCTATAAAAAGAAGAAAGATATGGACGGAAATGTTCACGTCTATAAAGCTCGACTTGTCGCAAAGGGTTTTCGGCAAGTTCAAGGAATTGACTACGACGAGACATTCTCTCCAGTAGCGATGCTTAAATCTATCCGGATCATTCTAGCAATAGCTGCATATTTCGATTATGAGATTTGGCAGATGGATGTTAAAACAGCCTTTCTAAATGGAAATTTAGAGGAGGACGTGTATATGATACAGCCCGAAGGTTTTGTTGATCCAAATAATGCTGGAAAAATATGCAAGCTTAAGAAATCTATTTATGGGTTAAAGCAAGCATCTCGAAGTTGGAACATTCGTTTTGATGAGGTTGTCAAAGGGTTTGGCTTCCGTCAGAATGAAGAAGAGCCTTGTGTTTACCAAAAGGCTAGTGGGAGCACTATTGTGTTTCTAACCTTGTATGTGGATGACATACTATTGATTGGGAATGACATTCCTATGTTGCAATCTGTAAAGACTTCACTGAATAATAGTTTTTCTATGAAGGATTTAGGAGATGCAGCATACATCTTAGGCATTAAGATCTATAGAGATAGGTCGAAAGGGCTAATAGGATTATGCCAAGATACATATATTGACAAGGTGTTGAAACGGTTCAACATGGAGCAATCAGATGAAGAACGCAAACGCATGAGTAAGGTTCCACATGCTTCGGCAGTCGGTTCCATCATGTATGCCATGATATGTACTCGCCCAGATGTCTCATATGCTCTAAGTGTTGCGAGCAGGTACCAAGGCAATCCTGGTGAGAGTCACTGGACGCTGGTTAAAAACATCCTTAAGTACTTGAGAAGAACTAAGGATGAGTTCCCGATCTATGGAGGTGAGGAGGAGCTCATTGTAAATGGTTACACCGATGCTAGCTTCCAAACCGATGTAGATGATTCACAATCTCAATCGGGTTTTGTATTCACGGTAAATGGTGGTGCGAAGCTGGAAAAGTTCCAAGCGGGAGACAGTGTCCGATTCTACAACAGAAGCCGAGTACATTGTAGCTTCAGAAGCTGCAAAGGAAGGTGTTTGGATGAGACGTTTTCTCATTGATCTTGGTGTGTTTCCTAATGCGGCTAGCCCATTGAATCTACATTGTGACAACAATGGGGCGATAGCGCAGGCTAAAGAGCCAAGGAATCACCAGAAGAACAAACATGTACAGCGGAAATTTCACCTCATTCGACAGTTCATCAGTGAAGGTGAAATTAAGATGTGCAAAATACACACGGATTTGAATGTAGCAGATCCATTGACAAAGGCCCTTCCACAGCCTAAGCATGAGGCGCACATGAGGTCTATGGGGATTAGACATATTAGAGATTAACTCTAGTGCAAGTGGGAGACTGTTGGGAATATGCCCTAGAGGTAATCATAGAGATGATGATATTCCGCATGTATCCATGATTTGTAATATGTCCATTGAATATCCATTAAAGACAACTTGTATTGATTGGCAATTATGTGAATTGTTTGTGGAACTCTTTTACTTGTATGGTTATTCTATATTTGTCCTCGGTCGGAGTTCATGTGAGGACACACATGAATATTAGACTAGCACATTATTAGTTGATGACTATGTTTCACAAGTCATGGACATGGAGATGTCGAACTAATAATGTGGGCACATGTATGACATGTAGGCTGGACTGACCTGATATGAGATTGTCTCTATACACATCATATACTTTATGTCCTTCGACCTGAGATTGTTGTATGTGCTCGAGATGTGTATCGACTTGCTTAGGGACTGACAAACGCTATTCCGTCACTGGGTAGTTATAAAGGATGTCTTCGGGTTTGTTGAGAAGCATGCTGTGAGACATAGACAATCAAGACGGGACTTGCCCCTCTCTAAAGAGAGTGATATCACTGGATCACTCAAGTGATTGGATCAACAAATGCATGGCCGTGCTTGGGTTAAGTGTTAACCCACGAGATGAACCAAATATCATGAGGCAAGGGAGTAACGTGTATGTGGTCGTAGTGGTTCGTCTGATACGATCATTTGCGTGCACATAGGAGTTGTCACGCCTTACTAGAGGCCGTTGTCAGCTATTGGGCGAATAGGAGTATTCGGCCCATGTCTATGTGTACGTGAACCCATAGGGTCGCACGCTTAAGGGGCTTGAAGCCTAATTCGGGTTGGACCCGAATTAGACAAGGCTTAGGGTTTCTTATGGGCCTCCAACTCGGGAGCACATGAGAGACGCCTATATAAGTAGAGGGGAGGGGCGCGGCTAAACCTAATCCACGCCTTCTGGCAGCCGCCGTCGCCCTCCACGCTCTCGCCTTCGCTCCTCGCGGACTTAGCAGTCCGGAGGCGCATCGCTTCTCCCTCGTACATGTGTGATACCTCAGAGGTGCTGCATCTAGAGCACGAGGACGAACCGCACAAACTGCAAGTGGTGGGAGGAGTTGCTGGATGACCACGCAACTGCACGGCACTGCTGCGATGCGTTTGACTACATCGAGTCGTCTTCCGCTGCATCTGCGCGTCTAGTGGTAATCCCGTAACCTGTAACTAGCAGTAGATCCTGGGAGATGAGGTAGAAAAAGTTTTGTTTTCTGGCTAGCGTAGCACCCTCATAACCCTACAGGGCAATAGCCATAAAACATCTCCCCATCTGCAACAACAATTGGGAATTGCACCCTGAGTACATTGTACTCAGCAAGACTTAACCGTCTAAGAGAAAATAAGGACACTTTGGTGGATGCCAGGCTGTATGTGGGTGAGCTGACTCCTTTCTTTGCCAAAAGATGAGCTTTTAAATCTTCATTTAGTGATAAAGGACTCTCTAGCTTATCCCATTAGGTAATTACCTACCCATGCTAAGTTAGCATCCTGCACTAGTCATCATTTTAGTAGAAGCAATCAATCTATTAATCAACACCGCATTGATTGAATATTCATTAAACCATCATGTGGAGAACATAACCAACACGCATTTCAAATCTTATTTGCGGCACCGTAACTGCTCGGTCAAGTTATTCACTATCCAGTAAAGATGGCGATTATAATCGATTGCAAACCAGTTGGCGGGTATTCCATCACACAAACCACACTCACTGGCCAGAGTGAGTGACGGTCACCATTGATCTACTCGGGAAACGCGGGATCAACAACTCACCACCATGACCAAGGAAACTCCCGGCTGCCAACAGGTAAGCGTGCCCATCAAATGACACCGCCCCATCTTAAGGACTCACAAACCGGGCCCTTGTTTACTCACCACCCATCGCCAGCATGGATACCTGGAAGTTGAAACCCGGCCTAAGTAGATTCAAGGCTTCGCGGTTGGGCACCCCCGCCCTTCCAGCTATATGTGAGGCATTGTTCAAAATGATCCGAGGACGCTCGTGTGCCATGATATATTAGAGGTGATTTCATCATGGCCACATGGTTATGTTCTACATCCTACCAACATCATCATCAATCCAGGGGTAGTAACACCTACCATTCGTGAGTGATAGTCGATCACTCGGCTTCTACCGACTAGTTAGCAAGCTAAGCATTATCAAAACCTCAACCTAATAGTAGGATATTTATGGTAGCAGGATAGTCCTAGTTCATTTCTATGGTTCCATATCAACGCCTATAACGTAATGCAGCATAATAAATAAAGGACTCAAATTTAAAACATTGCGGAAACATAGGAGGATGCACCGGGGCTTGCCTTTGACAAACGAGCTAGGCACGTGGTTAGGACAGTCAGGAAGGTTAGCTTCTGGCACCTCCTCCTCGGCTACCTCCTGCAGCTCGAGCTCTTCAGGATCCTCCACGTCCTGCTCCTCGTGCACGGCTTGCGGGTTGTGGCTTAGCGATCCTGTATGGTGCAATGCCGAAAGTAAATACAAGTGTTGCTGTCGTAATGATGGAATGATGTCATGACCAATTATATAACAGCAATGTATCAAAACCCAAGCTAGACATACAATCCCTCGTGCAAACAAGCACGAACACCCGCTAAAAAGGTGCATGCTATAACAGCAAGTCTTATCTAGACAGCACAGAAAATTCCAATAAAATTATAGTAGCTAAATCATGTCCCAAATAGTCTACCACAGAAAATTCACCTCAAAACAATGAATACTTTATCCTACACAAATTTCACAAGGCAGTACTAAACAGGGCCACAGAAAATACTTTGTATTACCAAAGTACTCCAAATCCTCAACCAGTGATATGTAGGCCTAAAGCATGAACTAAAAACAGGGTATACCAAATTTCATAAGCATTGGACAAAGCATGAATTAATTATGAATTTCCTAAACATGGTGCCAAGAATGGCACTTGAACAGCAACTCTAAAATGTACCACATAACAGGACCATGTAAGAGCTCATACAGATAAAACATATCAAAACTAGCCTTGTTGGTATGAACTCTCACCCCCCTACCCTAGCCGGGATCCGGAGGAGGAGGGCGAAGGTCTCCCAGACAGAATGTGAGATCCCAACAATTGCCAAAGTGAGACAGGTATCAGTGGGCCCCCCTCAGGGATTTTGCATTAATTGGGACTAAAAATGTCAAGAGTCCCCCCCATCACATGCCAAGCCCTTGGTATTTATAGGCCATACCAAGGGTCATGTGGCCTTTTACACTAGGGTTTTAACCATTGTTACACTTACAGGTGGGCCTTAACAAGGGCACTCTTGTACATTGTAAAGCTAAAAGCATCTCTTCCTAACCCTATCCTAAAGAGCCAAGTGTCACACCCTCACGGCCTTCACGTGTCGCCCTCTGCTGCCGCCACGTGTCGGGTCCTCAGCGTCACCCCGTGCCGACTTGGAGGGTGACCATCCGGAGGTCTTCCGCCGCCTCAGGCGCTGGAAGGGCTGATCAACAGCTCCGAAGGTCTTCGAAAACCCTGCTCATCGCGGAGGTCTTGGGAGACTCCACCGAACCTTCGTGCACCTGCGCGATAAAAGGTTTGAAATGCACGAACGCGAAGGTACGACGTACCTTCGCTGAATCGTAAGAACGGGCTTGACGACCTTCGCCGTAGATGGACACATAGCGGCGAAGGTCTTCCGAGGTTGCTTGGCGCTTTTGCGCGTCTTGGCCCTTGCTAGGGCCGCGGAGCTAAGTAGGGGGGTCCTAGCGGAGGTTGTTCCCCCCAACAGTAGCCTCACGATGGTTCGGCCCGGCTGGCGGGGTCGGAGCAACGCCCTTAAGAAAAAAAGAGGGAATGGTCCGGTGGCGTGTCGCCTGAGGCCCACCTCCGCAGCGACGCCCAACAGTTGCTCGCGGCCCGTTTTTGCTGGGCCCAGTTGCGCTTTATTTTAATTGATTAATGGGCTGGACTGGGCTTCGCCACTGAGGCGGTGACGGGACAGTTAGGGTTTGCATGGCGCTTTTCCCACCGCTGGATCGTCGGATCTTCAAGATTAGTGCCGCCCTTTACCGCGGTGAAACCCCCTGGCTTATAAATAGTCGGGGTGGGTGAAAGAGACACTTTTTACCTGCTGCCGTGCCTTTGCTTCCGCTGCCTGCTTACTTTCGCTCGTTCAAACCCGGAGGTTGTAGACTCGTGCGGGGGTGAGAGGCATCAGGAAGTCGGAGGTTGTCTGTGAGAGCGGAGGTACTCAGAAGAGGAGTGGAGGTCGTCTGTGAGAGCGAAGGTAGTCGTTTGATGGCGAAGGGATCTGAGGCAAAGGGGACTGACGCTATGGGCACTGCTAGCACCCTCCCTGTTTATGAGATCGGAGCTAGTTCTGTGGCGGCGGGGGATCTCGATAGGTTCGCTGCCAGAGGTTGGCTGGAGAGGGACAGGGCGACGGCTCCTGGTGGTGTGCTGACGCCGCACCCTGACGACAACCAGGTGGTGGTCTTCGAAGCTTTCTTTGAAGCGGGGCTCCGGTTTCCGCCTCACCCGCTGGTGCTGGGCGCACTGCGGAAGTTCAGCGTCCAGTTCCATCACCTGATGCCCAATAGCTTCCCGAAGCTTTGCGCGTTTGTGTGGGGGTGCCACTCGCAGGGGGTGGAACCGATTGTGGAGGGCTTTGCGAAGGTGCACAACATGCATGTGCAGAGGAAGACGAAGACAGTGACCGTCGGCGACAGGACAGTGACGGAGGACAGTCAGTTTAGGGTTTTTACGTTCCGCCGTCGGAACAACGCGAAGGTTCCGGTGCAGGCTCAGAAGAACAAGTGGGAAGGTTGGCTGAACAAATGGTTTTACTACTGTTTGGATGACGCGGAGGGGTGTGACTTGGTGGGCGGCCTTCGCCCGCTCCCGGACAAGGATACTCTGAAGGTGACCACCGCTTCCGATCAACGGTCGCGGCTTTGCGAGGACGCCATGCGCGACCTTTCTCGGTGTATGGCGCAGCGAGATGTCTTCACCGAGTACCACTGCGCGAAGGTCGTGCCCCTGAAAGCCGACCATGATTGGACGGGCCTGGCGAAGGAAGGGCCGTCATCTTATGCGGCTGTGGGGTACGAGTTTCTGAAGGACTTGGATTTGCCGAACCTCCGCGCTGTTTGGGCGGGGGAGTTCTCCTCCGCTGCGAGTGAGGCGGAGGCTTTGAAGAAGATTTGTGGTGTGGTTGAAGCGGAGGTGCTGGAGCTCGTCGGGAAAGTGGATGCCGAGGAGCACAGAAAGATGAAGGAGGAGATGGAAGGGGTCACCCGGGTGAATCGGGTTTATGACCTGCTTGGCATCAAGTACCGGGGCGAGGCTGAAGCTGCTGCCCCAGTGAAGGAGAAGCAGAAGCGGGCTAAGAAGCGGTCGGCAACAGAAATGACCTCGGAGACCTCCGAGGTCTCGGCTAGCGATGATGTCCCCGCCCCGGCCGGCGGAGGTGGTCGTGGGGGCGGGAAAATCCGGAAGACGTCAGCTGGCGGCCGCGGAGGTGGGTCGACGGGCACTACTCGTTCTGGCGCGGCCTTCTCTTCTGCTCTGTCTACGGAGGAGGCGCTGAACGTTCTCCCTGTCGCCCAGCGACCTCCGCTGGCGCCTAGGGGTGGACGGGGACGAGGGAGTGGAAGAGGACGCGTGCCCTCTTTGGCTTCGCTGGCGGTGCCAAAACCACCTCCGGTTTTGACTGTCAGCAGCGGCAGCAGCAGCAGCAGCAGTGAGAACAAGTCTTCTGGCAGCAGTCAAAGAGGCGGCGGAGGAGCCACGAGGAGGAGAAGACCAAGATCTGGCTATGGTGGATGCTGAGACTTCCTCCGGCGCTCGCAACGAGCCGCTGGAGTACGAAGGAATCCATGTTTGGGTCAACGGGGAGGAAGCTGTACCTCCGCCCCTTACAGAGTCTGGAAAGAAAGCCTTGGGTGATGCATCGCCGAGCTCCTTGCCCTACTTCGCCCAGTCGGCGGGGGTCACCGACCCTAAGGCGCACCTGTACACCAGCGCCGACCTCCGCGACTGCCGGTTAATCTGCAGTGAAGGGGAGCGGAGGTTTCTGGTTCCTATTTCTGGTTTCTGGTCCCGAGGCGGAGCTGTTGCTGGCAGGCCAGAAGGTTGAGAACAACTTGATTGATATTGAGGCGAAGATGATTGAAGCTATTTTGCTTGCGCGGGGCTCGCGGCAGCGGTGCGCGAAGGATGAAGCTAAAGCGCGGAAGAGGATTGCGGAGCTGGAAATGCAGAACTGCCAGCTCGAACGGCGGGTTCAGGAGCTCCTCGCGGAGCAAGCTTCTCATGAGACTAATATGAATAAGCTTCGCGAGTCTAATAAGAAGGCTTATGATTATTGCGATGCTGCTGTGTCGCGGAGCGTGGACCTGAGGACGGAGCTTCGGAATGCCAACAAAGATTTTCAAGACATGAAGAAGCGGGCGGAGGACGCTAAGGGAGAGAAAGAGCGTTTTGAGAAGCGTGCTATTGATGCGGAGGAGAGGGAGGCGGACTTGATGCGCGCCCTTGTATCCCGCATGGCGGAGGTCAAGGTGATCTTTGACGCGCAGCTGGCGCATACTGGCGGGGCTCCCACCAGCGATCTGCCCGCTGAACCCAGCGTCGAAGGTTATGCGGAGTGGCTGAAGAATGAGCTGAACTATTTGACGCCCTTTTTTGACCAACTGATCGAGGTGGGGATTTTCTGCGGGGGTTCGGCCACTGCCTGCGCTCTTAGGGATGCGGGGAGTAAGCATGCCCGCAAGATCATTGGCGCCGACTTCCGCTGGCCCACCGTGGAGGAGGTCCACGAAGCAAGGAAGGATTCATTGGTCGCCTCCGTGGGTCACGCGGCTTTTGACAAGTTCGCTGTCTGCGGAGGTACCAGACTGGCGTACGAGATCGTCACTGAAGTTGCTGCGGGGGTAAGGGTCGTGTGGCTTTCTTATCCGTGAATAACTGTTTGGATTATTGAGTTGCTTTGATTTCTAAAGGGAGTTTCCTCGCTTGTGCAGATTGACATGCTGGCTGAGGGGACGCAGGATTTGCCACCTTCGGAGGAAGGCAACGCCACGACCGCCGACGGAGGTTCGGCACCAGGTCCCGTGAACACAGGCGCGCAGGAGGCTGGTACTACCCTCGCGATCAACCCACCTCCGGAGGGCTCCGCAGACGGACAGGTTGGTGTTACCCCCGGTGACCAGGCTTAGAGTATCGTTGGTTGGACTTATCTTCTTTTGGTGAGACTTAGAGAGAAACATTTCTTGAACAATTTGCATTGTGTGCTTTCTGGATGCTTGTAAGATACATTGAGCCATAAGGCTTCTCGGTTTGGTTGATTGGTGCTACCTTCGGGCTATTTCCTTCTTGAATTCGATCGGTGTTTTGGCGTTCTGCCTAGGTATCTCCGCTTGTTTTGTGCGAGGGTTTGGTTTCGTGTGTTAGGGCGGAGGTTTGGCGAGCACTGATCGTGTGCCTTCGCTGCGCAGGTTCCTCTGGATTCTGGGCCTGCCATTTTTAATGTGGTTCCGCTGATGCTGAATCGTCAAGATTTTTTCATGACGGGAGCCAGTTGGATTAATCTGAGGGGCAAAAATCATCATGCAACATTTGATAGGATTTGGTGGTGGAGAGTAGCGAAGTATGATCGGTCAGTTCAAAGGTCGCGCCAACTCCTCCGGACCGCTGGCCGTGGGAGACGGTCTGGGGAATCCGGAGGTAGTAGTGGATTGCTTATTTCGAAGGAGGAACCGGTGGAGATAGACATGCGTGTTCTCCGGCAATGTTTTCGCTCGAGGGTGCTTGAAGGCGACTTGCCACTTGTGGTAAAAAGCTGGCGAGGCTCTTGGAGCGCCCCGATTCTCATTGATGACAGCGATGATGAGACCGACGCAAATCGGCGGCCTCCTCCGGAGGTGATAGTTATTAGCGACGACGAAGGCGACGAATATGTTGCTGGTCGTGAGATAATTATCATGGACGTGGAGGAGTTTGTTGGCATGGTTGCGGAGGTGCTTGTTGACGACATATTGGAAGGGGTCGTGCAATCGATGGCTGCGGAGGTGACTCGGCCACGATCTCGGCGGAAGCGTGGTCGAGTGTTGCATTATTATGTTGACTCTCATGGTCGCTTGAGGAGGTGACTTGTAAAGGGAACTTTTAACTTGTTGTTTGTGGTGACGCCTATCTTTTCGAGAGTGAGACTCGCACTAGTCTTCTCGGCGACCATGAGAAAAGCGCGGCGACGCCCAACTTTTCAAAAGCGAGGCTCGCGTATGTTTTGCGGAGGTAGTAAAGCGCAGCGACGCCCAACTTTTCAAAAGCGAGGCTCGCGTATGTTTTCGGAGGTATAAGAGTGCAGCGACGCCCAACTTTTCAAAAGCGAGGCTCGCGTATGTTTTGCGGAGGTAGTAAAGCGCAGCGACGCCCAACTTTTCAAAAACGAGGCTCGCGTATGTTTGCGGAGGTATAAGAGCGCAGCGACGCCCAACTTTACAAAAGCGAGGCTCGCACTTGTTTTCAGAGGTATAAGAGCGCAGCGACGCCCAACTTTTCAAAAGCGAGGCTCGCGTATGTTTTGCGGAGGTAGTAAAGCGCAGCGACGCCCAACTTTTCAAAAGCGAGGCTCGCGTATGTTTTCGGAGGTATAAGAGCGCAGCGACACCCAACTTTTCAAAAGCGAGGCTCGTGTATGTTTTGCGGAGGTAGTAAAGCGCAGCGACGCCCAACTTTTCAAAAACGAGGCTCGCGTATGTTTGCGGAGGTATAAGAGCGCAGCGACGCCCAACTTTTCAAAAGCGAGGCTCGCGTATGTTTTGCGGAGGTAGTAAAGCGCAGCGACGCCCAACTTTTCAAAAGCGAGGCTCGCGCTTGTTTGCGGAGGTGGTAAGCGCAGCGACGCCCAACTTTTCAAAAGCGAGGCTCGCACTTGTTTTCGGAGGTATAAGAGCGCAGCGACGCCCAACTTTTCAAAAACGAGGCTCGCGTATGTTTGCGGAGGTATAAGAGCGCAGCGACGCCCAACTTTTCAAAAGCGAGGCTCGCGTATGTTTTGCGGAGGTAGTAAAGCGCAGCGACGCCCAACTTTTCAAAAGCGAGGCTCGCGCTTGTTTGCGGAGGTGGTAAGCGCAGCGACGCCCAACTTTTCAAAAGCGAGGCTCGCGTATGTTTTCGGAGGTATAAGAGCGCAGCGACGCCCAACTTTTCAAAAGCGAGGCTCGCGTATGTTTGCGGAGGTAATAAAGCGCGGCGACGCCCAACTTTTCAAAAGCGAGGCTCGCGCTTGTTTGCGGAGGTAGTAAAGCGCGGCGACGCCCAACTTTTCAAAAGCGAGGCTCGCGTATGTTTTCGGAGGTATAAGAGCGCGGCGACGCCCAACTTTTCAAAAGCGAGGCTCGCACTTGTTTTTGGAGGTATAAGAGCGCGGCGCGACGCAACTTTTCAAAAGCGAGGCTCGCGTATGTTTTGCGGAGGTAGTAAAGCGCAGCGACGCCCAACTTTTCAAAAGTGAGGCTCGCGCTTGTTTGCGGAGGTGGTAAGCGCGCGACGCCCAACTTTTCAAAAGCGAGGCTCGCGTATGTTTTCGGAGGTATAAGAGCGCAGCGACGCCCAACTTTTCAAAAGCGAGGCTCGCACTTGTTTTCGGAGGTATAAGAGCGCAGCGACGCCCAACTTTTCAAAAACGAGGCTCGCGTATGTTTGCGGAGGTATAAGAGCGCGGCGACGCCCAACTTTTCAAAAAAGCGAGGCTCGCGTATGTTTTGCGGAGGTAGTAAGCGCGGCGACGCCCAACTTTTCAAAAGCGAGGCTCGCGCTTTTTTGCGGAGGTGATAAGCGCAGCGACACCCAACTTTTCAAAAGCGAGACTCGCGTATGTTTTCGGAGGTATAAGAGCGCAGCGACGCCCAACTTTCCAAAAGCGAGGCTCGCGTATGTTTGCGGAGGTAATAAAGCGCGCGATGCCCAACTTTTCAAAAGCGAGGCTCGCGCTTGTTTGCGAAGGTAGTAAAGCGCGGCGACGCCCAACTTTTCAAAAGCGAGGCTCGCGTATGTTTTCGGAGGTATAAGAGCGCGGCGACGCCCAACTTTTCAAAAGCAATGCTCGCGTATGTTTGCGGAGGTATAAGAGCGCGGCGACGCCCAACTTTTCAAAAGCAAGGCTCGCGTATGTTTGCGGAGGTAATAAAGCGCAGCGACGCCGAACTTTTCAAAAGCGAGGCTCGTGCTTGTTCTCGGAGGTATGAACTTGCAATGACTTATATATAGTTGATACGGGATCTTTTGCGCGAACGTAAGCGGAGCTTAGCCTACATGTGTTTACATGGCGCCGGTTTGGCCTTTGGAGCGGCTATTCTATGGGGTGATTCATGCCCTCTTCACCGGAGGTTCCGACGATGATGAACCTTGGTTGCTAAGGTACTCCGGAGGTTGTAGAGCCGCGGAGGATAGATGCGTCGCGGCAGTCGTGAGCGGGCAGTGTCTAGAGCCGATCACTAGTTTGTTTGCATTTGCCTGCTTGGACTTTGATTCTAGTGCTGCTTTTCCTGGGTTCCCAGCGATGGTATGTGCAGTGCTAGATGTCAAGTTGTGGCCTTGCGCGTGACTGTATAAAGCTTCTGGGTTTGGCCGCGGAGGTGGCCGTCGGAGGGTGTGTGCAAGCGGCAGGTGGTAAGGGTATTGCGCTTCATTCTCCTGACCTTCGGAGGAATTAGGCGCGGAGGTTGCGGCGGCATTGTTTTGGGGCTAGCTGGAGCGGTGCTAAAGTGGCTACACTGCAGAATCAAGATCTTCGGCTCAAACACTGGCTTAGGCTCACCTTCCTGGATCCTCTCATTCCTATAGGTTTTTGCTAATGGTCGGACATGGCTTGATGTGTTTGGTTTTGGCTATTGGATCTTGCTTATAAAAGCGTGTTTTGCTGGTACTGGTGTTGGGCTGATGTAAAGGCTTGTGATTTGGTTTGAATGCTTGGGATTTGTAAGGTACTGGGGTAGGTGTAGTAGTTAGGTGGGCGTACGGAGCTTTTAACTCGCCGTTTTGGTTTGTACGGCGAGGGTTTAATGGGTAAAGGCTATATGAGGGTGTGCTGGCTGCGGGTGAAGGGTTGAAACTTAGTGTTGAACGTAGAGGTTTTGGGACTGAGCTATATTGATTGTATGTGGGAGAAACTCTGTAACACTGGCTTTGGTTTTGGGGTAATGGGTACGTTGTAGTGGTGCTCTTTTTGGTTTGGAAGGCGAGGGTGTGTCGGTTCGCACCTCCACTACGGGATCGTTATGTTGTTTGCTTTTGTCGCAGCCCCTGGCCCGACTGGCGGGGGTCTGCGGAATTTTGGTACCTCCGCTCCTCGCCCTCTGCGGGGGTCGAGGTGGGGTTTACTTTCTTCGCAGCCCCTGGCCCGACTGGCGGGGGTCTGCGGAATTTTGGTACCTCCGCTCCGCCCTCTGCGGGGGTCGAGGTGGGGTTTCTTTCTTCGCAAGACTGGCCCGACCGGCGGGGGTCTGCGGAATTTTGGTACCTCCGCTCCTCGCCTCTGCGGGGGTCGAGGTGGGGTTTCTTTCTTCGCAGCCCCTGGCCCGACTGGCGGGGGTCTGCGGAATTTTGGTACCTCCGCTCCTCGCCCTCTGCGGGGGTCGAGGTGGGGTTTACTTTCTACGCAGCCCCTGGCCCGACTGGCGGGGGTCTGCGGAATTTTGGTACCTCCGCTCCTCGCCCTCTGCGGGGGTCGAGGTGGGGTTTCTTTCTTCGCAGCCCCTGGCCCGACCGGCGGGGGTCTGCGGATGGGCTTGCATCGGGGTGACCTTCGGCCTGGGTCGATTGTCGACCCGAGGCAATCCCTGTAATTAAAAGCGGCTGCTAATGAGGGCGAGGCGTAGCCTAGCCCATTTCAGCGGTGGTTAACATGCAAATCTCGGGAAATCAAATTTTATTACATAATTTTCCTGCCTCATTAAAAAACCTTATGCCCCGGCATAAGGAAAAAGAGCGGGGAATAGTCTCGTGCATGCAAAGGAAAGGAAGAAAACTGCTGCGAAGGTAGAGATTACATAGTTTCTATGGAGCGCTATGGGTAGTACTTGCGGAGGTCGTCGACGTTCCACATATGCGGTAGCTCGCGACGCCCAACTTTTCAAAAGCGAGGCTCGTGTATGTTTTGCGGAGGTAGTAAAGCGCAGCGACGCCCAACTTTTCAAAAACGAGGCACGCATATGTTTGCGGAGGTATAAGAGCGCAGCGACGCCCAACTTTTCAAAAGCGAGGCTCGCACTTGTTTTTGGAGGTATAAGAGCGCAGCGACGCCCAACTTTTCAAAAGCGAGGCTCGCGTATGTTTTGCGGAGGTAGTAAAGCGCAGCGACGCCCAACTTTTCAAAAGCGAGGCTCGCGCTTGTTTGCGGAGGTGGTAAGCGCAGCGACGCCCAACTTTTCAAAAGCGAGGCTCGCGTATGTTTTCGGAGGTATAAGAGCGCAGCGACGCCCAACTTTTCAAAAGCGAGGCTCGCACTTGTTTTCGGAGGTATAAGAGCGCAGCGACGCCCAACTTTTCAAAAACGAGGCTCGCGTATGTTTGCGGAGGTATAAGAGCGCAGCGACGCCCAACTTTTCAAAAGCGAGGCTCGCGTATGTTTTGCGGAGGTAGTAAAGCGCAGCGACGCCCAACTTTTCAAAAGCGAGGCTCGCGCTTGTTTGCGGAGGTGGTAAGCGCGCGACGCCCAACTTTTCAAAAGCGAGGCTCGCGTATGTTTTCGGAGAGGTATAAGAGCGCGCGACGCCCAACTTTTCAAAAGCGAGGCTCGCGTATGTTTGCGGAGGTAATAAAGCGCGCGACGCCCAACTTTTCAAAAGCGAGGCTCGCGCTTGTTTGCGGAGGTAGTAAAGCGCAGCGACGCCCAACTTTTCAAAAGCGAGGCTCGCGTATGTTTTCGGAGGTATAAGAGCGCAGCGACGCCCAACTTTTCAAAAGCGAGGCTCGCACTTGTTTTTGGAGGTATAAGAGCGCAGCGACGCCCAACTTTTCAAAAGCGAGGCTCGCGTATGTTTTGCGGAGGTAGTAAAGCGCAGCGACGCCCAACTTTTCAAAAGCGAGGCTCGCGCTTGTTTGCGGAGGTGGTAGCGCGGCGACGCCCAACTTTTCAAAAGCGAGGCTCGCGTATGTTTTCGGAGGTATAAGAGCGCAGCGACGCCCAACTTTTCAAAAGCGAGGCTCGCACTTGTTTTCGGAGGTATAAGAGCGCAGCGACGCCCAACTTTTCAAAAACGAGGCTCACGTATGTTTGCGGAGGTATAAGAGCGCAGTGACGCCCAACTTTTCAAAAGCGAGGCTCGCGTATGTTTTGCGGAGGTAGTAAAGCGCAGCGACGCCCAACTTTTCAAAAGCGAGGCTCGCGCTTGTTTGCGGAGGTGGTAAGCGCAGCGACGCCCAACTTTTCAAAAGCGAGGCTCGCGTATGTTTTCGGAGGTATAAGAGCGCAGCGACGCCCAACTTTTCAAAAGCGAGGCTCGCGTATGTTTGCGGAGGTAATAAAGCGCAGCGACGCCCAACTTTTCAAAAGCGAGGCTCGCGCTTGTTTGCGGAGGTAGTAAAGCGCAGCGACGCCCAACTTTTCAAAAGCGAGGCTCGCGTATGTTTTCGGAGGTATAAGAGCGCAGCGACGCCCAACTTTTCAAAAGCAATGCTCGCGTATGTTTGCGGAGGTATAAGAGCGCAGCGACGCCCAACTTTTCAAAAGCAAGGCTCGCGTATGTTTGCGGAGGTAATAAAGCGCAGCGACGCCGAACTTTTCAAAAGCGAGGCTCGTGCTTGTTCTCGGAGGTATGAACTTGCAATGACTTATATATAGTTGATACAGGATCTTTTGCGCGAACTGTAAGCGGAGCTTAGCCTACATGTGTTTACATGGCGCCAGTTTGGCCTTTGGAGCGGCTATTCTATGGGGTGATTCATGCCCTCTTCACCGGAGGTTCCGACTGATGATGAACCTTGGTTGCTAAGGTACTCCCGGAGGTTGTAGAGCCGCGGAGGATAGATGCGTCGCGGCAGTCGTGAGCGGGCAGTGTCTAGAGCCGATCACTAGTTTGTTTGCATTTGCCTGCTTGGACTTTGATTCTAGTGCTGCTTTTCCTGGGTTCCCAGCGATGGTATGTGCAGTGCTAGATGTCAAGTTGTGGCCTTGCGCGTGACTGTATAAAGCTGCTGGGTTTGGCCGCGGAGGTGGCCGTCGGAGGGTGTGTGCAAGCGGCAGGTGGTAAGGGCATTGCGCTTCATTCTCCTGACCTTCGGAGGAATTAGGCGCGGAGGTTGCGGCGGCATTGTTTTGGGGCTAGCTGGAGCGGTGCTAAAGTGGCTACACTGCAGAATCAAGATCTTCGGCTCAAACACTGGCTTAGGCTCACCTTCCTGGATCCTCTCATTCCTATAGGTTTTTGCTAATGGTCGGACATGGCTTGATGTGTTTGGTTTTGGCTATTGGATCTTGCTTATAAAAGCGTGTTTTGCTGGTACTGGTGTTGGGCTGATGTAAAGGCTTGTGATTTGGTTTGAATGCTTGGGATTTGTAAGGTACTGGGGTAGGTGTAGTAGTTAGGTGGGCGTACGGAGCTTTTAACTCGCCGTTTTGGTTTGTACGGCGAGGGTTTAATGGGTAAAGGCTATATGAGGGTGTGCTGGCTGCGGGTGAAGGGTTGAAACTTAGTGTTGAACGTAGAGGTTTTGGGACTGAGCTATATTGATTGTATGTGGGAGAAACTCTGTAACACTGGCTTTGGTTTTGGGGTAATGGGTACGTTGTAGTGGTGCTCTTTTTGGTTTGGAAGGCGAGGGTGTGTCGAAGTTCGCACCTCCACTACGGGATCGTTATGTTGTTTGCTTTTGTCGCAGCCCCCCGCCCGACTGGCGGGGGTCTACGGAATTTTGGTACCTCCGCTCCTCGCCCTCTGCGGGGGTCGAGGTGGGGTTTACTTTCTTCGCAGCCCCTGGCCCGACTGGCGGGGGTCTGCGGAATTTTGGTACCTCCGCTCCTCGCCCTCTGCGGGGGTCGAGGTGGGGTTTCTTTCTTCGCAGCACCTGGCCCGACTGGCGGGGGTCTGCGGAATTTTGGTACCTCCGCTCCTCGCCTCTGCGGGGGTCGAGGTGGGGTTTCTTTCTTCGCAGCCCCTGGCCCGACAGGCGGGGGTCTGCGGAATTTTGGTACCTCCGCTCCTCGCCCTCTGCGGGGGTCGAGGTGGGGTTTACTTTCTACGCAGCCCCCCGACCGGCGGGGGGTCTGCGGGAATTTTGGTACCTCCGCTCCTCGCCCTCTCGCGGGGTCGAGGTGGGGTTTCTTTCTTCGCAGCCCCTGGCCCGACCGGCGGGGGTTTGCGGATGGGCTTGCATCGGGGTGACCTTCGGCCTGGGTCGATTGTCGACCCGAGGCAATCCCTGTAATTAAAAGCGGCTGCTAATGAGGGCGAGGCGTAGCCTAGCCCGTTTCAGCGGTGGTTAACATGCAAATCTCGGGAAATCAAATTTTATTACATAATTTTCCTGCCTCATTAAAAAACCTTATGCCCCGGCATAAGGAAAAAGAGCGCGGGAATAGTCTGTGCATGCAAAGGAAAGGAAGAAAACTGCTGCGAAGGTAGAGATTACATAGTTTCTATGGAGCGCTATGGGTAGTACTTGCGGAGGTCGTCGACGTTCCACATATGCGGTAGCTCGCGACGCCCAACTTTTCAAAAGCGAGGCTCGTGTATGTTTTGCGGAGGTAGTAAAGCGCGCGACGCCCAACTTTTCAAAAACGAGGCACGCATATGTTTGCGGAGGTATAAGAGCGCAGCGACACCCAACTTTTCAAAAGCGAGACTCGCGTATGTTTTCGGAGGTATAAGAGCGCAGCGACGCCCAACTTTCCAAAAGCGAGGCTCGCGCTTTTTTGCGGAGGTGGTAAGCGCGGCGACGCCCAACTTTTCAAAAGCGAGGCTCGCGCTTTTTTGCGGAGGTGATAAGCGCAGCGACACCCAACTTTTCAAAAGCGAGGCTCGCGTATGTTTTCGGAGGTATAAGAGCGCAGCGACGCCCAACTTTTCAAAAGCGAGGCTCGCACTTGTTTTCGGAGGTATAAGAGCGCAGCGACGCCCAACTTTTCAAAAATGAGGCTCGCGTATGTTTGCGGAGGTATAAGAGCGCAGCGACGCCCAACTTTTCAAAAGCGAGGCTCGCGTATGTTTTGCGGAGGTAGTAAAGCTCAGCGACGCCCAACTTTTCAAAAGCGTGGCTCGCGCTTGTTTGCGGAGGTGGTAAGCGCAGCGACGCCCAACTTTTCAAAAGTGAGGCTCGCGTATGTTTTCGGAGGTATAAGAGCGCAGCGACGCCCAACTTTTCAAAAGCGAGGCTCGCGTATGTTTGCGGAGGTAATAAAGCGCAGCGACGCCCAACTTTTCAAAAGCGAGGCTCGCGCTTGTTTGCGGAGGTAGTAAAGCGCAGCGACGCCCAACTTTTCAAAAGCGAGGCTCGCGCTTGTTTTCGGAGGTATAAGAGCGCAGCGACGCCCAACTTTTCAAAAGCAATGCTCGCGTATGTTTGCGGAGGTATAAGAGCGCAGCGACGCCCAAATTTTCAAAAGCAAGGCTCGCGTATGTTTGCGGAGGTAATAAAGCGCAGCGACGCCGAACTTTTCAAAAGCGAGGCTCGTGCTTGTTCTCGGAGGTATGAACTTGCAATGACTTATATATAGTTGATACAGGATCTTTTGCGCGAACTGTAAGCGGAGCTTAGCCTACATGTGTTTACATGGCGCCAGTTTGGCCTTTGGAGCGGCTATTCTATGGGGTGATTCATGCCCTCTTCACCGGAGGTTCCGACTGATGATGAACCTTGGTTGCTAAGGTACTCCCGGAGGTTGTAGAGCCGCGGAGGATAGATGCGTCGTGGCAGTCGTGAGCGGGCAGTGTCTAGAGCGGATCACTAGTTTGTTTGCATTTGCCTGCTTGGACTTTGATTCTAGTGCTGCTTTTCCTGGGTTCCCAGCGATGGTATGTGCAGTGCTAGATGTCAAGTTGTGGCCTTGCGCGTGGCTGTATAAAGCTGCTGGGTTTGGCCGCGGAGGTGGCCGTCGGAGGGTGTGTGCAAGCGGCAGGTGGTAAGGGTATTGCGCTTCATTCTCCTGACCTTCGGAGGAATTAGGCGCGGAGGTTGCGGCGGCATTGTTTTGGGGCTAGCTGGAGCGGTGCTAAAGTGGCTACACCGCGAGAATCAAGATCTTCGGCTCAAACACTGGCTTAGGCTCACCTTCCTGGATCCTCTCATTCCTATAGGTTTTTGCTAATGGTCGGACATGGCTTGATGTGTTTGGTTTTGGCTATTGGATCTTGCTTATAAAAGCGTGTTTTGCTGGTACTGGTGTTGGGCTGATGTAAAGGCTTGTGATTTGGTTTGAATGCTTGGGATTTGTAAGGTACTGGGGTGGGTGTAGTAGTTAGGTGGGCGTACGGAGCTTTTAACTCGCCGTTTTGGTTTGTACGGCGAGGGTTTAATGGGTAAAGGCTATATATGAGGGTGTGCTGGCTGCGGGTGAAGGGTTGAAACTTAGTGTTGAACGAAGAGGTTTTGGGACTGAGCTATATTGATTGTATGTGGGAGAAACTCTGTAACACTGGCTTTGGTTTTGGGGTAATGGGTACGTTGTAGTGGTGCTCTTTTTGGTTTGGAAGGCGAGGGTGTGTCGAAGTTCGCACCTCCACTACGGGATCGTTATGTTGTTTGCTTTTGTCGCAGCCCCTGGCCCGACTGGCGGGGGTCTGCGGAATTTTGGTACCTCCGCTCCTCGCCCTCTGCGGGGGTCGAGGTGGGGTTTACTTTCTTCGCAGCCCCTGGCCCGACTGGCGGGGGTCTGCGGAATTTTGGTACCTCCGCTCCTCGCCCTCTCGCGGGGGTCGAGGTGGGGTTTCTTTCTTCGCAAAGCACTGGCCCGGCCGGGCGGGGTCTCGCGGAATTTTGGTACCTCCGCTCCTCGCCTCGGGGGTCGAGGTGGGGTTTCTTTCTTCGCAGCCCCCGCCCGACAGGCGGGGTCTCGCGGAATTTTGGTACCTCCGCTCCTCGCCCTCTGCGGGGTCGAGGTGGGGTTTACTTTCTACGCAGCCCCCGGCCCGACCGGCGGAGGTCTCGGGAATTTTGGTACCTCCGCTCCGCCCCTCGCGGGGTCGAGGTGGGGTTTCTTTCTTCGCAGCCCCCGGCCCGACTGGCGGGGGTCTGCGGATGGGCTTGCATCGGGGTGACCTTCGGCTGGGTCGATTGTCGACCCGAGGCAATCCCCGTAATTAAAGCGGCTGCTGATGAGGGCGAGGCGTAGCCTAGCCCGTTTCAGCGGTGGTTAACATGCAAATCTCGGGGAATCAAATTTTATTACATAATTTTCCTGCCTCATTAAAAAACCTTATGCCCCGGCATAAGGAAAAAGAGCGCGGGAATAGTCTGTGCATGCAAAGGAAAGGAAGAAAACTGCTGCGAAGGTAGAGATTACATAGTTTTTATGGAGCGCTATGGGTAGTACTTGCGGAGGTCGTCGACGTTCCACATATGCGGTAGCTCGCGACCTTCGGCATCCTGTAGATGGAACGATCCAGGTCTTGTGGAGCTTGCGATAATATAGGGACCGAGCCACTTGTCTTGTAGTTTGCCCGCCATCTTCGCGTTCTGCTTCCTGATCAGTACCATGTCGCCTTGGCGGAGCTCCCGTGGCGAGACCTTCTTGTCTCTCCACTTCTGGGTTTCAGCCTGGTAGGTGCGGAGGTTGTTGACCGCCTTGCACCTTACTTCCTCGAGTAAGTCCTTGTCCAGTGCTTCATCTTGAGTGGGGGCATCGGAGGTAGTTCTTGGTGAGCCGTGGCGGAGCTCTTCTGGGAGGACAGCTTCCTCTCCATAGAGTAGCTTGAATGGGGTGATGCCGGTGGCTCGCCATCGGAGGTGTTGTGAGACCATACTACCGTGATGAGTTCTTCACCCATTTGCCTAATGGCTTGTCTTTGAGATTCTTTTTAATTCCTTGCAGGATGATTGCATTGGCCCTTTCGACTAGCCCATTGGACTGCGGGTGTCTGACCGAAGCGAAGTGGATTTTGGTGCCGATTTGGAAGCAGAATTCTTTGAAAGCGAAGCTATCGAACTGAGTTCCATTGTCAACTGTGAGATCCCTTGGAACGCCGAACCGACAAACGATTTGCTTCCAGAAGAATTTCTGAACTGTAGCGGAGGTGATGGTCGCAAGCGCTCGAGCTTCGATCCACTTGGTAAAGTACTCCACCGCTACCACCGCGTAGCGGAGCTTTCCTGGAGCGGTCGGTAGGGGCCCCACCAAGTCCATGGCCCATCGCTGCATTGGCCATGTTGGGCATATCAGAGTGGTCGGAGCTCCGGGTCTGTTTGAGTGATTGGTGGCCCGTTGGCAACCTTCGCAATGTCGCACCAGCATGGTGGCGTCGGACAGGGCGGTGGGCCAATAGAAGCCTTGTCTGAATGCCTTTCCGACCAGGGCCCTTGGGCCGTTATGTGAACCACAGATGCCCTGGTGCATTTCTTTGAGTATGGTGATACCTTCGCTTGTGGCAACACACTTTAGCCAAGGAGCAGTGACCGACGCCTTGTAAAGGTTCTGACCTTCGATCTTGTACCCTCGTGCCCTCTGGATCATTCTCTTTTCCTCTTCCTTCGACTCGGGTTCATAGAAACCCTTGATGTACGCTATAATAGGAGCCCTCCAATCTTCGCTGGATATGATGTTGACTGTTCTTGCATGCGGTGCGTTGCAGGCGATCGCAGGTGTTGTAAAAGTCTCAAAGAAAACGTCCGGAGGTAATGGTGCTGCTTGAGCTGCGGCCTTCGCTATTTCGTCTGCTTCTCTATTCTTGCTGCGAGGGATGGATTTTGTGGTGATGCCCAAGAAGAAAGCTTCTGCTTTGCGAACAGTGTGAAGGTATTTTTGAAGCTCCGAGTCCTTTGCCTTGAAAGTTTTCTCAATATGGCCGGCGATCACCTAGAGTCGGTCCGGATGACCGCCCGGCGTACCGAGAGGGCGCGAAGCTTCGCGAGAGTGTTGACGGTAGTTAACGTCAATTTTTTTACCATCAACATAACTTCTTTAACTGCAAAAAGATGATCATCAGCATAGGTCTAGAGGTTTGAGCTAACAAATTCCACGAGTTTTGGTGCACCTATGTTTTGCAGGGCTTACACAGGAATAGAGCTAAAATGGATAAAGTCATCGAATAAAAGTATCTCAAATGATGAATTGGACTACACCATTGCGAAGGGCTCGTCGAGACGATCGAAATGGATATATCATTTGCTATATTTGGAGTCCGGAATAAAAAGATATGAAGGAAACAAGTTTCACATGAAATGATAACATCAGCATAAAGTCAACGCGACAGCACCTGACAAGCGGGCCCCACGGGCGCAGGCGTTGTCCCCCCTCGCTCCAGCACGCGCAGGGCGCAGCCAACCGCACGGCGACACGTGGCGGTTGTGTCCCCCGCACGGCGACACGTCAACTTAGAAAACACTATAAGGTTCCTCTCCACCCACCAAAAACATATATATCGTTCTTTTCTTACCTTTATCCTTGGACGGCCTTGATTCTCTAGTACACTCACGTTCCCCGTGGAAATCGATACTCTGGAATACTCCCGGGTGAAAGCTACATCGTACTCCGTGCGCTTGCGGATTTATCTGCTTACGCTAAGAAGTGTCAACAAGCTCTCTGGCGCCGTTGCCGGGGAACGGTAGCTGTGCTAGTTTAGAACCAAGTTCGCCCGTGTATCCTTTTTCATTCTTTTACCACCATTCTCACCTCACCACAAACATCAACCACCATTTACCACATGGATTTCACTCCTATCTTTAAATTCTTTGCTCCAAGGGGTGACTTGTTGGAGCCTTCACCATCATCAGACCCTATTCTTACAGATGCCTATGAGCTTCCCCCTGCTTTCATAGACATGATTAGGGAGTTATCCTTCTCTGGGTTAGCTGACGAAGACCCATACACCCACCTTAGGGAATTTGAGCAGTTGTGTTCTTGTCGAATTATTGCCGGCATGACACAAGAGACCCTTAAATGGAAATTATTTCCGTTCTCCCTAATGGGAAGAGCAAAAAAGTGGCATGCTCATTCCGTAAAAGGTGCAAATGGAAATTGGGTTGAACTTCGAGATAATTTTTGTCTCGCATTCTTCCCTCTTTATAAAATTGCTGACCTTAGAATAGAAGTTCTTAATTTCAAACAAAAAGAGAAGGAGACCCTAGGAGCAGGCTTGGGCAAGATTCTCATGCCTCACCAATTCTGGTCCAAACCTTGCCTTGCCCGACCATGTCCTACACTATCACTTTTATCGTGGTCTTAACAAGGAAGCCGCTCAACATCTTGACATTGCTTCGGAGGTTCATTCTCACATAAACTCGTTAGTGAAGGGAAAGCTATCCTAGAGAAAATCCTTGAAAACACCCCTACACCGGCATTTATGATGAGTTTCCTGAAGAAGAAACTGAAGTCGAGCCAAACCTTGATCAACAAGAGGAGATCCTTGCAACTGAATCTAAAATTCCTTTAGATTCTTCTAATGATTTAGTTGCCAAAGAATCTCCCACTATGGGAACACAACCCACATTGGAAGTCGATGAGCCCCATCCTTCCACATTCCTCTCAGAAATCGAGGTAGATCTTTTTGAAGATTTTGGTAATGCCTCGAAATTTCCAGTTCAAGTAAAGCCTCCGGTGCACTCGCGCCATTTGAGGATAACGATGGTCCACCTAATGATCCTTTCTTAATGGAACACATTAAAGGACTTTTGGCCATCATGAGCTGTGACTGGTTAGCAGAAATGGAGTTATCCACAGAGGTAGCCCGTATCACTACACCCTCAGAGACTTTTAGTTGCAACCTTAAGGGGACCACCGTACAGGCTTATTATAGTCCTACCGTTGGGATGAACATTGTTTCTAAGGCTTTTGCCGAAGAACTTTGCCCCAACGAATCTTTGATCCCATCTCATAAGCTTTTAAGAACTCCATCTGGAGTTACTTTAGGAAGTTATGGGGTCATGAGGTCTATCCCCTTGCGCCTAAGAGGCTCTGAGTACCGTCTAGACTTTCATATCTATGACATCTCAGACATATTCGTCTTGATTGGTGTACCTATAGGGACACTCTTTCAAGAGCGACCAAAACAATGTCTCTTGAATTTAAAGTTGGGAAACTCTACTATCGATGTTTTACTTGCACGCTCACATAATGCGATAGTAGAACCCAAACCCGAAGAAGACCCTATTGAGGAAGTCTTAATGGCATCTCTAGAAGACTTGGCCCACCACAATTCGATATTGAACATTTTATTGAAGAAGAGGAAGAGCTAGCGAACCTATTGAGCTAGACCTCTTTGAGTGGCCTCCACGACCCTCAATTGAGCTAAAACCTCTTCCTCTTGGCTTGAAATATGTCTTTCTTAATGATAATCCGAAACTCCTGTTATTATAAGTGACAAGCTTTCCCAAGAAGAAACCCGTAGGCTTGTCACTTGTCCTAGAAAGACATAGATCGGCCATAGGCTACTCACTCCATGACCTCAAGGGGATCACCCCGCACTATGCACACATCGTATTCCTACGATCCCGACATCTCACCATCAAGGGAACACCAACGCAGGCTTAATAATGCAATGCGAGTGGTTGTTCACAAAGAGGTCCTTAAGCTTTTGCACGCCGGGATTATTTATCCCGTACCACATAGTGAGTGGGTTAGCCCCGTCCAAGTTGTACCAAAGAAAGGGGGAATGACGGTTGTTAGAAATGAGAAGAATGAACTCATTCCTCGGCGCACCGTCACGGGGTGGCGAATGTGCATAGACTACCGGAAACTTAACAAGGCTACAAAGAAAGACCACTTTCCGTTACCCTTCATCGATGAGATGTTGGAACGGCTTGCAAAGCATTCTTTCTTTTGTTTCCTTGATGGGTATTCCGGTTATCACCAAATCCCGATCCACCCTGATGACCAAAATAAGACTACTTTCACATGCCCGTATGGAACTTTCGCATACCGACGAATGTCGTTCGGACTATGTAATTCTCCAACGGTGCATGATGTCTATTTTCTCCGACATGATCGAGAAAATCATGGAGGTATTCATGGATGACTTTACCATCTATGGCACAACCTTTGATGATTGTCTGGAGAATCTAGACAAAGTCTTACAACGATGTGAAGAAAAGTACTTAGTCCTGAACTGGGAAAAATGTCATTTTATGGTTCAGGAAGGAATAGTGCTAGGACACAAAGTGTCCGAACATGGGATAGAAGTGGATAGAGCAAAGATCGAAGTTATTGAACAACTTCCACCTCCCACAAATGTGAAGGGAATCCGAAGCTTTCTAGGTCATGCGGGGTTCTATAGGCGGTTTATCAAAGACTTTTCTCAAATCGCTAGACCCCTCACTAGACTCTTAGCTAAGGATGCACCTTTCATCTTTGACAATGAGTGCTATGAATCTTTCCAAACCCTCAAACAAGCACTCATTTCAGCTCCAATCATCCACCACCGATTGGACGCTCCCCTTTGAGATCATGTGTGATGCTAGCGACTTTGCCGTTGGTGTTTGTTCTCGGCCAAACAAAGGATAAAAAGCACTATGCTATATCCTATGCTAGCAAAACCTTAAGCTCAGGCCACAACTCAATTATGCCACCACCGAAAAAGAGTTGTTGGCAGTTGTCTTTTGCAATAGACAAGTTTAGATCTTACTTAGTTGGAGCAAAGGTAATCATTTATTCGATCATGCCGCACTTAAATACTGCTCACTAAGAAAGATGCTAAACCTCGGTTGATCCGCCGGATTCTCTTACTCCAAGAATTTGATATAGAAATAAGAGATAAGAAAGGAGTAGAGAATTCAAGTGGCCGATCACTTGTCTAGGCTCCAAGATAAGGAAACACACGAGTTGCCCATTAACGATTATCTAAGGGACGACACACTCCTCGCGGTATCACACTCCAACCCTTGGTATGCGGATATTGTGAATTATTTGGTTGCGGGTTATGTCCCACCGGGAGGAGATAAGAGAAAGCTTAAATATGAAGCTCGATGCCACTTATGGGATGACCCATATCTCTATCGACTGTTCGGATGGATTATTACGGAGATGTGTCCCGATGGATGACGCGATGAAAATCATAGAGAGATGTCATGCATCACCCTACGGAGGACATTATGGAGCGTTCCGTACGCATGCGAAGATCTGGCAAAGCGGATTCTTCTGGCCCACGATGTATCAAGATACAAAGGAGTTTGTTAGAAGATGTGCCGGATGTCGAAACATGGAAACATCAATGCTCGGAATGCAATGCCACTCCGAACAACCTACAAGTAGAGTTGTTTGATGTCCGGGAATCGACTACATGGGACCATTCCAAAAATCTGGAGATGCCGATTACATCTTAGTGGCAGTTGACTATGTGTCCAAGTGGGTAGAAGCAATACCATGTCGAGCTGCTGATTCTAAGCACGCCAAGAAGATGTTCCATGAAGTCATATTCCCAAGATTTGGCACACCAAGAATGGTCATAAGTGATGGAGGATCACATTTCATTGATAAGAGCTTCAAACAATTCCTGACAGAATATGGAGTTAAGCATAATGTTGCAACTCCATACCATCCCCAAACAAGCGGTCAAGCGGAAACATCAAATAAGCAAATCAAGAATATCCTACAGAAGACCGTGGATGAAATGGGAAAGAAATGGAAGTACAAGCTTCATGATGCACTATGGGCATACCGGACTGCATACAAAACACCCATAGGCATGTCACCTTATCAGCTAGTATATGGGAAGACATGCCACTTGCCTGTTGAATTGGAATTCAGAGCTCACTGGGCAATCAAGAAATGGAACATGGATCTCCATCTAGCTGGCAAGAATCGTCAGATGCAAATATCTGAGCTGGAAGAGTGGAGAGAAAAGGCTTATCACAGCTCCAAGATTTACAAAGAAAGAACCAAAAGGTGGCATGACAAGAGAATCAAGCACAAGGAGTTCAAGCCTGGAGACAAGGTTCTATTATTCAATTCAAGAATAAAGCTCTTCGGTCATGGGAAACTTAGAAGCAAATGGGAAGGACCATTCAAGGTGATTGAAGTTGCATCTCATGGTGCCATCACACTTCAAGATGATATAGGTAATACATTTAAGGTAAATGGTCAACGTTTGAAAGTTTTTCTTGAACTCGAAAACATAGAAGAAATTGATGTGATTGAATTCTTGCAATTTAAAGATCCAATTTAAAAACACTTGCTCCGCAAATGCTCTAGACAACTAAGGCCTAACACTTAATCGGTTCCACGAGTTTTGTTGTCTATTTGAGTTGTGCGGAATTGGAAAGTTTGAGAAGAGTGAGATCTACATGTCACAAGAGTGAGAGATTATGCCAACATCCGGCTTGGGGAGAGCATCCCCGTGTATCTAGATAAGTGTTTCTTGTTACCTTCTTATTTATTTTAATTTGCTTGATATATATATTCAGTTCCGGGTAATGTTTAAGTCTCGTTAAATAAAATGAGGGTGTACAAGTTTTTGCCTCGCTTAAATAAGTTCCTAGAATAAACTCTTTGGAAGTGATGAATAGTTGCTCTGCCGTAATTCCTTTCAAGTGCATGTTTTCAACCTAGAACTCTCTCAAGTTTTGGACACACTGTTTTGATCTAAGATTTGCTCTGAACCTGAAACTTGTGGGTAGCAAATGCTTGATCTAAGTCTAGGTAGTTGACGGGTATGATATGGAAAGTTCTGAGCTGCTGTTTATCTTGTTCTAAGTGATACTAGAGTTCTAGAGAATTTATCTTTTGAAAATTAAAATTGTTGCATGATGAGTTCCTGTATGACGAGAGTTTAAATTCCTACCACTGCCATATATGCATGCTTGATAGACTAGGAAGTCCACTTATACTTACTTATGCTTTGAGTGTGGTCGATTGTGTTGATCCTTAGAAACTCGTCATACAGTTAAAGTCAAGATCACACACACGTACATCATGCACCCCTCGCTACTTCTACCCTGGAAGTACGCGCCACCATATTCATTCATTTAGACACATCCTAAAATTGTTCTACTCCTACACTGGGAGTGAGCATCGAAAATATCCCTTCATCCATTGCTAGCCCCTTTTGTATCCAATAAAGCTCCAAGTATACTTTTGCTGCTACCTCCATCAATATTCCATCAATATTTTCAAGGAAGATATCAAGGTGCTTCATCCAAAAGAAAAAAAAAAGAGAAGAGCAAGAAGGAATGTCCCATCATATGCGAGATCTTCAGCATCCCAAGTTCTATCCAGATTCTTCATGGCGCAATTGCAAAGGAGGTATGAATTTTGTCAAGGAGCAAAAGTAGAAGTTAGGTGTTCACTATTATCATCTCTTTTCCCCCTTCGTTTCTACTTATATCTATCATCATCATTTTCCACTACCACCATATATCCACTCAACCCATATATAGAACCACACACATGCACATCTTGATTTGATTGTATGTCCAGTTTCTTCGGATCCATGGTTTGACTGTGCAACATATGTATAAGCTCCCACCTACAAACTCCACATAAGCTTATTAGAGGTAGGGTGAGAGAGTGAAGGCACACTGTTACTCTGCCTTATGCCAAAAATACCACATATCCTGAGAGAAGAGAGAAGGCATACACCATCAATGTCTTGGTACGGATCTAGAAATACCACATATGAGAGACTTGAGAGGAATCATACAAAGGAATCTCTGAGTTTTATTTGAAAATCTTGTAAAACTCCGGAATGAAGGTTGAGCAAAGAGCTAGAGACAAAGTGCTTGACTTGACCGTTCTGTCCTTCAACTGCTCAAGACCCAAGTGAAGGCTACAAGCCCCATGGTGGAAGGTAACACGGGTAAGTTTGAAGTCAGAATAGTTTACTCTAATCCGGAAGAGAGTTCCTGTTTGAACGCATGTGTACTTTTGAGGCGTGAAAGCATTGTAGCAACTCCTGATCCTTGGCTGAGTTTAGCTTTGCTCAGGGACGAGCAAAGGTTTAGCTTGGGGGAGTTTGTTGACGGTAGTTAACGTCAATTTTTTTACCATCAACATAACTTCTTTAACTGCAAAAAGATGATCATCAGCATAGGTCTAGAGGTTTGAGCTAACAAATTCCACGAGTTTTGGAGCACCTATGTTTTGCAGGGCTTACACAGGAATAGAGCTAAAATGGATAAAGTCATCAAATAAAAGTATCTCAAATGATGAATTGGACTACACCATTGCGAAGGGCTCGTCGAGACGATCGAAATGGATATATCATTTGCTATATTTGGAGTCCGGAATAAAAAGATATGAAGGAAACAAGTTTCACATGAAATGATAACATCAGCATAAAGTCAACGCGACAGCACCTGACAAGCGGGCCCCACGGGCGCAGGCGTTGTCCCCCTCGCTCCGGCACGACGCGGGGCGCAGCCAACCGCACGGCGACACGTGGCGGTTGTGTCCCCACGCACGCGCGCGGCCGCGCGCGGCGCGAGCGAGCGGCGCGCGGCTCGGCCGGCCCGGGCGGGCCACGTGGCGGCCTAGGAATGGCGCGGGCGCGGTCTGGCGCGGTCCAGCCGGCCCTGGCGCGGTCAGACCGGCCGAACCGACCGGTCCAGCTGTCCAGAACCTGCCAGAAGCTTCCAGAAAGGCTACCAGCGCCTGGTTCCACCGGTTTAGGTCCGGTTCAGGCCCTTAGAGGCCGGTTCTTCTCCGGTTTTCTTCGCAGATCGACCAAGGAATATGCCAGGATTATTCTCTTCATCTCCACCCTCCATTTAGGTCGGTTTTATCTAAGGGTGGAGAATAAATGTGACGCGGATCGATGACGTGGCGATTCCTTAAGGGCTACTCCACCCAGGGCTATATAAGGAGGGCGCCCCCCCTAGGGTTTGGATCATTATTCTTCTACAGATCATAATCTAGGGTTTCATCCTCCATCCAAGTAGAAGAGGGTCCCTCTAGTTCATCTAGATCTAGCTCTAGTTCATCTAGTTCTAGTTCTAGTTCGTCTAGTTGTATCTAGAAAATAGGCAGAGAGAGGAGGAGAGAGCTGAGGAGGAGCCGGATCTGTCGGATCTTCCTCAACATTGTACTTTTGCAGCATCTAGTTCATCTTCCAGCTACTCTCCAGGTTCTACAATTATTATTTCTAAGTTCAGTTCTTTATTTAATTCTTACTTTATTTTATTTACTTGAACTCGCTTGTATTTGAGTGCTCTAGTTATTCTCGAGGTAATTAGAGTAGTAAACGCTAGTGTAGACGTGGTGTCTAGGCTATAGTTTACCCGAGTTTGCGCCAATCCCACGGATAGTTGTGGTAGCCCCGAGGTGACGGCTACGTCGGGCCTTTGTATTCCACCACGTTCGGGTTGGTGTTTCGTAGAGCTTTTTGGCAGCCTTCCCCGACTACTTTATTCCCAATCTCTTTCGAGAGTCGGAAAGGTACTTTTGCTCCATAGTAAGTAGAGTGTAGTAAGCCTGATTTTGATCACCCAGTCAACTTAGAAAACACTATAAGGTTCCTCTCCACCCACCAAAAACATATATATCGTTCTTTTCTTACCTTTATCCTTGGACGGCCTTGATTCGCTAGTACACTCACGTTCCCCGTGGAAATCGATACTCTGGAATACTCCCGGGTGAAAGCTACATCGTACTCCGTGCGCTTGCGGATTTATCTGCTTACGCTAAGAAGTGTCAACAGAGAGCTAGAAGAACTGCTTCATATTCAGAGGAATTGTTGGTGCATTGGAATTCGAGCCTCGCGGCATATCTGAGATGAATTCCCGAAGGTGACATTAGGACTGCTGCAATCCCGGCCCCTTGGGCTCCCCATGCTCCGCCCACATGTACGATCCATGGAGGTTCTATGTCTTCTGCTTTGTTGTGAGGGTCTGGGGTCCAGTCTGCAATGAAGTCTGCTAGAGCTTGTGATTTGATTGTGTGTCTTCCGACGAAGGTTAATGTGTAGTCGCTGAGTTGCGAAGCCCATTTGGCAATTCTGCCCACTGCCTCCGGATTTCTGAAGATGTTATCCAAAGGGAACTGCGAAGGTATTGTGATGGGATGAGACTGAAAGTAGTGCTTGAGCTTTTTTGCAGCCATGACCACCGCATATGCGACCTTTTCGAGCTCTGAATAATGCTTCTTGGGACCTTCGAGGACCTCTGATACATAATAAACGGGAATCTGCCATCTTTGGTGTTCCTCGAGGGTTTCTTTGACCAAAACGACACTGACTGCGTGAGGCGAAGCTGCGACGTATAGCAGTAGCGGTTTCGAAGGTTCCGGGCTTGCGAGGGTTGTTAGTTTGAGTAAGTATTGCTTGAGACTGTCGAAGGCAGCTTGCTGGGCAGGGCCCCACTTGAAAGGTTCGCAGGTTTTGAGTACTTCAAAGAAAGGCAACCCTCGCTCTGCAGACCATGAGATGAATCTGCTAAGCGAGGCCAACCGACCGGTCAGGCGCTGGGCAGATTTCCTTGACGCCGGAGGTGACATGGAAACGATTGCGTCTATTTTTGTTGGATTGGCTTCGATTCCTCTAGCTGAGACAAGACATCCCAGAAGCTTCCCTTTGCTGACTCCGAAGATGCATTTCTCGGGGTTGAGCTTGAGCTTCGCCTTTTTGAGCTTGTCGAAGGTTCTAGCTAGATCGGCTATGTGGTTGGTCCTGAGTTTGCTCTGGATCACAATGTCATCAACGTAAGTCGAGACTGTTGGATCGTCTTTGAAGACCTCCGCCGTCATGCGAGCGAAGGTTGGGCCTGCGTTGCGAAGCCCCTCAGCCATTCTTCTGAAGCAGAAAGTGCCATCGGAGGAAATGAAGCTTGTCTTTTCCTCGTCGTCCTTGTTCATCCAGATTTGATGGTAGCCGGAGAAGCAATCGAGCAGAGATAAGAGCTCACAACCCGCGGCCACGTCCATGAGGGTACTTATTCTGGGCAGTGGAAAGCAATCTTTTGGGCACGCCTTGTTGAGACTTGTGAAATCAACACACATTCGCCACTTTAGGTTCTTCTTTTGTACCAGCACAACGTTAGAAAGCCAGGTTGGATACTTGACCCTGCGGATGACCTCCGCTTTTAATAGGCGATCTACCTCCGCCTTGGCGGCCTGTTTCCTTTCTTCTGACATCTTACGGAGTTTTTGCTTTATTGGAGGGTGATCTTTGCTGACGTTCAGGCAGTGCTGAATGAGTTTTCTATCCACTCCGACAAGGTCCGAAGCTGTCCAAGCGAAGGCCTCGCTGTTGTCGCGGAGGAATTGGGTAAGTTGGGTTTCAAGTTCAGTGTCTAACTTGGTGATATGATGACTTTCTTTTCGGGATCGTCCGGAATAACTGAATCTTTTTTGTTTCTTCTTTCGGTTGTGCGCGCGAAGGTAACCACGCTGCATCTACCTTCGGCTCTGCTTCACGCTGCTCTTTTCATTCTTCTTCCTGTTGCTGTCTCTGCTCCTTTTCTTGCAGGCAATGGACATTTTTCTGCCCCGGAGTGGCTGCTTGCTCCGCTATTCTGGCCGTGTTTTGATCTCCGTAGACGGCTACGATACCTCCGGGCGCTGGCATTTTCATGCAAAGGTAGCCAGGATGGATTGCAGCATTGAACTGATTGATGGTGCCCCTCCCGAAGATAGCGTTGTAGTTGTATGGGATGTCAACTACGTCGAAGGTGATGTGCTCTATGCGGGCGATGGTTTTATTGCCGAAGGATACCGGTAGAGTGATTTTTCTGATTGCTCTGATCTGCTGACCTCCGAATCCGAATAGCGGATGTCCTGCCGGTTGAAGTTTATTTCTGTCTAGCTTCATGCCATCGAAGGTGGATGTGAATAAGATGTCGGCGGAGCTGCCGTTGTCCACAAGGATTTTGGTCACTGTCCAACCTGCGATGTTTGTTTCTATGACCATCGCATCAGTATGTGGGTATTGCTTGAGCTTGAGATCTGAGCTGGTGAAGGTCAAGGGAATGTGCGACCAATGATCATTTCTATAAGGACCTTCGCAGGCTACATGATTAACCCGGCGGAAGTGTTCTCTGCGCTGTCTTTTATTGCCATAATCCTCCCGTGAACCTCCGGAAATTGCCATGATGACCCCGTAGGTGGATGTGGGATTGTTGACCGCTGTCTGTGCTCCCTGTGCTTCTCCCTCAACTTTGATTGGTTGTGGCGGAGGTAATGCTGGTAGAGGTGGTGGCGGAGGTAGAGCTTGCACTTGGGCTTGCTGAGCGATTGGCTGGGGTTGTTGATACTGTTGCTGCGCTTGGCGATGGTAGTATTGCTGCTGTTGGTTGTGCGCATATTGACCTTGAGCGAAGGTTGGCTGAGGGTAGTAAATTGGTTGCTGATACGGAGGTTGCTGAGCTCGTTGGTTGTGGTTGTATCCCTGATTGCGATTGCGGGGGTTTGGTGCTGCTCTATGAGTGTGGTTGATTGTTCCTGCCTGCGGAGCTAGTGGGGCTTGGCCATCTCTGCACTCAAGCCCCTTGATGTACCATGCGCACTGTTTGGTGTAGTGGTCACTGTCTTTCCCGCAAAAATGGCAATAGTGCAGTTGCGGAGGTTGCTGCCTTTGCTGATCTGAGTTGGTCAGTCTTCTGTCGACTTGTGGCGGAGGTTGCCTGGGTTGGCGAGGGTTTTGTCGAGCCTGCTGGTTCTGGCTGCCATCAATGGCGTTGACGTTTCCCACGTCGATGCGAGGGTAGTCATTGCGAGGGTTTGTATTGCGCTCTCTTTGCTGTCATTGCGGAGGTTGGGAGGACTGCGATTTGATGCGCTCATTGTTGTCCGCTCTGATTTGCTTCCCCATGATGTCATATAGCTCTGCGATGGTTCTCGGTTCCCTTCTTGATATCTTCGATGAGCATGGTCCTGGCTGTATGCAACTTATTACCGCCAGGATCATGACTTCATCCGTGACTCCGGGGGTGTGATTTTTGGTGTTGACGAATCTCTTCCACCAATCTTGTAACGGTTCATCGACTCTTTGCTTGCAATTGAGGAGTGTGGCGGCCTAGGCCGCGGACCGCCTGACGCCTTTGAAGTTCGTGCAAATTTTCTCGCGAAGGTCATCCTAGCATCGGATGGACCCCGGTCGGAGGTTGCTGTACCAGGTTTGAGCGATGTCTCTAGCCACAATCACGAAAGCCTTGGCCATGATGTCCTCGTCACCTCCGGCGGCTGAAACAGCGGCTTCATACGACATTAGGTACTGGCGCGCTCATAGGTGCCATCATACCGTGGCGATGCTTTGCATAGCGAAGCCCTGGGGCCATTCGATGGTCTGAAGATCGTATGACAAGGGGGACTTGGAGTCATAATGCGGAGCTCGAGGCGCTGCTCTTGGTTCTGGAAGACCTCCGCTTGCGGCTGCCGGGTAAAGGATGTTGGCGCGGAGGTTTGTCTCTGGGCGTGGTGGGTGGGGGTCCTGCTGCAACATGAGCGGAGGTTGTACGACCGGAGGACACGTGGGAAGGGCTGGGTCTACGTGGTTCCTCACCTCCGCGTCTGCCTCGGCTGTTCTGATGCTTTGCTCGATGCGGCGAAGCTCTGCTTCCGCCTCCTCTGTCCTGCGCCGGATGGTTGCCGCTCTTGACTCTTTGTTGATTTGCTCTAAATGCCTCTTGCCAGCGATGATGCTTTCCTGGAGTTGTTCGAGATGCCTGGCCAACTTTTCTTCCTCCGAAGCTTCGCTGTCGGTCATCGATCCGTTGCCAATACCTTCCCCGGAGGTGTGAGGGTGTGGCCGTGGCTGGACAATGATGTCTCGGACCACTGACGCTCGCTGCCGACTTCCGGATGCGACTTGGTCTGGATCGGTGTCGCCTGCTAGGTTCACTGATTGATCAAGCGGAGGTTGCTCAGTGAGGGGATTTGGCGGAACGACACCTCCGCCAACGAGGGTTGGGTCCGCGTTGGTTCCCGGAGCTGAGGAAAGTTCGCTGAGGTTTGGAGCCATGGCTTGCTTCTTTTGTTCGAACCCCACGGACGGCGCCAACTGTTGGTATGAACTCTCGCCCCCCTACCCTCGCCGGGATCCGGAGGAGGAGGAGGGCGAAGGTCTCCCAGACAGAATGTGAGATCCCAACAATTGCCAAAGTGAGACAGGTATCAGTGGGCCCCCCTCAGGGATTTTGCATTAATTGGGACTAAAAATGTCAAGAGTCCCCCCCATCACATGCCAAGCCCTTGGTATTTATAGGCCATACCAAGGGTCATGTGGCCTTTTACACTAGGGTTTTAACCATTGTTACACTTACAGGTGGGCCTTAACAAGGGCACTCTTGTACATTGTAAAGCTAAAAACATCTCTTCCTAACCCTATCCTAAAGCGCCAAGTGTCATGCCCTCACGGCCTTCACGTGTCGCCCTCTGCTGCCGCCACGCGTCGGGTCCCCAGCGTCACCCCGTGCCGACTTGGAGGGTGACCATCCGGAGGTCTTCCGCCGCCTCAGGCGCTCGAAGGGCTGGTCAACAGCTCCGAAGGTCTTCGGAAACCCTGCTCATCGCGGAGGTCTTGGGAGACTCCACCGAACCTTCGTGCACCTGCGCGATAAAAGGTTTGAAACGCACGAACGCGAAGGTACGACGTACCTTCGCTGAATCGTAAGAACGGGCTTGACGACCTTCGCCGTAGATGGACACATAGCGGCGAAGGTCTTCCGAGGTTGCTTGGCGCTTTTGCGCGTCTTGGCCCTTGCTAGGGCCGCAGAGCTAAGTAGGGGGTCCTAGCGGAGGTTGTTCCCCCCCAACAAGCCTAGCACAACAAACCTCACAATTTTCTGAGCAACAGGTGAATTACTATGAATTTCTAAAGATATAAGCCATTTCAAGAAATTAAATAAAGTTCAACAGAAAAGTATGCTAAAAGCCACATCTCATATTTTCTATGGAATCTACTGCTCATAAGAAAAATAACCCAACTTGAATCACCCCAATTGGATTAAAAATGACTGAGATATGAATTTTTGAATCTTAAAACCAAATCTGAAAAACCTATTTTCTTTTTCTGAAAATCGTTCCTAAATGCTAGGTACACCCCGAGTGTACCCAGGCTCGGGATAAAATGCTACGTGCACCCGACCACGTGCACACACGACCAGGCCTGCAGTTGGGGCCCGAGGTCCCACTGGGCCCACCTGTCGGCCTCACCCACGGCCGGAACACGGCGGCCGGCCGCGAACTCTCGCCGGCGGTGGCGCTCGGGCGCGGCCGAGGGCGGCAAACGCCTCTGCGCGTCATTGCGCACCCATCGGGCCAAGAAACGCGGCCTCCCGCGGCCGGGAACCATGGCGGCGGCGGTCGCCGACGGGCGGTGGCGGCGCTCGACGGCGAGCGGCGCACCGAGACCGCGTCGGGCTCCACCAACACGCCTACGCGCTCCGCCTCTCCTTGCTAAACGTGACAAGACCGAGAGCCGGGAGGAATGGCGGCCCACGCCGTGGCTTGCCTTCGCCGGAGCGGCAATGGTGAGCTCGCCGGCGCAGCGCACGCACGACGCTAGGCGGCGCAGAGCTCTACCTCGTCCTATCCCAGAGCTACGCCGCTTGCATGCGGCTCCCTAGCGCGCAAGAGGACACGACAAGGTGCGGAGAAGCGGTGGCAATGGCTCGCCGGAGCCCCATGGCGGCGGCGGCCATGCTCGCGAGGAAGAAGGCCAATGCGGCCCGTACCTCGGTCGAAACGAACGGCTCGTACCCGATGCTGCCCTTGGCTTCGAGATTCAACGGTTGAAACTCGAGCTAGGCGGCGGCAAGGTGGGCGGCGGCCATGGCGGGTTGGAGGAGGAAGAAAGAGGGAGGAAGGAGGAGGGAGCAGCGGAGTGAAGGCGGACGGGACGGGGCTCTGCCCTTTCCGTTTTGGGCAGAGGAGCGCGTGCGCGTGGGGGCAGCAGGCGGCGCTCGCCGCGTGGCGGCCGTCGACTTCGACGGGCGGCCGCTGACATGCGGGGCCGGCTGGTGAGGTGGCGCGGGGCGAGCAGCCGGTGGCGGTGTGGCCCGTGGCGTGGCGCCGGCGTACGGCATTTGGGCGGCAGCACAGCGAACAGCCGCGCTCTCCGACGTACGGACGCCGCGTGTCGGCCACCGGGCCGTACACCGTCGTCACGGGGAAGACGATGGAGGGAGGGGGACGCTGACAGGTGGGTCCCACCCCCTTTCTAATTCCAAACTGAAAATTCAAACCCCTATAACTCCAAATCTATCTTGAATTAGGAAAAACTTCCAACATGAAAGTTTCTCCAAATTTCAAGATGAAAAACTTTCCCAACTACAACTTTTGCTAAATCGGCCTGGTTTGGGAGATTCAAAAAATCAGTTTGGAAAAATACTTTTAAAACTAATATTTTTAAAACCCTTTGTGCACTGTTTTGTCCAAAATGAAGCCCTAAAACACATTTTCATAAATTGGTCCCAACAGGAAGGTTTCTTGAAATATTTTTCTGCATAAATCACTCCAAAGGACCAAAATCAAATAAGCAACCTATCTAGCACTTTGGAATAGATTTGCTTGCACACTTTAAGCCAATAATCATCCTAAGCATAAATTTAATTGCAACTAATCAAAGCAAAGCATTCACTAGACTAACAATCAAGTAATGATGTGCTTATGCAAATGATGATATGATTAGAGTAGTTTAATTAGTGCTTAACACTGGAGGTGTTACAAGCCTCCTCCATTAGGGGACGGATCACTTCTAAAAGTATCTAGATGGCTAGAGGGACGAATAGCCTATAAAAGACTTCTACAAAACCACAACGCTAGAGTAAAGTCATTAGTATGATAAGAGAACCTATAAGAGTCATTACTTGCTCTACCTCTACTAACACCAAAGCAAGCCCCTACACAATCCTAGTAGCTTTGGTTTAAACATTATAGCGCCACACCACAAAAATTACAAAGAACTAGAGCCACACTAGAGAGCTATAGAAAAAGGGCAAGTAACTAGTTACTATTATACAATTACCACTAAGCTACTCTAGCAAGCTAGGCAAAGAACTACACATAAGAAAGTAAAGGAATGTAACAAACAAATATGTAGAAGACAAACCAACATTGGCAAGTGATAATATCCTTGAGGTTTGATTGCTTGCCAGCAACCTACGTCCTTGCTATAGCAAGTCCCAAGTGATGCTTCACATACTAACTAGCATGACAAGCTAGCTATACCCACAACTTGGGGTGCACAAGAATCAATCAAATGGTCCACTCCAACAAGACACGGGCATTTTCATTAGAGTGTCCCTTTGCACTACGTGAGCTGGGATCAAGACCACTTACCAGATGATTGGTTGGAGGCGAAGAGCAACAACCAACTCTTCCTCAATGACCTCATTTGCTCCAAGTTTTCTAGGTGGAAACAATCACCAAGAGTAATAAGAAATCCGCAACCCAAACGACGAAGTAGTGCCACTAGATGCAAAACTCCAAAGAAAATGCACTAGAGCCTTTTCCCTCAATTTGGATGAAGTACACACGTCAAGAAATGAGTGAGAGATATTCTTGGATGCTTTCAAAGGTGTTGGTTTGTTTAAAATACTAAGAGAGATCAGCTCAATAGCCCCACAAAAGATTAGTCGTTTGGGGCTATTGACTAGACACTCTACGTAGGCATCGAAATGTTCAAATGCCCATTAGAGTCCACCCATTGGAATACAAGCTATGGCTAACACAGACTCCGATGCACCTGTTTGATACCCAACAGCACAATCTGATAGTGTCACACATGTTCTGTTAGAAATTAACTATTGGGCTACTCCAACGGCTAGGATTGCGTATGCTCTGATGTTGCACACAAGGCAACCATTGGAGCAATTTCTAGCCCACTCCAATGTGAACCAGAGAGGTTCTAGAATCTGTTTTTGCCCATCGAAATGTTCCAGTGCCCGGCATCTCGGATCATGCACTACTCCCTTTTGTAACTCTCGCTTGGATTAACTTACACTTTGTCGCCATTTTGCTATAAAATATGTATCGTCGTCTCATGGGTGGATGCTAGTATGATAATAGTAGTGTGGCTAGTTTCGCTAAAAATATTGTAATACACGTATGGATGGATGCTAATATGATAATAGTAGTTTGGCTAGTTTTGCTAAAAATATTGTAATATACACGTCTTGATGAAGTTGCTGCATGCATGTGCTAGATAGGTACTACCTCTCTGTCGGGAAAAAAAGCAATTCTAGGTGCATTCTTGGTTGAAGTATCTAAAGTTTAATCAAATTATGTTTCATGGCGATAATGGTATCTATTTTATATGATAAACATTAGTGTTTTTATTATAAGTTTGGTCACACTTGATCTGCTGTGGCTAAACTATAACATTATTTCAGAATTGATAGTACAAGCTGCATTGAACCGAGACCGTTGAGCTGAGCGGTGCTGGCGAGACAAAAGAGACAAGGCAGGGCGCGCGATGATAGGGGTGCGGGGGCATACGGCAGGCAAAGGGTGGCAGGGCCGGGCGGCCGGCCGGCCGGCGCCGCGCCCGCCGGCGTGGCTCCACTGCAGGCAGCTCGTGCGCTCGGCCTCTGCGGGCTGCGGCGCAGGCCGGGCTCGTTCAATGCGAGGGAATCTCCTGCCACGCTCACCCAACTCCTCTGCACGACCCCATTCCGATCCGACCAGAGTGCTGAGAGATGCTTCATAAATGCCTGCGTCGTGGCGTCCCTATCGCTGGCTGGCCAGCTCGCATTGATGCCAGTGAGATTCCGGTTCAGTTTTGGCCTCATCATCGGTTACATGGACTAACGTACGCCGGGCCTAGCTAATCCCGTCACGAAGACGGCGCGGCGACAAATGATCACCAAGCTAAGCTAGCTTCAATTGTGCACCTTGTCCTGTGTCGTGTATTTAGCTGACAAGGGCAAGCAAGCAAGCAGCTTTCCTGCTTTCCTGCACATATGGATCGACCTTTACATCAATCCTCCTGGTCGGCCGGACCGGCCGAGCTGTCACGTAAAAACAATGCAGGCTTGGATCGTCACGGTAGAGCTCGAAGAGTGGCGCCTGTCAGCTTTAATCCGATCCCATGTGGATCAAAGAGTGATGCTCAGGGAACATTATCATCGTCGCCATGTCCAGATCGTATTGAGTTCACGCCAAGCAAGGAACATACATATACAATCAACCAAAGTGTTCAAAAACTATGATAACGTACAACAGTTCGACAATGTCTAGACCAGCGGCCTGTTCACTTTCACTTTCACTTTCTTTCGTCCAATCATGTCCTGATAATGCGTGTCATCAGGTTGCATCGACATCGACGACGACATGCCTGATCAAACAGCTACTCTCTATAAATACCGTGCCATCAACAGCGCCAAGTCGTCATCGTGCAGACTACTGACTATCGTTTATTTTTGATCAAATCATCAAGATATCGATCCATGGCTTCATCCGCGGCCAGCCGGCGTCGACGGATGTGGCGAGGGTCATGGCGTGCCTCCTGGAGCGGCAGCTCGACTTCGAGCTCGTCCGCACCGACACCTTCAAGCGTGGACACAACAAGCTCCCCGAGTTCGTTAAGATGAGGGCACGTTCAAAATTTCTGAAACTCCTGCTGCTTACTAATCGGCAGTCTGTATTAAGTTTGAATTATGATGCAGGATCCCAGCGCCCAGCAGGTGACGCTTACGCACGGCAACATTACCCTCGGCGGTACGTACGGACTAACCGAGCACAAAATTTGGACACGACGAGCTAGCTAGTGGCTTACTGTTCCTGTCAATTCGTTTCTCCTTTGTCACTGCAGATTCCAGGGACATATGCCGGTACGTGTGCACCGAGTTCCCGCGGTGGTGCACCAGGGACCTGTACGGCGCGGGCGCCCTGGAGCGCGCGTCCATCGAGCAGTGGCTGCAGGCGGAGGCGCAGAGCTTCGACGCGCAGAGCGCGGAGCTGGCGGCGTTCCACCTCGCCTTCGCGCCGCCGCAGCCACGGCTGGCCTCCGCCGAGGCCGCCACCGCGGTGGAGACCGCCGAGCGGCAGCTGCTGCGCGTGCTGGACGTGTACGACGGCGCGCTCGGCCGGAGCGCGTACCTCGCGGGCGACGAGTTCACGCTGGCGGACCTGTCCCACCTCCCGAACGCGCACTACCTCGCGTGCTCCGCCAGGGGCCGCGCGCTGCTGGCGTCCAGGGGGAACGTGGCGCGGTGGTACGCGGCCATCTCGTCGCGCCCCGCGTGGAGGCAGGTCGTCGCGGCGCAGGCCCGGACCGCGCACTACCCTGCCGCGTTCGACGATCCGTCACCGTCAGCGTCAGGCCCGGCGCCGTTTGATGTTTTGCTCCCAACTGCCAAGCGAGAGAGCTTGCAGTTAGCACCGTGATCGTGATGTGTGTCCGTGCAACGTCCTGCGCTTGTGTTTCGTGTAACGTACTATACTGCACGTAGCTGTCTGTATACGTTGCTAAAATTGTCATGTCGGTAGTCGGCGAGAATTAATAAAGCGCGCACGAATTGCCTCCATTGATTTTTTTTCTTTTTAAGCAAAGCCTCCGATACACGTTTCCGTTTCGGCCTTTGGGCTGTTTCTTACAGTACCATATATGGGCTATCTTGCGCTCCCCTGCGAGTTGATCCATAAGAGCCACTTCCCAAGGCCAACCTATCATTGGTCTGGGCTGAAACCTCAGTCAAATGGAAGCTGTAGCCTGTAGGCCATTAAACCCTCCAAAATCCCCTAAAAAACCCTCCAAAAAATGACGAATAATCCTAATCCTGCGCAGAAACTAAGACCATATACAAGAGTTTCCAAATCCACTCCCATTCTTAATTCTTCTGGCAAGATGGAAAAAAAAACCAACTCTTCAACGACTCTCTATCTCAACTTTTTTTTTGAAAAACCGACTCAATCGTACGGAAATATATGCGCGCGTATCGATCGGTCAATTTGGAGTGGAAGGATGTGGGGAACAATAAGAAGTAGAATAGGGTTCAGAGTGTAAATATACAAGAGAAAAAGGTATAAAATTGGTTAGGGTGGTTTAGAAATAGTCCAAAATTGTGTATGCATGATTCCTTTCTATACATTTAGGAGTTAGATTTTAGAAACTGTTAGACAAACCCAACTGATAGGCACTCATCTTTTTTAGCCACCTAACTCATTATTTTTTTAGGTTAACCTAACTCATTAGTTTAGCAAATGCTCTAAAGGAGGTAGTGAGATTTACAGTTTTGGGCTAGTGGAAAAGCTTTTGAGTCTAGCTAATATTAAGTCAAATAGTTGTTGTTCGATTGCCATGACGGGTGATGAATCTGGTTAATTAATATGATAAATCCAAAGAATTTGGTATTTAGATTAGTGTATATATTTATATAGGAAGGCAACTTATTATTGAGTTGGACTATGAATGTGATTGCTGTTGTTAGGGAGCTGATCTCGTTATTGTCACTTGTCTTTTTGGGACTTATTCGGCGAAAGAAAATAATCAACGACCCCGATTCAGTCTCCATCTATAGGAACGAGATCCTCTGAATTCGCTTGCAACGACTGTTGCCGCTAGTCACTACATCTGTACCGTTCGCTTGCATCCAACGAAGCAGCTGCGCCCAAGCAATCTGGCTCCTCCACCGCACAAATTATGGCCCAATAATGGCCTGCTATGCAAAAAAGGCAGCGACCAGACCCTGCCGAGAGCTCCCCAAATCGTCATCGCCGTCGCCGTTCAGGAGAACCGTGCCGTCTCCATCCCATCCCACAGCCGCACCGTCCCCATCCCCTCGCCCACAACAACGCCGTCGCCATCCCTTTGTTGCGGGCCACATCGTCGCTGTTCCCAGGCTGTGGGCGCAGCAGCAGCACCCATGGGGGCGGCCATGGCTTTGGGCGGAGCGGGCCGCATCGTCGCCGTTCCCAAGCCGTGTCAAAGCGCAGCAGCAGCAGCACCCATGGGGGCGGGCATGGACGTGGGTGGAGCGGGAGTGGTGGTGCCTGAAGAAGGACGTGTACCTGACCGCCGTCCTCGCCGATGTGCTAGAGCTGACCGGGAACACAGCGAGGGACATCAAGAGCACAGTTGCTGACATCAAGAGCACGGTTGCTGCAGCAAGTTTGCTGTCCAGAGAAGCTCTCTCAGTCTCTGTATGCAAAGAATGTCAAGTTTGCTGTCCAGGAGCTCTCTGTCTTCTGCATGCAGAGAATGTGTTGCAAACTATGTAAATTGTGGTTGTATCCAAGGCATCAAAATCATGCAAGTTTTATAGATTACGTTTTGTTGTAAAATGTCTTGGCATTGAATAAAAAGCATTGCTGCGTTTAACAAATTTCAGAGATACACAAAATGTTATGCTGTTCTCTGGCATCCAGTAGGTGGATACTTCAACGACAGATGCAAAAGCTACTCCAAAACAATCTATGTTTCAGGAGGCAAAAGGCATTCTTCCTATTGCAAATGCTCATACTACTAGAATTCACCAATGACACCATCCGTTATTGCTCCTTGTAGAATTAGAAGAAAAACAATTCAACGTAATGATCATGTATGATTCAGAGAAACAATTTTTTTAGTTGTAACATCAATTACCATAAATAGTTGAGATAAACTATTGATGACCATATATGATTCAGACATCTCTTCCTGAGGCAAAGATGGAGGGTTCAGGCTTGCATTTTGTGGTGTTGCGCCATCATCAACTGACACTTCTTTAGTTTGTTGCTCCAGATAGAAAAACAAGGGAATCAAATAGTCACAATTGAAACTTTTTGTAGCGAATACAGTTAGAGAGATTTGTGTTGTCAGATATATACCTTTGAACATTTTTGTTTTTTCTTGTCACAAGCCTTTGAACTTTTTTCCTTTTTCTTGTCACACACCTTTGTAATGGTTTCTTTGTTGTCACCTCTCTTTTTTATACACCTAAGCTTCTTCTCATACCAAGCTTTTTTGCGCTTTGAGGTTTTTGTTTCCACCTCCTTTTTCTTTAGGCTTGCTGCACTCAACAATTCATTAGGCAGAGACACATTGGTGGGAGAGATGATGGGATCCATAGGGCTGGTAACACCATTCATTTCTTCGTCAATTTGCTTGCTGAGCATGTCAAGTGTGTTGTTTACTAATAAGGTGCATTTGGGATGGCTTGCAGCTCGATGTGCCAAATTGAGAAATTTGCGAGACATATCTTTGTAATTAAGCATATGATCTAATTTTGGATTCTCTATTATGTCTCGGTCCTGTACCGTTTCACTACGTGCTTCCCGTGTCCATCTCTTCAATATATAATGGGATGGGAGTGACTTGATATTCATCAAATCAAGGACTTTTAGAGCATGGCCACATAATACTCCGACTCTATTGAACTGTCCACAACTGCATGTGCTGGTCTGGTATGAAGGATCACCGGTAACTTTGTACTCCTTCTCAATGGTAAAATTTTCATTTTCATTGAGACTCCCAATTGCTACAAGATATTCATTTTTGCCTTCTAATGCCATGGTGTATGCTGCCATGGATTTCTCATACTCTGATTGAAAAGTTTCAAAAACAATTGGTATAAACAACTTGCTAGCTTGGATTAACATAGGTGTCCTCATTTTGAGTCTAGGTAATTTTTTCCTTGAATCAAATTCAACTTTCAATTCATTATTTCTTTTATATTCCACGGCCCTTTCAAACTGCTTAAGAAATTGAATGATATGAAAATTAGATTTGAAATGCCCCTTCATATAGCATTCAGCCCATTTTTCTCTCACCTTGTATATGCTATCCAACCAAGTTTGCTTACTGACCTTTGTCCTCAATTCATTAAATAATTGTTCAAATTTTTCTTCATCTTCATACTCAAACATGCACGCACTAAAATATGAGAGAATACTTGGTTCTTTGTTGTTGTCTTCAACTTCTTGTTCTGGAGAAATAGCTGATCCTTGTTCTGTAGAAATAGCTGATTCTTCATCATCATTTGCAGCTAAATGTTTAACAACATTTTGCATGATGTGAAAAGTGCACAAACCATGCCAAGACTCTAAAAAGACTGCCTTGATTGCTTTTGCCATTGCAGCATGTTGATCAGTATAGATTGTTTTAGGTTCTTTACCATTATGCGCTTTCAGGAAAGTCTCAAATACCCACTTAATGGATTCAAATGTCTCATCATACATGAGAACAGCACCAAACACTATGGTTTTCCTAAACTGATTGAACCCAACAAATACACCAAAAGGCCAACTCTCCATGTTTGTTCCAAAAGTAGTATCAAACTGATAACATCACCAAAATATGCATAGTCAGTGAGCATTTTAGCATCAGCCCAGAATACGTTTGTAATCTTTTCTTCCTGATCCATCTGCAATGCATACTGAAATGATGGGTTCTCGATAATTTTTTCCTGGAAATACTTAAGCATACTTCCTGCTTGACCGTATGCCATCTCCCGTTGTCGCTTGCCTTGTAAATAGTTCTTGTGATCTTGAAGAGTGTAGCTGAGATTAGTTGAGCCACCAACTTGGATGCAAGCCGAGTCATGTGCAGCTTTGGGCCCAATTCCTGCATCGTTAGCCGTCTCAATTTCAAAACCTTGTGACTGTGAAATTTTCCTTTGGGATGACATCAAGTGTGAGGTTTCTGGCAGGTGAAGGCTATGATTGTGTTCCAAAATCAGATCAATCACTTTATATTTTCCCTTCTCCTGATCTAGTATAAGACCTATGCGGACTGGACAATCAGTTCTAGTTTTAGCTCTTGCACACTTTGTGAGATGATCCCTTTTATCTGGCACTCTATGACCTTCATTTGCACAAACATATCTGCAAGATCTAACTTTTCCATCGGATCTTTTGTTTGCATATTTTTTTCTAACCTCAAAGCCTTTTTTACCTCCGAAGGTAACCCAAAACATCCAGGCCTCTTGTATTGTATTGAACTCCATGCCAACTTGAGGTAACGAACCAGAAATCAAACTCTCCCTACAACAAGAAAAGAAGAAGATTTGGTGCTAAACTGAGCAACTAAAATGGACAGCCCGTACTTGAGAGGACCAAATAAACAATAATGATTACACACCTATTTTCGGCCATCTGAAACATGTAGGTTTCGTTAGGCAGATAAAGAACTTCTTTCAATCCATATCAACACATCTAAGAACGAAATAATCCTTGGAGAGATCAATGTAAAAAAAAAAAATCTTAGGAGAGACGAAGATCCTGGTGTGCAGCCTACTCCACCAATTAATCGTATCAACAGAACATACCACGAGTCCAGTCGACCGCCGCTGTCTCGCCTCCGTCGTCCCGACTCCAGCTTCGGCGCCAAAAATAGCCGCGTATGCGCCAAAATAGCAGTTGCTCCGCCAAAATAGCGAGCTGCCGCGTCACATGCGAGCCATAAGGAGGTATGCCAGACTCAGTTGATCCGTCAGATGACAATGAACGGTAGGATGGACCGACTTCCGGCAGCAGTTGTTGCCAACGAATTCAGAGGATCTGGTTCCCATCTATGTGGATTTAGGACTCTCTCTGTGTCTCGTTTTTTCCCCCAGTTTGTTTTAGTTTGGTGAATGCACCTGCAATGCAATGGGCTGCCAGTCTGCCGCACCGAGTGTGTGGGGCAGGGATCACAGGGAAGCAAAAATGATTCTACACAACATGTTGTCCTTGCTGACTTTTTGTTCCCCAAGATTGGCCTAATAATTTTGTTGTATTTTCAATTTTGTAAAGACATTATTATATATATTGATTGTCTTTTTGAAGCTGAGTAAAATAAATTATTTGTTGTTAGTTTCATCAAAAAATTGTTATATAATATTTTTTTCTTCTATAAATCATTGAACTGTTGAATCCTGTACTACCAATTGATCTGAAGAAGCCATAGTTTGATTATTCTGAATAATCTGATTTAAATTGATTATCATTACTATTTTGTCATCTAATCAGTTTTAGCCATAGTTTAATTGTTCTAAATAATCTGATTTAAATTGATTGATGTTACTATTTGTGTTATCGAATCAGTTGTTATGTCGAATACTCTAAGGAGAATACTGTTGAAGATGCTAGGGTGGCAGACGCATGGTTTGGTTCTAGCGAGAATCCTCGGAGGATGGTGGCGGCACGGTGGTAGCGTCCACGAGCCTCGAGGTTGGCCATGCCTGCCCGGAGATAAAGAGAAGGCTCCGATAATATTTAGAAGCAGCCCTCTTTTTTTAATTCGTAGACAAGCTTATTTTTTTACTTATAGTAGAATCTCGATTAAAAGAAGCAACTCGTAAGAATTTAACTAAAAACCAGTTTTGGACCCACAAATTTTCTGGTTCTAGCCCATGGCTGAAGTTCCTCTCATCTGAATGCTCCTATTTCTAGACTGTTAGATCTAAGAAAATGGATAGCTCATGTTATTCAAGTGTGGTAAAGTATCTCATAGCACTATGTAACTTGTCAAAAGAAACTAGAACTGGTGAGAGCGATATCAAACATGCCATAGTGTGTGGCTTGATCCTGGCAAAATATTCGGTGCAAATTACATCTTTGGTGCAATCGTGAAACCCTTTGCAAAACAATATTTAGAAGATTTTTAGAAAATTCAAAATATGCACATCAATAGTGCATTTATAGATATACATTGTCACAAAATTTGAGATACAAAATCATTTTGTAAAATAAAATCATATCAATAGTGCACTAGAGTATAAAATTCCAGGAATTTTGTCTCTTAGTGCATATGTAAATGAAATCTGTTATTTTCATGTGAATTTTATAAAACGAGTTTTAATCTTAAATTTTGTGATAATGCACATTTATAAATGTACTATTGGTGTGCATAGTTTTAATTTTTTTGAAAAAAATCTTAAACATAGCTTTAGCGGGGTTTTTACGGTTTCACTGAAGATGTGGTCTGCACCAAATATTTTGCCCTTGATTCATCATAGAGGTCGTCCACATAGACGTTAGTGACTCTATGCCAGAGGTTAAACCTAGACCCACTAGCTCCCGGTACCATGCCCCTCCTCTAATAGCAGTGGGAGTGAAAATGATGGTTGTTGGGCCGATCACTTTCATGGCCACGGCTTGAGAGCATATCTCCAATGCTCCACCTCTCCCAGATCCCACTCTACCATACTCCCATTTTTTTATATTAAAAACATCAAAATATATGTGCACGAAAAATAAACCAAAAATTTGAAAGATTCATGTTCATGCAAAAATTTGGAGATAAACAAAATTCTATGCAAGGGGAACAAAAAAGACAAATCAGCATGTGAACAAGTGTGTGGGTTGTGGATCCATATGGACGATGCACCCTAACCCAACAAACATGCTGTTTATTTTTCTCCTTGCACAGAAGTCTGTTCATTATTAAATTTTGCATGAGCATGCATCTTTACAGCACATCTACCCATTCATATTTTTTGGTTGATATTTTAGTGCACTTTTTGATGAGGGTGGGACTGTGGGAGCATGGGAGATGTTCTCGCCATGGCTATATTGCTGAAACTGCATGGCCTTTCATCATGGACGAGCCCAGGCGGTGCTCGATGGCGGCGGCATGGCATGGAGACCATGCTTGGCATAGCGAGAGACGACCGCGCTACAAATACGATGACTGGATGAGCTAAGAGGCAATAGTGAAAGATATAGATAGAGAAAAGGAGGGACAGAGGAGGAGGAAGTGAGTGCCTCTGTTACTGGTTACTGGCCACTACTATATATCAGCAAAATCAGCAAAACCATGTGAGCTATTTTGAAATGTATTCGAGTTACGGAGTGCGTGTCTTTGAAATAAGCTTAGCAGTTAAATCGACTTAGACTTTTTTTTTTTTTTTTTTTTTTTTTACTTTCAGACAAAGAACGGGCCGGAGCCCGAGCAACCAGGTCAGATGCCTGAAAAGCGTAGAACTCGGTGGATACTTTACCTCGATATAAACGCGAAGTGCATCAGATGCTGCAAGGTCGGTAGCAAGGCAAGGGAAGAACATATCCTGGACGTGCAGCAAGGCATTGAAACGGTTGAGATACGTAGTTTTATGCTCTAGAGCCTCTACCTCTAAGTTTAATGTAAATTCACACGTGTGCCCAAGAGTGTATAATAACAGCAAATAGTTTTCTTTGCTGAATGCTTTGCTTTAATCTGCGATGTAATCTATTCTTTGGTTTGGATCAAGAAGACCAACTCTCTACTCGATTGCTTATGGACACCATGATGCGGATCGGGGACAGCATCTCAGCAAACCTGAGGCCGCCTCTTTGAATCAGCAGCGCTTTGCCTCTTTATGCCCCCCTTTTGCTTTCGGTGCGTATGAACACGACGAGAACCTGCAGGTGGAAAGCAAGCAAGGCAAGTCACTCTGAAGTCTCATCCCTGCCTTACTTTCGGATGCGTATATATAGCCCATCCACACCAACCAAATCTGCACACAACATCTGCAGCGCCCAACACGTACAGGTTCTTTACTTCTTTTGGCAAAACCTTTAGCTTCGGCAGATCCACCGGCGCCCCCGAGAAGAGAAGATGCCGGTGAAGGTGTTCGGGTCGCCCACGTCGGCGGAGGTCGCCCGAGTCCTGGCCTGCCTCTTCGAGAAGGACGTCGATTTCCAGCTTATCCGCGTTGACTCCTTCCGCGGCACCAAGCGCATGCCCCAGTACCTCAAGCTTCAGGTACTTTCACTGATGATTCTGCCTGCAGCTGCTGATCATAGCATTGCAATTGCCATGCACGAGAACACGCAGCACAGTCAAGAATTGTCGCGTTCATTATAGTACGTATTTGCTGCTGATGTGACAAGGGCGAAATGCAAATGCTGCAGCCGCACGGCGAGGCGCTCACCTTCGAGGACGGAAACGTCACCCTCGCCGGTACGTACAACTGCAAGAAGTTTTGTTTGTGGTCGTCGATTGGTTTCTGAAATGGATGCGTGCATGCAGACTCGAGGAAGATTCTGCGGCACATCGCGGAGAAGTACAAGGACCAGGGGTACAGGGAGCTGTTCGGCCCGGGCGCGCTGGAGCGTGCTTCCATCGAGCAGTGGCTGCAGACGGAGGCGCAGAGCTTCGACATCCCCAGCGCCGACATGGTCTACAGCCTGGCCATCCTGCCGCCCGACATCACGGTCGACGGCGGCGGCAGCAGGGGGACCGGGCCCGGGATGCACCCGACGCACGGGCAGAAGATGGAGGAGATGCTGCAGCTGTTCGATAAGAGCCGCAGGGCGCTGGGCAAGCTGCTGGACATCTACGAGCAGCGCCTGGGCGAGGAGGCATTCCTGGCGGGAGCCAAGTTCACGCTCGCCGACCTGTCCCACCTGCCCGGCGCCGACCGCCTCGCCGCCGACCCAAGGTCGGCGCGCCTCATCCAGTCGCGCAGGAACGTCAGCAGGTGGTGGGACACCATCTCCCGCCGCGATTCCTGGATCAGGGTCAAGGAACTGCAGTAGCGCCAGCCGTCCGCGGTGGCGCCCTTCTGATCTGAGCTCGGTGGCCATTGTCAAGCATACATATACGTGTTTTCGGCTGATGCCGGTTTCTGCATATTTCCATTGCTCTGAATGAATGAATAAACGCTGTCTGGCCCTGCGTCAGTGGCCAAAACTCAAGAGCATCTCCTGCTCCTTGCCGTGAGATTGAACTTTTCACGTATATATCCTTGCCGTGAGATTGAACTCTTCACGTATATATCACATCGGATCTGAACACAAATATTAAACGTAATATACTACTTTTACATATAAATCAACAGACATTAGCATCCCAAACACATCGGCAATGCAATTTGCAGGGTACTGAAGGAGCGTTTCACACAGTGTTGAGATCCAAAGGGCAACGTTAGTCGTCATCTGGCACTTCCCCTCTAATCTTTGAGAAAGGGCACCCTTATGATCTTTACAAGGACTCTTGCAACAACATTTCATCTCATCTTCAGTTCGGAGTTCTTCATCATCTTCAGTTCTGAGTTCTTCATCATCATCTTCAGTTCCGAGTGCTTCGTCATCTTGAGTTCCGGGTGCTTCATCATCTTCAGTTCCGAGTTCTTTTTCATCTTCAGTACCCGTTCTTCGTCAACCCGTTGATCCGATCGACTTGGAATATGCACCGTCGATCTATGCGCGCGTCATCTTTGTTCCGAGTCGTTCGTCAACCTGATGGCGATCCGTTCAGAGTTGTTCCGAGTTATGCGCACGCCCGTCCGTGGCTCATCTTCGACTGCAAGACGGCATCAATCGGCCGCCATACGAAGCACGTTCATGGCTCATCTGCGACTGCGAGACTGCATCAATCGGCCGCTACAAACAACCATGTCGTCACACGTGCATGGCCTTCAACCTCTTCACCAGCAACTCTGCATCGTCCGGCTCCGGCAGCCGGTGATAGCTCATCTCCCGGACAGAGCAGCCGCGCTTCTGCCCTACGTGCAGCGTGTTCAACCTCCTGGCCAGCACCTCCGCGTCGTCGCACGCCTGATCCGCATCCGGCCGCCGGCGGGCGATCTCCTTCTCCTCTTGGATGGCAAGGCGGCGACACCGGCGGCGCATCATGATCGCGTCGAGGTCCACCGCCGCTCTCATCTTCTCCAACGCCTCGCGCGCCTCGACGACCTCCCTGATCTTGGGGCTCGGCCGACAGCCAGTACTCTTCGCCATCCTGAGCAGCGTGTCCTCCAGCCGGATCGCCGCGTCAAGGCGCGCCGTGATCGTCTCCACTACTCCGAGCAAGCCCTTGCTGGCGACATCGGACGGCCAGACGTCCGCGCACGTCCAGCAGTCACCCCGACCCCCGCCGTCGACTCGTGCCAGGTGAAGCATGCCCGGCGAGGCGGTGATGATCGCGCGGGCGAGGAGGCACTGCGCGCTGCTGCTCTGCCTCGGCGAGGTGGCGTTCGCGTAATCGAGGCCGCCGCCGTGTAAGCTGTCGGTCAGGCTGATGCAGCAGTGCGTGGCGCTGGCGTTGACGCTGAGCAGCGGCGACGCAGGGTCGGCGGGGTCTACGGGCCGGCTGATCTGGACGAGCCCGTCGCCGGAAGGAGGCGCGTCGGGCCCGAGGATCTCGAGCAAGGCGGAGTACGTCTGGTCGATGATGATCAGAGCCAGGTTGTCGATCATCTTCCGTGGACGCTGTTCGTCAAGCAGCTCCCGGACGCGCGGAGACGATGGCAGTGGACGCTGTTCGTCAAGCAGATCCCGGCGGACGCGCGAAGACGACGCCGCCGCCGTTCTCGTCTCGCTCCCAGCTACGGTGAGACGCATGGTGAAGGTGAAAGGCATTAGGGCGATTGACAACTTTTTTCCCCGTCTGATGATCTGATAATGAAAGGAATTAAGCTTCTCATATACGCTAATAATAAGGGGCCGATTAGAACCCGACTTGTGAAAGGAATCCATGCTTGAGTTCCACCGGTGAATTAAAGCGTTTTAATTAATTTATTAATTAATCTTCTGGCCGAATTAACCGCAATGGCGAGAGCTGAATCCTGATCGATCTCCAAGTCCGACCAGCTACTACGTACTTGCGCATTGGCCTGATGGATATCATGCATATGCATCACCTGGCCCACTACCGGCCCACCCATGCCTCACGACATACAAAGCAATATGTGCATGGTCCATCCACGCACATGTCAAATTGCATGGGTCTCACGCAATAAACAGGGCCCACATGCCCCTCACAACGGCATATATGCATCCAAAAAAAAAAAAATCCATACACCGTAGCACCTACTCCATATTTTCTTTTCTTTTGTTTAAAAAAAAATAGGCATGACCTCGACTTTTAAGAAAGCCAACGTAACAGGGTTCACTATTACATAACAACACTCAACGCCTCAACCGAACGGATAAAAAAGCAAAATTACAGTTCAGAAATGTCTGTCGAACTTGAGGTAGATGGTACAAAGGTCTTCAGCCAGTCCACTGTTGCTTCCTTTATCTCCATGATCTTCGACTCATCTGCGTCCTTCAAAAGCGAGACCTACTCCATATTTTCATGCACGCATGTTCTATTTTTTAAGTTTTATTACCTCACCTTGCAATTCACACATCATCAAGTTGCAACCACCATCACACTCCTATGTGACACCATTCAAACCATATTGGGAAGACAATTATCCCATGGTATTGTTTCTCATATTCTTCTTAGTTCTTACAAAGTTATTTTATCGTATATTATTCTCTAACCTAAACATCTTACATAACATCTTTGATTCATATAACTCGGTTCCTCCATATATTTAGTCTCAAATTTATGAAATCGCATCCAAGCACACGTCCACAACTTGTCAATCTACACACCACCTCACACAAACATATTATGCAAACAAAAAAATACCATATCACAAGCATATTGAAGGAGCACATGCATATCACTAGAAGCCATAATTTCGACCACTTTGCAATGCTAGTTGTATCTTGAACCAATTTTCAGTACATTATCTCATATATAGTCATCATGCATGTTCTTCTTTCTTCGCCATCATTTTTGCTCCATTGTCGCCTTCCTCTTCAGTGTCTAGCGTAAAGAGGAAACTTATGCCATCTCGTCAAATCCCTCACATATTGGAATATCAAAAGCTAGAATCTTGGATTCCATCAAGTACCAAATCTCAACTGCCACTTTTAGGATCTTAGCATTAAAAGAAAATTGGATAAAGAGCAGAAGATGAGTGAAAGAGGCCGAATGGGGGAGAATGGTTTGAGGTACAAGTAGAGGACACAAAATTGGCAGCAATACTAATGCTCCGGAACGTCATCGCTTGCTCTGTTATGTGCTCCCCTCACACCCGCGTGTGCTAAGCTCATAAGAAACAGAGTAAACCAAACTCAATGGGTTGTTGAAAAAAAAAAAAACTCAGTGGGCAATTTTGCACAACAGGGGGCCAGACCTAAGGCAAGTAGATGGCCGGGCATCCAAACTTGTGGTTCGTAGTGCACCCCATTGGCTAGGTCATGTGAGAACATGGAACCAATCACATCATATATTTTTTTCTCACACTCATTGCATGATTTTTGTATTGTTTAAAATCAAGTTTTGACTCAGTTTGTTTTGTACAATTGATATGATCTTGTGGTGTGATACTTTTTTTTGTAAGCTAGTCTGATTACTTGTCTTAAGAATGGGAATTGGATATTTCTTTTGATGGCAACTTTGACTCAGCTTGCCTGGGCCTTGATGGCTTGATGTTGTGGGCCTAGAGGACGACACGGCTTAGCTTGCTATTGCCTGTCATTTTCGTCGCACAATCTGTTATCCTTGTAGTTTTAGTGGCCGGGCCGCTGGCCCTTTTTTTTTAGTTTAGTGTGGTTTTGGGGCTTGGTAAGGTTAAGTTTTTCATTTACGCCCTTGTTATGTATTTTTAAGTGCGACATGCTATGATCTCAATTTTTTTTAAAAGTATCGACTCATATTCAAATGAGAGTGACAGTCGGACAGAGCAAGTGTACCTTATAAATAAAGAGTGATGTATCCAATCATACAACGGTACTTATATATTCCAAAAGTAAGTCAACCAAACACTATTATTATTTGCACATGTAGGATCAGCAGATCACTCAAGTGATTCGACTGAAGATTTAGTGAGGTCGATCCTGCTGAGGTACGACTCCGTCAGTGACCCGTAGTACAGATGCTCGCCGACCTTTAGCCAGCCGGTGGTGAGGGCGAGGCCCTGGTCACTGTACATGGTCACCGGCTTCCCGTCCAGCGCCACGCTCATCGCCCCCGAGTTCGTCACCGCATGGGGAATTGCCACGAACTTCTCCGCGAGGTACAACAGCTTCCGGATCAAGGGGTACTTCATCAGCAAGTCCCACTGAAAAGTCCTCCCCTGCAGGTTCACATGCACGATGGATCAGTCAACTGCCTCTGCCGGCCTGGCAAATTTTGGAACAGATGCAAAGGTAAAATTTCCCGATGATGAGGAGAAGAGCTTGTGTCATGGTGTTACCGCGGACAGGGCAATCCAGTAGCGGCCTTCCCCGTCGTACCGGATGTTGTCGGGGAATCCCGGCAGGTTGTCGATGAAGTTCTCGATCGTGCCTTTCTTCTCGCCGGCGATGTGGTACCTCGAGCACCTCTTCCTGCATCACCACCACGAATACGGAAGTGGAACATCGAGGTCAGGTGCTTCGGTCATGTCGTGAGAATCATCGAGACAGCGACAGACCGATCTCACGGATTTGATTTGTGGGGGAATGAACCGAGAATAGTGAGCAGTAGCCAACTCACATCACGGTCTCGCAGTAGATGAGGGAGGTCTGGTCCGGCGACACCGAGACGCCGTTGGCGAAGTAGAGGTCGCGCGCGAGCACGGCCGTCCGCCGCGTGGACGGGTCGAAGCTCATGAGCCGCCCGTGAGGCCGCGCCTCGAGGACGTCCGCCATGTGGTTGTCGAGGTTGTACTTGTACGACGCGTCCGTGAAGTAGATGGTGCCGTCGGCGGCGACGTCCACGCCGTCGGTCAGCGCGAACTTGAGGTCCTCCGCCGAGTCCGTCAGCAGCTCCACCTTCTTGTCCGGGCTCACCCTCAGCAACCCCTGTCAAGAACCATTCATGGCTCACCTCAGTTCACGGATGAATACGTAGTAGACACGTACACGAGCACAGTCCCGATGAAAGAATAGTAACAAGTCAGGTAACTCACGATGTTGGCGTCGGCGACGATGAGACCGCCGTCAGAGGCGAGCACGACGCCGAGCGGGCGGCCGCCGGTGCGGACCCAGTCCTCGACGTCCCCGCCCGGCACGCTGACCCTCCGAACCCACCCGTCGGAGCACCCCGTGTACAGCCACCCTCCGGCGGCATCGTACGACAGGTCCTCCGGGCCCGGGAGGCGGCCCTCGCCCACGCGCTCGCTGTGCTGCAGCGCGTGGTGCTCGTGCCGCGGCGCGGACACGGCGGGCCCGTACGAGTACTCCGGCGGCATCGGCGCCGGCGAGAAGTCCCTCGGACTGTACAGCACGACGCCGAGCACCACTGGCGCCAGCACCAGCGCCACGGCCTTCAAGAAACCGAGCCCCGCCGCCATGTGGTGATCTCAGTCTCCAACAAGCGCCGCACAAGCACAACACACACGGAGACGACACGATGATCCCCAGCGCCCGAGGTCCCAGGACTGGTTTTGTCTGTGTGTGTGCTGGATACGATACCCGATGATGGGAAACCTCCACGCCTTTGTTTGCGAGCGCCTGGCCTTGTCTTGGGGAGGAGTGCACGTGCAGGACATTGTACTCCACCTCGTCTTTGTTGGTAAGCAAAGTTTGTTGTAGTACCTCGCTTCTAACCTCTCGCTTTCACGGTGGTAAATACATATCCACCTCATCTATTATCCACTTATTTTTATCCCTCACTGTCACTCGATCGGTCCGTTGTCTGTTGCTTTCGTCCTCCCTTTTTTTCGTCCTTATCAGTTCGCTTACGGCATCAGTAGTTTCGAGATGTAAAATCTTCACTGACATCATACCATTCATGCTATTTTCTTTGCACATCAAAGAGACATACTATATGAGATTGGGACAATAGTAATCTCATCACATCGTATATTGATGCTATTTTTTGCAAGCGGTATATATTTGAGGTTATTTTACTACACAATGGTTATAAACTGAACCATTGCCATATAAATATGCCAAACCTCAAATATATTTTTCACAAGATTTCCCTCATTAACAGTAAGAATGCCAAACGGTTCTATCTTGACTTGAGCTCAATATTTTAGTAGTAGTGAAGGATGACCAGCAAGGTACTCTTACTAGATTTCCCTCACTTATTAACAGTAAGAAACCAAACAGTTCTATCTTGACATTAGCTCAATATTTTAGAGGATGACCAGAAATGTATTGGTCCATACCCCATTTGCGTTGTAATTGGGTACTCTGGCTCTACTATTTATAAGCTTCATTTTTTTCTCCTCTAAATGAATGTGAAGCTGATAAAATTGATTCTTTTACTTGAACAGTTCCCTTGCCAGCCTTTTAAATCCATTCTCAGTGAGAATTTATTGCATTTAATAAATTATCACATAGCTAATTTTTATGATAGGACACCGATTTTTAAGAAAAAGAGAGAAGAAGTGAAAATTTTGTTTTGTTTTGTTATTTTCCTGAAAATGCAATAAAACGTCGAAAACAAGAGCGGCAAATTTCATCCCTAAACCTAGGATCCATAATCTGTTCCAGATCAGCATTATGGGAAAAGAAAATTTCAAAACAAATAGCGGGAGAGGTGGTAGCCCAAGTAGCTCGTAGAAATCCGGCCCAGGACTGTAGAGGTAACGTGCATACAAGGAAAGGCCTTTTCAATTACAGAGGCAGCGGAAACTGAGTCACGGATGGGAGCTGGGCCGTGGTAGAGGTTGGAGATAGTAAAACTCCACTGTGTCATTCAGTCTAAACTGCCCAAATGTGTCGTTTCTCTCTCTCTTTTCCTCGAATACACAGGAGTATCATTGTATTAAGAAGATTGAAATTTTAAAAAGTACTAGAGAGGTCGTTCCTGTCCCAACCGAAACCTTGAAGGGGCTACATTTTTGCTATGACAACCCTATGATTCATTGGGATCAAGGGCCTATGTCTCCATGGCCGAAGGCCGGCGAGCTGCTCCACTCGACATCACTCTGCAAGCTGAGAACAACTCGTCGAGGGCCTCTACGTCGCCTTCAGCCGATAGGTCACCCTTGAAGTAGGAGTCATACGAATGCTTCGTCGCAGAGGAAGGCAATGCTATAGGTTCTATGAAGCCCATCTTCTTCATGAGCAACCCTTCACTGTGTTTGGACACCGAGATGTGATCCATCTGCTGAGCAGCAATCTGCCTGCTTCTAAGGGGCAATGTCTGCTTTGGTGACGACTTCTGCTTAGGAGGAGAGTTGATGAGAGGTGATTGCCTCATTACTAGGACCTCCTCGGTGAACCTAGCCATCATGTGACTACCATTGTTTGAGTGTGCTAAAATTATATATTTTCTACGAATCTGCCCCGTCCCCACAAATAAAGACTCCAAACTTTTACAGGTTTTTGCAGTTGTCTAGGCGCGCGTGTGCCAAAATTGCATGTTTTTTTTGACCGAAAAATTGCATGTTCATGATGATCTGTTTTCGATCATGAGAATACAAATGTTGATGTATTAATAGATTGCATCATAACAGCGCCCTGTTTGTTTGCTCTTATCGAGTTTACAGCTAGCGATTTATTAGTTTTTTTTTTCTCTCACGACAAATCGGCGTGGCGAGAATCAAGCGCATGAAAATGACCAAACGAACAGGATCGGGATCGTCAAGATTTATTATTAAAATGAAATCCTTTATTATTAAAACAAAATATATGTGGCAAAGGCCACTTATTCATCGTTCGTAGGTCATACACAGATTATGTAGCAACAAACAGGCGTAACTTCAACACAGCAGTTGATCAGAAATTCAGAAGTGCTGCTGGGAGTAGCAGTCGAGGTTGTCGCCGTAGCCGACGCCGAACATGTCGCAGTAGCGCTTGTAGTAGCCGATGCGGTCGATGTTGGCGTCGTTGGTCCCAACGCCGCACTCGATCCCGCCGTTGATGATGTTGGTGATGGCGCCGTAGCCGGGCACCCTTCCCGCCGCCGCATCGGCGTCCGATGGCGCCCAGTTCCCCAGGATCACGTCGTGGCACGACGGCTTGGGCGACTGCGGCGTCATCCAGAACCAGATGGCCGTCTTGAAGGAGATCACCGCGTCCGTCGACACCAGGTCCGGGTTGTTCACAAGGTCCTATCGCGTTCCCGGCTAGCTGGTAGTTGCCCTGCCTGCGTGGACGCAACGAGGTCTCGATGAGTTGCCGATTAATGCAAGAAAGGGAGCGCAAATCAGGTGAAAACGAAACACTAGACTAGGTCAACACTCCTGTACTTTTCAGAGAAGGATAAGATCACGAGGTCATCACCATGAAGAGCATAAGAAGGTACTAGAAAATTAAGATCAATCCATGAGAGAGTGCAAATTCGCATACCCTGTCAGTTGAATTGGTCCGCGTCCATAGTAGGGAGGGCTGGTCGCCCTGCTAATCTCCTCCTTGAAGCAGTAACCCCACTTGAACTGGTCGAAAGCACCTTTCGTACCACCTGCAGGCGTTGTACATGCAGAGTAAAACAATAGTGTATACAATAGGTTATAGGGTATGTTGATTATATTTTGTTTTCAAGCTAGTAAATCCTATCTTACGATATGCAGAAATCCTTACTACCGAGTACTGACCGGTGGTCTCGTGGGAGGTCTGGCCGAAGAAGGCGGCGAGCTCGCGCTTGTTGACCTCATCGCTGCTGCTGGTGCCGAAGCCCAAGAAGGAGTTGGCGGCCTGGATGAAGGCGTCGTAGGTGTAGAAGCCGCTGGCGGGGCAGAGCGAGTTATCGCGGTTGGGCAGCATTTGGTTATACACGTCCTGCGTGATGATCGACGCCACGTCCGCTGCCGCCACGCCGAGCAGCAGCAGCGCCGCCACGGCGGCGCACGCCACAAGCTCAAACCTCGCCATGCTCCTGTGTGTGTGGGCTGTGGGCCTGTGGCCACAGCACCTCTGCACTCGCTTGCTTGCTTGCGCTCTCAGTTCTTCGCGCGTTGTTATTGTTGGAAGTTTGAATTGATGGCTTTCAGCTGCTGGGTTTGCAGCGCTATATATAGCCGCGCACGACGGCCGAGGCAGGACGCGAAAGTACGTTTTACCGTGCTCGAGAGAGCATGGCTCAGACTTCGCCACGCCTCACGCGTATACGCAACGGTTTTTCACGGGAGGGTTTACCTCTTGGTCAAACGTTTTTGGGCCAATAACGATATATAGGTGTTCCGTGTTCGCATGCATGCGGTGTCAAGCTAGTACACCTCCACAAAATCATCCCCCTCTTGTGGAAAAAGAACAAAATGGAACACACGGTTTCTACGACGTCTGAAATACTCCAAGACTTTACGGTCACTGCGGCAGGAATTTCTTGTGGTTGCGCTCCTTAAGGAGGGATAGTGTTTAGTGTTTAATTACCGACGGCTAATTGAGTTCTCACTGGCCTGGTTTATGTCTATATATCTCTACGCCTATATACAGTAAAACAACTTCTTCGGTTGTGTACATGCATGTTTTTGGTCAGTCTTGCCACTGCCGGAGAGCGAGTTTTTTCCGACGGCCCAGGAGGTTGCCGATGGCCAAGGAATCTGCTATCGGCAAAAAACATGGTTTGCCGATGGCAAAGTAGAGCCATCGGCAAATATATTATTGCCGATGGCCGGGCCATCGGCGAATAAATGCCATCGGCATATAACTTTTTTGCCGATGGCTCGGCCATCGGCAATAAAAAGCTAACGGCAGAGCCATTATTTGCCAACCCCATCGGCAAACCTCGCCAGGAGCGGACGGCGGCCGACGCCGTCTAGTTTGCCGATGGCTGCCGCCGTTAGGCCATCGGCAAACTGCGGAATTTGCCGACGGCCACGGCCAACGGCAACCCGTAGCCACGTGGCAGCCTGGGGAGCGCCCAGGCCCACCTTGTTTGCCGATGGCTCGGCCATCGGCATAGACTATTTGCCGATGGCTTTCCAAGGCCATCGGCAAACAATCCTTTTTTTTTTGTTTTTTCCTTCCCATTTTTTTCCTGGTGTCTTCCTACCTCACATAGAAGCCACCTCCAAAGTTTGAGACAATTTTAAACTTTTTAGCTATATTTCGTTAATTATTTTGGTTTCTTTGAATTTTTCCCGCACCTCAAAATTTGAACTGCAGGTACATGAGATAATGCACACTTTTGATTCGAAAAATGATATTCATGATTCTCGGAGTATGTTGAGGCCATATCCAGGAGCTCGCATGAAATTACGACCGTGTTGGCCTCGTAACATGGGTAGTGACGTGTCGGGAAAGTGTTTTTAAATTCTATAAAATCCAAACGGAGTCCGAAATTGACGAAACTTGACTAGTTGTGTTGGCATGGCATGTGTAGTGTGTGGTAAAAATTTCAAAAAGTTTCGAGCAAGTGGTGACGTCGGATGGTCAAAACCCAGACATCTCCACATGTGATCACTCCGCGTCCATAGCAAGTGGTGACGTCGGATGGTCAATGCCTTTTTGCCGATGGCCGGCCATCGGCAAACAAAGTGGGCCAGCGAGCTGCAGAACTGCCACGTGGCCAGCTTTGCCGATGGCTACGGCCATCGGCAAACTAAGTTTCAAAAGAAAATAAAAAAGAGCCGGCCCCCGCCCCGCCCCCAAACCCTATTGAACCGGAGACCAAGCCGGCCGCGCCCGCCGCCATTTGCGCCGCCGCAGCTCTTCCTCAACGCCGCCGCACTTCCCCGCCTCCTCCGCCGCCACTCCCGCCCCGCCGCCCAGATCCCGCCCTCCGCCGGCGCCATTTCCGCCGCTGCGGGTGCTCCCGACCGCCGCCGCCGCCACCCCGACCTCGGCCCCGCCACTCCTCCGCCCCGCCGCCATCACCCGCCCCGCCCCCGCCGCTGCCACCCCGCTGCCGCCGGCGCACCACTCCGCGGCCGCCGGCGGCCCTTCACTCCGCCGCCGCCGGTAGGAAGAAGGGAAGGGAAGGAAGGGAAGGGAAGCAGGGCAGGAAGAAGAGAAGGGGAGGAGGAAGAAGGAGAGGAAGGAGAAGGGAGGAGGAAGAAGGAGGAGGAGAGGAAGGAGAAGAGAGGAGGAGGAGAAGAAGGAGAAAGGAGGAGGAGAAGAAGGAGAAGAGAGGAGGAGGAGCGGGAGAAGGTCGGCTTCGTTCGTCCACCGTCCGTCCACGTCGCCGACGCCGTTCGTCCACGTCGTCCGACGCCGTTCGTCCACGTCGTCCGTCCACGCGCGTCGCTGGAGGAGAAGGTAAAGCTCTAGGTTTGTCGGCCATCGCGCCGTTTGTGTGTTGACGGCCTTCGTGCCGGGTTTGTGGTTGTGTGGGCCATCGTGCCGCAAACATGGACGCCGGCCTTCGAGCCGGCGGTTTTCTTGCAGGTCTTGGAATTCAACAAATATTGATATCTTTATTGCTTTGCAGAGCAGGACTTGTCGGAGGGGACCTTGACCGTGTTCGTGCACCTACCCGCCTCTGCGCCGCCACCCTAGGTATAATTCACCTCTCTTCCTTATAGTTGTTGTAAGTACATTGCGTAACCGAGTTAGGCGTCTCCCGTCCGAAAGGGATTCGTGGTTGTTGGTATGCGGATCAGTGCATATCTGCGACGGTTTCTCTTTCGGATTGTCCACGTTTTTTGGATAGCCCGAGGATGCGTAGATGGGTTAGCTTCCATGTTCCACCCCCGTCCGATTCGGAGTTTCGTCAGCCCCTCCCCGTTGTTCTCCGGATACACACTCTCCCTGTCGGGACGTGTATCGGGAGAACGGCGGGAGGTGCTTGCGAAATTCCGTCTCGGACGGAGCGAGCATGGAAGCTAACCTCATCTACGCATCCTCGGGTGGGATTAGGACCTATCCTTCACCTAGTAGATGGTAGGAACGCCTTGTAGATGCGAGATGTTGGTCTTATTACTCGCTTACGTTGGCGCATGATAGAGGATGGCTGGCCGTGAGTGGATGTACACGGGATTCAAAGACAAGACCAATGAATGGGTTAAGGGGACTGGTGAGTTCCTGGAGAAGGCATTTGGCCCAAATTTCTTCTAAAGGGGCGATTCGGGTGTTTTGTCCCCGTAGCAAGTGTAAGAACCGGACAAGGAAAGAGCAACAACAGATGAGGAATGATATTTGGGCGAACGGGTATGTTCCAAACTATACCCGTTGGATCCTCCATGGGGAACCCCAACGGGTTACGGAGGTGGTGGTAAGACCGGACCTCCAGGGGTTTGATCAAGATGCTGGAATGGCAGACTTGCTTGAAGACGTTGAAGCCATTCAAGGATTGGAGGTGGTGGAAGAAGATCCAGAGGCGACCGCAAAGGCGTACTACGACATGATGGAGGCGGCAAAAGAGCCCCTTCACGAGAAGACCCGCATTTCTAAACTGGATGCCATTTCACGCCTAATAGGGTTGAAGTCGTCACTGGGCATCAGTCGGGAAGGTTTTGATCTCGTGTTGGCAACCGTTGGCGGGCCGCTCCGGAGGAGCACCGCCGCCGAAAAACACGACCGAGTCACGAAGCTCCTTCGTGCACTCAAGATGCCTTATCACCCGATCCAAGCTTGTAAGAACGGGTGTGTCCTGTTCCGGGAGACCACGAGGCAGCAACACACCGTGCAGTGCAAAGCCTCTTGGTACGTGGAGGTAGAAGGCGTGATGGCACTAAGAAACAGCCTAAGATCCCCGAGATGGTCATACGACACCTTCCAAGACTACCGAGGCTGCAACGGCAAGACATGACAGAGGAGTCCGCGAAACAAATGACTTGGCACAAGAAAGGCAAAAGATACAGTGACAAGATGCAGCACCCGGCGGATGGTGATGCATGGAAGCACTTCGATGCCATGAATCCTCGCATGGCCGAGGAGGCTCGAAATGTACGCGTAGCGCTGGCAACAGATGGGTTCAACCCGTTTGGAATGATGGCGGCCCCGTACACTTGTTGGCCCGTGTTTGTAATCCCCCTCAATCTTCCCCCCGGCGTTATGTTCGACCCCAAGAACGTGTTCTTGACGCTGATAATACCTGGACACCCGAGCAACAAAATGGGTGTGTTCATGCAAACCGGTGTGGGATGAATTGCGAAAGCTTGGGATGAGGGGTGCCGACGTATGACCGAGCTACGAAGACGAACTTCACGATGCATGTGTGGTACCGCACTCAATGCATGACTTCCTAGCGTATGGCTTGTTCAGCGCGTGGTGTGTTCACGGGAAGTTCCCTTGCCCAACATGCAAGGCAGATGTGATGTTCACCTGGCTGGCCAAGGGTGGCAAGTATTCTTCTTTCGACAAACATCGTCAATTCCTAAAGAAGGACGATCCACTGAGACTTGATAAAAAACACTTCACGATGGTGATGAGGACGAGGGTGATGAGGTGCACGATGCTGAGGACTTAAGAATCCTAGATGCCTGGCAGACGCGACGCGATGTAGAAGTTGGGGAACATGTAGCGCCTAATGATGAGGACTTAAGAGAGCTCGACAATATTGATAGTGATGACGACAAGATCGATGACGAGGATGAGCGCTCACCAGCAATATTGCCGTTTGCGGAGATAGTTTCTAATCCATGTAATATTGATACTGTTATTTATATTACCTTACATTTATGTTTTCTTTACAAGTACTTGCAATATACAAATACTAACTGTTTTAATCTTTGTCATTGCAGGCACTCGACAAAATGCCAGGCGGAGGATGGTCGCACCGACAAAACGTCAGGTCGAAGTACATGCACCTCGGGCCCCAGCAGGACCACGTGGAGGCCGGCAACCACGAGGAGGAGGACGACGAGGAGCTTGAGGTGGAGCCGTCGACCAGCAGGGGTGGGGGTAGGCGGAGGACTGCCAGGCTGAGGCTGTTTGATGATGAGGCTGTTTGTGCCAACGGCGGTGGCGACGACGACGAGGAGGAGGAGGAGGACGGCGGCGGCGGTGGCTGTGGCGACGACGACGAGGAGGAGGAGACTGCAGGCACCTTGGCTTCCACAGGGACCGGGAAGAAGCCCTTCCAGCGCGGGCCCACTAAGCTCCCTGAGCACTTGCCGCGCCCTGAGGACCGCTCGTAGATCGTGATCTCTGGGACGTAAGTATCCATTGTTGATTTCTGTACTTGTTCTTATTTCATTTTCGAATTAAAACCGCGTACTAACAATTATTGTTTATGTGCGGTGGGCAAGCAAAGGTGACGGCCGAAGTGTTCGCCCCATGTCACTAGCATCCGCGAGTGATTAAGGCAAACTTCCCTGGCTTGGTCACCATCGAGGGGAAGACGATCGTGCCCGACAAATGGCCATACTACTTCCTAATCAAGGACGCACATGGGGAAGTCCTCGCTGAGAAGATCAAGAGGGAGTTCTGGGTGAGTCTTTCAATCGCAACGCATATCTCAATACTACGCATTAGTTGGACTTTTCTCAAACAATGGAATGATGTTTGATGCCTGTGTGTAGTTGTACTATAGGTTGGCGGAGGGGCAGGGCCCCGAGCTGGCGGACCGGCATCAGGACAAGGTGTGCGAGTTGCGGATCAAGGACATGTTCTACGAGGTGCACACCCAGGCCGTCATCTCCTACTACGCCAACTTTAGGGGGGTGAAGGTGGATAAGACCCAGGCCAGGGAGCTGATATGTGAACCGGAGACCGACCTCACCGAGGAGCAGTACATGCAGGTAAATAAGTAGGAAAACATCCGCTGTGATTCCTTATGTGACTCATTCAACTCATCCTCTAGAAGATCTAATACTTGAATGTCATGCAGACACCTCCGGGCTGGTGCAGCAAGTACGCCGACTGCTGGCGTGAGATTGTCAGAGGGTGGCAAACGCCGGCGGCGTACATGCAGCACAGAGCACGTCGGGTGAAGCGCTTGGAAGAGATGGCGAGGTCCGGGGTCTCACACCACCAGGGGAGCCAGAACCTCAACGAGTTCATGGAAACATGGGTATGCTTGTGTTCAACCATTTCTTATAGCGCTGGATTTCTTATATAGCAAGTTGTAACCATGTTTTCTCGTTTTCCTCGCAGAGGAGCACCACCCCGGCAGCCCATCAACGAGTACATGGGGTGGGCCCTTGCTCACAAGGGCCCAAATGAAAGCGCCCTCCACCACATACGCTCTTCGGACGGGCCCGAGAAGTACACCAGCCCGGTCGTGTACGACAAGCTCACCAAGTACGCCGCCGCGGCTCGAGAGGCCCATGGCGACACCTACGACGTCACCACCGAGCCCATAGACCCTCGGCTCGTGATGAGGTTGGGAGGAGGGAAGCGGCACGGCCGGTTCTATATGGCCCACGCGCCATTGACCCGTCCTCTCGTCCCGACGGCCGACCGAGATCCGCAAGGAAGACCAGCGTAGGGCGCACCGCGGTCCCCATAGCGCCTCGGCAGCCGAGCAAAGGCGCAGCGATCGCGGGTCTTCGTGTAAGTGGAGTTTCATTCGTCGTTCGACCGTTTCACAAATAATGTACCTTGCCTTCAAATACAATCAACCATGCTCGTGTAATATTGTAGGCCACGATCCAAGAGGTGCTAGCCAACCGTGGCGTATGGCGCTTGCCTATCGAGCACGCGGCCGCAGCTTGCGCCGCACTACCGGCGGCGTGGTCGCGGATGTCCCAAAGACATGCGTGCCATGGGAATGAGTGAGCCTCCAGCCTCTTTCTTCGCTCCACCACCAGTACCTCCACTGCCGCCTTTTCTTGCACCTCGTCCGGTGAGTCCCTACATTGCCTATTGCTTTAGCTTGTGATGCCAGTCTGCAGGTACTAATTCCATCACTTGGTCTTTGTGCAGACACAGTCGGAGGGTTCGAACCCAACTCCAGGTGCTAGCCCCCAGCGGGTGCTTCTCCACAGGGTCCTGCTCCACAGCCCGGTTGGGGTCCTTTCCAGAGCCTCCTCACGCAGCCGTTCATCTCGGGTCCTCCACCGACGCAGGGGTACTCGTGGCCGCCGCAGGGGCAGCCCGGGCCGTCTCAGTTCCCTCAGCTGCAGCAGCTCGGCCACTGGCAGTACTCGTGGCAGCAGCCGCAGGGGAGTTGGCCTGCGTGGGAGGATGCTTCTGGGGGCTCGGGGACCCAAGGGGACGGCGCCACGAGCTAGGTACCTTCTATTCCTGATTTTGGACCTTGTTGTGCCACGTCGGACATGTTTGGCCGATGTTGGCCTTGTATGGATGCATTTGGACTTGTATGCATGAATTGGGACTTGTATAGAGCCATTTCGACTTGTATGGATGATTTCGGACATGCTGTATGGATTTGATGCTATATTATGGTTGAAATGGCGTATTATTGCGAATATATGTGATGAATGTTGTATATCTTGCTTGTGATATCATTGTTTGTGATTAAATGTGCTTTGGAAATGGAAGAAAACAGGGAAAAAAAAGGAAAAAAAATTCCCCGGGTTTGCCGATGGCCGGCCGTCGGCAAACCCGGGGTATTTGGCCCAGCGTACCCAGGTTTGCCGATGGCCGTGGCCATCGGCAAACCGACCATAAGTTTGCCGATGGCCACGGCCATCGGAAAAAAAAAAATCAGGGAATTCTTTTCCAAAAAAAAAAAAAAAGAAGCCGATGGCCACGTGGCGTCGCCATCGGCAAACCCGCCGTCAGCCTGACGGCGGGGAGGCTGATGTGGAGTGTTCGCCGATGGGGGCCACGGCCATCGGCAAACAGTTTTCCGATGGCATCTACTTTTGCCATCGGCAAAAAATTGTTTTCCGATGAAGATATTGCCGATGGGAGGTTGCCGATGGCGACGCCACTTTGCCATCGGCAATCTCTTTTCCGATGACATACAGGTGTTTGCCGATGGCATCAAGCCATCGGCAAATACTCTGGATCCGGTAGTGTGCACGGCTTAGCGACTGTACGTAATTGTAAGAAAAGTATTTTGGCCAGTTATATATCCGTGGCCTGTGGTCAAATACTTTTTTGCAGTCAAATGATCATTTTGCACCTCTTCATAAATAGACCATGATAACCATGATTAATTTGCTAATATGTTTGTAGGATGTTAGAAATCTTGAAAAAATCATGGAATGCGTACTTCAACAAATCTTGACAATGCTAAAAAATATCAGATCAAAATAACAAAGCTTATATTGTTATATTTAGCATGACTGAGTTATAGATTTATCTCCTGTGAAGCTTAATTGATATATTAAACTTTGCTATTTTGATCTGATATTTTTATCAGAGACGTGATTTGGCGATGTACGCATTCCCTAATTTTTCTAGTATTTTTAGTCTCTTACAAATATATTAACTAATTCACCATGGTTATCTTTGTCTATTTACGAAGATGGGTAAATGGCCATTTGAGTGGAAAACAATATTTTTACTTTGTAGTTCTCATCATTTAGAGTGTAGAAGATTTTACAGTATAATTTTCTAATACTTACATGATTTTATATCTATTTTATAATAATGTTTGATTAGGATTGATGTCCGCTGGCCAAATTACAACGAACCAGAGTGTCCTATGGCAAACTTGAAAGTGATGATGTCCTTGAGCAAATGGCCACCGCTTTGCATGTCCCACAGCCAATTCTCCCTTTTTTTTTTTTGAACATTACACTATAATTTCTATTCTAGAGCAAATTCCGAAACCTAGCTACATCATTTTATTTACACAATTAATTTGTGGAAACCTACAACTACAACCGACGTACTCTTAGACCGTCACGGAAAAAAAAAATAGTACTGCCTTATTTCTCACCATACTGGAGACTGACATTTTGGCTTGTGGCTTTGTCTACCTAGCTATTACGTTACATGATAGAAATGCTTTTGAGTGCGTCTATAATAGTGTGACAGGTTATAGTTTATTTAACATGTAATTGCAGATTTCTGACATGGTCAAATTTTCTCCAAAAACGTAGGAGATCACACACTATGCCACAAACGGCTACCGCAGCAGGCCTTTTGGCTTTTCCGTGGCAGGCAACAACGCCCGCTTGTGGTGCCACACCATGGTAAATCGTAGAGGCACCGCAGCGGGCAACATAGCGGGGCGTCACCGAACTACCGCAGTGGGCCACTTTGGCTCCCGCAACCAAAATGTCGCGCTGCGGTAATTCAAAATTGGCATAGTGACAGGACTACTGCTCGACCTGGTCGCACACGAGGCATTATTTCGCGGAAGCATCTAGCCATCTAGTCCATGGCAATGACATTGATTATCAGTTGTCGAAGATGTTAATTAAAGGATAACCTCCTGTACTGTTCGATCGATGACCAAGATAGCAATGTCAAGCTGCATTGATATATTTGATGTGCTTCCAGAAGTTCCATCCATGGCTTGCGGCAATCTTTGACTCGATCCGTCGCCTTTGGAGAATAATTGTCATTTCATCATGTTCATCGCCTTGGTTCAATAATTTGGACCCCGTGGTTGCATTGATAACACTGGAGGTCACGCCACGTACTACACACAAGTTCCTGTGGATGTACTCGCCACGTACAAGTTCCTGTGGATGTACTCGAGGTTTTCTAATGGGATATGCAGTGTCGAAATTGTTCGATCGTGGTCGTGGTCATACTTGCGCAGCGGACAAATCAGCTTCTCGTGATGCCGCCTGTTGAAACAGAATGGGTAGTCAACGCATCCCTCATGTGAGGAACGGCTGCCAAGCTGGTGGTGGCCGGTTGCCTGTTGAACTCGTCGTCCGAGACGGCGAGTCCTGTCTAAATATACATCTAATATTAAACCTTTTTTTTCTCTTGATATTTAGGCGTGTTTGGGCCTGCAGACTACTCTGCCCTATTTTTTCAGCTACACTTCGCTGGCCAAACAGCTCCCCCAACTCTGCTCCAGAAAAAAATTGCGGAGTTGACAAAGCACCTAAAAGGGTATTCTGATTAAAAACTTTATTAAGTTTTTTAGAACCGCTCCATGGTAGGGTTAATGGAGACGAAATGGTGAAGCATTCTGAAACAGGTCCTTACTTTCCCACTCCTCCTTTCACACCATTGTTGTCCTTACTTATACTTTCCCACTCCATTTACACCATTGTTGTCCTTACTTTCCCACTCCTTTAACACCATTGTTAGTCCATTTCTTGCATAGGCGACCGCCCTACCTCCCCTCCAGCGGGACCTCCCTCACCCCTTGGCCGTCGAGGACCTCTGCCTCCCGACGACGGCTCAGGAGTTGCCGAACGGCCGATATGTTCGTCAAAGGTTGAAGAAGACGAACCTCCAGCGGCGTGGGCCGTTTAGCTGTTAACTTGTTGCCTCGTTCCATTACCTTGAATGGACCACTGGGCCTTGTTTAGCCCCTGCCGGCTTGGCACTTCTCGCGGACGCGTCCCACATAGCATTGTGGTAGTAGATGTAAGGTGACCCAATTTCATAATTTTTGTTTAAAAAGAATCAATAATTTTCTAGATCCGACAAGCTTCTTTAACTACTAATGTAAATATAGCAACTCAGCAAGTCTGCCGAATTCTTTAGTGCGTTTCATTGAGTGGTAATCATCTACAATATTTGCCTCTATCATTTGTTTGCCGAATTGCCAATTATAGAATATAATTGTTATGTGATATACCAATATAAAAACGATATACATAAATTGTTAGACCAAAATATGGTCGGAGTACTCAAGTTTAGTATATGTACATAGCGGTTCGCCGCATCTGAAATTTTCGGCTGGGTCCGCCACTGATCTCTTGTAAAAACCATGCAAAACACCTCTCAATTTGTGCACCCAACGACTTTGCGAATAGTCCCCGAATGACGGGCCAATTTGTGCACCCAACGGCTTTGCGAATACTCCCGGAATGACTGGCTTTGACTCATCAACGGACTCCTACCATAGGTCTAAATTTCCTACATAGGTCTTAGAGCATCTACAAGAGTTTGCCAAAATTTACTTGGCAAATCTTACCATTTGGCAACTCCCTAAAATGTATGCAAAACAAAAAAAAGTCTCTCTCCAAGAGTTTGCTATCTCCCGGTTGGCAAAACATAAAGTTACTTTTATACCGAGAACCCTACACCTTACCTTCTAGTAATTAACCAAGTCTAGATCTAAAAACTTCTGTCTCTTGTAAACTTGCATATGGAACCTTGAGAGAGAAACGAAATTGAATTCTCGTCCATCTTCTTCCTCTTCTCGTATGATCGTATCCATCCCACGGCTGCTCGAGCCCGAGGTCGTCGGTACATCTATCCACCTCTCTTGCGCAACACATATCCATCTCTGAAACTCTCGTTGATAGGACATGTATCCATCTCTTGGTGTGGGCGGCCCTCGACCTTGGCCTTGCCTACGACGACGGACACGGCGGCCTCCCCGGACTCGCCGTTCACGAGCTCGAGCAGGCCGAAGTTGAAGCTGGCCATAGCAGAGATCTCGATCAACGGCGACTCGTTGCTGCCCTACTACACTAGCAAACCGAAGCGCAGAGGTGTGGCGCGGGATATATGGCTGCTGGCGGCGGCTCTCGATCGATCGCGTTGCTGCGTTGATCAAGTCGAGATCGAGAGGATTTGGTGGTTCGGTTGTGGAGGCCATGAATGCGGCCGGGACAGGACGACGGCCATGAACGCAGATGTTGTATCGCAAGAAGGAGCGAAGGAGGATGCGCGCTTGATACGCGCGCGCATATATGCGCGCTCAGGACGTTGTTTTACCAAGTTGGAAAAAAAATGACAAGCGAGATACCAAACTGTTGGAGAGAGTTTTCTCTCGTTTTGCCAAAAAATAAGAATAAAAAAGCAAAATACCAAACTGTTAGAGATGCTCTTAGGCTCCTATAATGGTTTCACGTTTAGCAACCATAAAAAGAGAATAGCATGAGTGAGGGACAGCAAATAGATAGATAGATGGGGGACAATCATGGACTAAGAAAGGAGGTGAGAGTGAGGGGTGAACAAAAAAATTACCACTTTTAGTATTACGCAGTATTTTAAATTGTTGGTTAAGGCATTTAATGATTAACGGGCTATAGCGACAGCTAACAACTTTCCTATGTACAAAGGTTTTGTTGTATATCAAGGCATAGCGTATATCTAGGTGCATAGCAAGAGCTGTATATATCTTGAAAAAAACAAAATAACTAATAATTTAGAATAGAGAGAGTATACTAGACAAATATACGTAACATCATTAACCTAAAATTTTACTCTTCTAAGTCCGAATATTATTCATTTGAGGCTAAATCATTTTCTTATAAAGACATAGAAAATTTTTAGAATGTGGGGGGGGGGGGGGACCGTGTGTCGTTGTTTGGTCGAAAACTGCACGAAGACATGAATAAAAGTAATATGTACACGGAGACACATCACACGTTCGAGAACCATATATTTCATTAATTCTTTCTTGAATATACAAAATACATGATCAACGAAAAAGTAGTCTTCTTCCGTCTTCAGCGTCATGCTTAAGGAGAGGTCTGACTGGTAAGAGATTGCGTAGTTCACCAATTCCCGGGGCCTGTTGGGCGCGGCCGGTTAATTACATCCGCAAGAAGAGCTTGCAGAAAACCTCCGATTAAGCTGCGCTTCATGGTCGTCAAGTATTTGTTCATTGTCATGAGCCATATGCGATATATGGCGTAGTAAAAGATGGGTGGCTTTATGTCGCCGAAGCTCGGTCGTGACATCGCCATCGCCACGTCGGGGTAAACGGAAAAGATGATAATGAAGGGGATGACTTTCGCCTCGTCGGTGCCCAGTCATGTATGCCAGCCTTCATTAACACGACGTGTGTGAGTTGCTTTCGCCTCGTCGGTGCCCAGCAACGATATGTCCGATTCCATTAATTTGGACGTGTCGATGGAATGACAACTTTGCCTTGTTGACATTCGACCAGAGTTTCGTCTAGCCTCGTCGGCACTAGACAGTATAAAAGTAGTGGCATGCTGGAAAATTCATAGCAATTGGCGGAGAAAAATTGATAGCAATTGGTGGATGGAAATCCGTGACAATTGGCAAAGAAAAATCTGTAGCAATTGAGAGAGAAAAATCTGTAGCAATTGGCGGAAAACATCCGTGGCAATTGGCAGATTATTTGAACGATGCTTCCTCAATTGGAGCGAATTGACAGCCTCCCGACGTCAATATTTTTTATAGCGACGAATGGGGCTCTCCCGTCTCATGCGTTTTGGTTCTTGTCATCACAATAAGTGGGGCACTCCCGACTTACGTGGCCTTGTATATATTCATCGCGACGAACGGGGCACTCCCGTCTCGTGCGGCCTTATATTTGTTCATCGCGACAAGCCGGGCACTCCCGTCTCGTGCGGTCTTGAATTTAGTCATCGCGACAAGCCGGGCACTCTCGTCTCGTGCGGTCTTGAATCATGTCATCGCGACAAGCGGGGCACTCCCGTCTCGCGCGGTCTTGAATTTAGTCATCGCGACGAGCGGGGCACTCCCGTCTCGCGCGGTCTTGAATGTAGTCATCGCGACGAGCGGGGCACTCCCGTCTCGCGCGGTCTTGAATTTAGTCATCGCGACGAGCGGGGCACTCCCATCTCGCGCGGCCTTGATTATTTTTCGTTTTAGCCTGGCTTTAACATCAGCAACTTGACGCCGTCCTCGTGCGGCGAGGGTTCTGATGTAATCGAGTTACTGGCTTCCGGGAATCAAAACAGCCGGCATGATAATTTTGTTGTAAGAACCAGCGAGTTGCTTGCTAGTCTTGTTTCTTGCCAATGTGATGTTGGCTTGCTTGCTTCTCTACGACTTGATATGCCTGCTTGCTCGGCGAGATGGCAACAAAAGCTTAATGCTTCTCGGCGACTTCTCAGCTAGTCGAGATTGGCGTGATGGCAGCAGGACGTCGGCGCATTGCATGGAACAGGAACCGTATGTCCATCTCATGCGGTCTTATTTATTTTAGCTCGACTTCAGCATAAATAACTCGGTAACGACCTCGCGCGGCGAGGGTTCTGACGTTACCAAGTTGCATTGTTGACATTGGTGAAGAGCAAGATGCTTCGTCATTAGCATGTGTCTTGCTCATTGAATAGAACGGATTGATCATCAACAGCTCGACAACGACCTTGCGTGGCAAGGGTTCTGACGTTGTCAAGCTACTGGCCTTCTTTCATAGTAGACCTGCCAGAACCAGCGAGCTCTTGCTCTTCTCGGCGACTTGCTTGGCTTCTCGGCGACTTGCTTGCTTGCTGCTTCTCAGCGACTTGCTTCACTTGCTTCTCGGTGTATATGTATAGAACGCTTCTCGGCGAGAAGGGCAGGGCAGCACCACGGGATTGGATGCGTATATGCGTATGTGCGGTAACCGGCGGCCAGCTCCCTCTTGGCCAGGGTGCTACTTTATATAGTGACCGAGGAGGACGGGATCAACTCCTTGGCCAAGCAAACACGTACGCATCCGTAGCTTCCATGGTCTCCAAGTACACGTATCTACCTAGGACTTAGATATTGCCATATTGGTAGTTAGCTTCTCCTATTTGGAATAGATTTGGTAGAAGATCTGAAATCACTGAACATCCCATGCAAACTTGCCGGGAAAATAGTGTATATATACGTATAGAGACCAAACTCTAATGACGTGTATATATTTTCTTTTGACTAATATCTCAGAACCAAATGTGCTCTCGCCCAAAGATCCTTGACTTTCTAAAAATATTTCTGAGGTGGGGCCCATGTGTCATAGGCTCAACCATGATAAATTTCATACGCCATATAAATGTGTCAATAATATGCGCCGAATAAATATATTCTCATATTCATCTTGTCACATGATTTTTTAAATAAAAAATCATCAAACAAATGCCACCCGCCGAGTCGAGTTTATGCGCGAAGCAGCAGAGATTCGACTCGGGGAAATAACCTTTGATGAACCTGGCCGAATGGACATAGCCTGGCTTTACTTTTGTCTTCGGAGGCTTATGATCCCGGAAGTATCTTGAGATCACAACTCTGATATGTATATTTAGAAAATATGGAAAAAAACCATGCCACTTTTCAGTAATAGAAAGAAGTACGATATGGCGAAAATCATACCATATCCTTAATAAATCTGGTTCCATTGCAACTTTCCATACTGGTGACAAGCAATGGAATGTTGGATTCTTGAAGAATTTTATCAAGGTGGATGCGACCTTTAGGAGTGCTCTCAAGAATAGAGACTCATATATATATGAAGTGGTGAGGAAATTATTTGAGCCACGGCCACCAGAAGTAACACTATTGATGGATGGTTTCATGGCTTTAAAAGAGGCTCTCACCGACAATTCTCAATCTCCATCTAGGAGTTTAAGCTCGAGGAGTTATGAAGCCAATAGAAGAGCTGCTGTAATTAAAAGTTCTCAAGGAAAAGTAGCGGCAACTTGTGCCCTTATGGAGATCACCAAACACTATGAAGAACAGATAGCATCCCAAGGACTCCAGCTTGAGAAGCACTCACCCCATATTCAGGGACTGAGGTCAAAAATTGAAAAGCTCAATATAATCAGTTATAATAGCTGAAGGCTGATGCTCGAGAGAGCCATTCGAAAGAATGCACAGCTCAATGCTTGACTCATCATCAAGAACGACTGAAAGAGACAAGTGTGCTTCCCTCAACTGGAGGCAATGTCCAGGAACAACCACGAGCAGCTGCAGCACCTTGAACAAGCGACTGCCTCCTTTACTGATCAAGACGACACATACGGGACTTTCAGAACACGCCTCCTGAGCCGTAGATAGCTCTATTCCATCAAGTCATTTTTTTTTAGATAATGCCATCAAGTCATTTTTGGAGCCTCCTTGTAATAATTATATAATATCTTGCAACATATAATGAATTAATCATGTGTCCATGAAAAGTGATGCTGTTTTTTCTTGGCAACCTCCGAGAGCCTGAGCATTGACTTTGGCCCATGCTTGTTACAGGAAGATGTACCGAACTGCGCCGTACAAATCCGGATCAGCATGGTCATGGGGATTGCAGCAGGGTATAGCGAAAATTCATGCCATCCCTTAAAAATTCTAGAAATGAAGTGAGGTAGGATAAGACCGATATCAACCATGTCTTATATTGTAGTAAGGTAGAATAGGGCAAAAATCATGCCGCCACCTGAAAGAAGTAACATATGGCAAAAATCATGCCATATACACAAAAATACATCCCCAGGTTCCACTCCAACCAAATATATTGGTGCCAGCAAATGGAATGTAGTATCCATGGAAAAATTTATCAAGATCAATGCGACCATTGTACAACAACGGTGCCAGCCATCAATCTCAAAGGGTTTCACAGCTACGCAATCACCGCGTTGGCTTGCTTCACTGCTCCCGAATTTATATGCATCCGAAAACTCATAGATGCTGGAATTTTCAAATAAAACCCATGATGTTCTCTTATCAATAAAGAGACATGAGATTCTATGGCGAAAATCCATGCCATTGGATTAATAATTGGGGATGTAGTAAAGAAGTACATCTTCATCCCGACAACAAAAAAGGGTGGGTGACCATGCCACAACCGAGCAAGGTTTTCATTTTATTTGTGACAGACTTGCTGCTACAAGAGCTTATATTGTCATCAATCTTCAATCTTGTGAGCAGTTCACGTGCCTCTTAATCTTTTGAGGGCATAGAACTGTCACCAGTTAGGCAAATAATGGTGAAAGAACATGCCACCAGAACTCCACAAGATGTTCTTGTATACTTCAACTTGAGACCTTCTTTTTACGTCATAAAGCCAGCTTGCTGGATTGAGCGGAATAATATTAGGGATATCAACTCATAACATGGAGATGTAATTGTACGCCAATTCAAGGATATCACCCAAGCGATCATTGTTTACAATGATGCCAACCAGTAGAGTCAAAATGATTCATGGTTGCACGTATGCCAATTGTGGTACATTTCGCCGCTTCAGAACAGCTATAGATACCTGTCCGAATCATCATAGACATACCAATGTAATGGCCATGTATCTGAAAAATTATTTGATGGAGGTCTCGCACACCCTTCTTTAATTTCAATTGCATGAGCAATCACATGGATTGCTCATCTTGCTGAATTCTATCAAAGAGTCACCAAATATTGTAGAAAGGAGATAACTCGAAAAACTGAGACAAGCAACACTGATTTAAGGCAAAATATATGCTACCAATAGTGAAGCAGCCAGAGGCATGTTGCTCATAAGATGATCATATTCCAACACAACAAGCACGTGTGGTTCAGTTCCCTCGTGGAAATAGTGTAAAAAGGTTAACACTTCGTCAGGACCTCTTGGGGTTAGTGGAAATCTTTCCGAGCCTCCCTTCAGTCATGTGCTTCACGCCTCCTTCCTTCGTCCAGCAAGGAATGTAGGATACAGCTAGAATTTCAGGGTTGGTTTGGGGGAAAATGGTTAAGGCAATTTTTAGCCATTACTTTTGCCGAGGTTGATGAATAGCTACCCTCCTCCTTCACTTGCTTTGCTTGAGAACTTGACTTCATTTAAGTTTTGAGAGCTTCACTTGAGGACTTGATTCCATTTGATTTTTGAGAGCTTCGAGACAGTTGCCTATGTCTCCTTCTGACTTCTGAGAGTTTCAAGACAGTTAACTATGTCTCCATTTGATTTTTGAGAGTTTCAAGACAGTTGACTATGTCTCTTTTTCCTTCCTTCGGACTTGTTTCTTGAAACTTGTCCTCAAAGAATTCGGAGGGTAGCTATCTGTAACATCCCAAAAATCCGAGTTACAAATTTTTTTGGCCAAAAACCCATGAGTGGTGATGTGTCATGTAGTTGCAACCCAAAACCCCACCTAGTTCAATCCCGGAGCTTGCATTGTATTTAAATTTCTCATGCATTTTAATTCAAGTTTGATTCGGAGTTATTGGTTCTTTTGGTTGCTTAATTAAATCAACCCAAAAGCTTATAAATGTGAATACACCTATTATGTTATGGGAAATAATATCCCAACTAATCATGGAAAATATCTCTTAAATCTTGGCCTAAAAATACAAGTTCAAACACCAAAGAAAAGAAAACAGAAAAAGAAAACAGAAAGGAAAAGGGAAGAAAATGGCAAAGCCATTTTCGGCCCATGGCCACCCAGCCGGCCCACGCGGCCTATCCCTTTCTCCTCCATTACGCCGCCGGCCCATTCTCCTTTCCTTCTCTTCCAACCCGAGCCGGCCTGCCTCTTCTTTCTTCCACGCCGGCCCAACCCAGCTAGGCGGCCCGCTCGGCTTCGGCACAAGGCGACAGACAGGGAGCCGCTGCCGCTGACGACTCGACCCCACGCGTGGCCCACCTGTCATATGTTCTGTATCGCCCCCTCTCCCTCTCTGCTTTTCCTTCCCGTCCTCCGCTTTTGACCGGGAGCCGAAGCGCGTCGCAGCCATGCCACCGCCCCGCACCGTTCGATCGACGCCCTCGCGAGATCGACGCCGTGGAGCCGCGCCACCTGGGCCGACAGAACCTGGCAGAGGAGCGTCGCGCCGCGAGGATTTTGCTCTCGCGCGCCCGCGACCGTTGCCCGCGCACATGCGCTGTTCCCCACTGCGCCGCCTCGCTCCCTTGGCCTCCAAGGCGGACGCGAGTGCGCCGTGACGTGCGCCGAGCCCCACCGGAGCCCTAGGCCACCCCTCGACCGCCCGATCGCGTCCGAGGATCGGAGGCCGTCCGCCGTGCCCTGTTTCGGCCGCCGGCCTATATAACCCGAGCCCTGTGCCTCTAGGGTTCCTCGACCCCCGCCGCCGCACTACGGCCTTGCAAAACCCTAACCCACCGTCAATTGCCAAGAAGAAGAAGAAGAGGAGGAGGAGAGGAGAAGAAGGAGGCGGGGAAAGGACGCCGTCGCCTGGGAAGAAGACACCGCCGGTGCCGCCGCCGTTGGAGGAGGACTTACCGGGAGGAGGAGGCGTCGTCGGGGAGCTACCACGCAGTACCGCGAGCCGTGCCACGAACCGCAAGCACCGCCCGTACCCCGACGTCCACTACCGCGCCGGTGAGCTCGCCGATCCCCTGATTGCAACCTCGCCCTTGCTACCTGGCCATGGCGCCCCGAGCGCGTAGGCCGAGCTCCACCCAGCTCTTGGACACACGCACACACCAGCACGGACTAGCCCGGCCACCTGTGTGCGGCGCCACCACACGCCGCCGTCCCGACCTCCATGTCCGCCGCGCCATGGCCATGCCAAGCCACGGTGCGCGCCACCGTTCCGGCCATCACCGGCCGCCTTGACACCCTGGACCCCGGGGGCCATGTCCGCCGCGACGAGGCGCGTCCCATGCGCACGCCGCGGGCCCGAGACATCCCCCGAGGAGCACCGCCTTGCCTCGCCGTCGGAGGTTGAGGCCGCACGGGACGTCCTGGGGACGCCACCGTGGCGCCTTTGCGCCGGCTGGTTCCGGCCACCTCGCTTGCCGAGGAAGCGCCGTCGAGCCGCGCCGCGGCCCGCTGCACGCCGCAGCACCACCGGAGGTGAAGGAGCACGCCGCGTTCCGCCATGCCGCGGCCGTGCGCCGTCGCGTGTCGCCGTCGCGGAAGAACGCACCGCCGTGTGTATTTGCTCACCTTGCCAAGTCAAGACGGCGCCTTGATGCACCAATCGCACTTGCGCACCGCGAATTGAACCCAAGCCGCGCCTTTGGTTGCCGCCGTCGTGCGCCGCCGTCGGAGTAAGGTCGCCGCCGCCGCCGGCCCTGCCAGAGCGCGCCGTGCCACTCTATCACGCACCCGCGAGCTCGCCTTGGCGCCGTGGAGCTAAAGCGCTCGCCGTCGAGGCCAGGGGCTCACCCCAGCGCGCCGACACGCCGCCATGCCGCCGCCGGCCACCTTTGGCCGCGCGCGCCAGAGCGAAGGGGATGAAGATGGGGATGGAGAAGCGGGTGCCTGGGGTGTGGACATAGTCCAGGTGGACCGAGCCGCTCGAGGTGGGTCCCAAGCGAACCAGTCCACCGTGCACCCGCCCCATGGACCAGTGAACCCCTGGTAAATTCCGTGAACCCGGTCCTGGTGGACCAAGCCGTTGGCGGTGGTACCCCACCGTCGCCAGTCCACCATGAGCCGAACCGGTGCACCGAGCCCGACCCGGATCCGATAGCGCGACGTGGCGCGCTGAGAGTCTGCCACGTGTTGGGCCCGGCCCGGCCCAGTCCGGCCCACTGGCCCGCTGCCAGCCAATTTGTGGCCCATTTCTGGCCCATTTACGGCCCACTGGGCCGTTGACTGGTCAACTGTGACGTCAGCAGTGACGTCATCAGTGCTGACATCAGCATCCGCGTCATCGCCACGTCAGCAGAATCTGCCAACTCAGCCGCACCCTCTGTGACACGTGGCGGGTCCCTGTGATGCCACGTGTCCCTATTTATTTAACCCCTGTTTAATATTTTCTTAAATATGTTTCAAATTCGAAATTCATAACTAATTCACCGTAGCTCCAAAAAATACAATCAAGGTACCGAAATTTTCCTTAAATCGAGCACAATAATCTGAAATTATGTTTGAGTGCATTTGGTTCTTCCATATTTTATTTGCTTCTTTGTGAACTCTATAGGAGTCGCTGACGTGACTATTAAATAACCGTTTCAGAGCCGGACGAGGAGCAGGAGTTTGAACAGGACGACTACGAGTACCAGGAGGACTTAGGCGACGACATCAGAGGTGCCACATCCCATCCACTTTCTTAGATCCCATTACGCATTGCAATACACTTTACTTTCTGCAATACTTTTATACTCCTGTGATAGGTTGCATGGTAGTATTTATACTTGTTCGGCCCTGCCTTGATTCGACTATCACCCTGCTACCGCTGTTAGGCTAGACTTGCGCTTACTATCTTTTGCTCTCGTATTACTTCTACTATGCTTTATATCTGTGATGTGAGGCGTGGTGGACATGGATATTATAAGGGGGATAATATGGTTTGATCATGGAGAGCGTGCTGCGTGAGTCTTGGGTGAGTGGTGAGGGTTGAGTCGGCTGAACAGGGATCACGACGAGCTTTGAGCGAGTCTTGCCGAGGGGATACGGCCTGGGTATCCCCGCTTTGTGAGTACCTGTGGCGAGTAACTGGTTTGGATTGAGGTGTCCTTGGTGTGAGCTCCTTGGGGTGGAGCCTTGGAAAGTGGGTGCCGTGGCAGCACGGTAAAGATTAGCCCATACAGGGGAGATATCTCTGTTCGGCCAATACCTAAGGACTTGAGGGCTAGTAACCGGATCATTGGATGCCTTACTTTCCACTCGCTCTCCAATGGGAGGGGAGACGGTCTAACCATCTGGTAGAACGAATGCCATTACTGTTGGAAGTAAGCGGAATGTGTCGGGAGGTACGGGCCGAGAGTGCTCACACCCTCCTTAACCAACATAGTGACCCCGTTGGCCTGGTACTATGTCTCACAGTCTCGACGGCCAAGGTTGAGTGGCAGGATGGTATTCGTTCTAGGCTTATGGCGATCGATATCTGCCTAGATGATGATCAGCATCGATGATGGCTATCTTGTGGATTAGTGAAACCTCTGCAGAGTGTATGGTTGATCGATCGATACATATGCCGACTCGTCGGCTATGGACCAAGTCCCGTGTGATGCCTGCTGGACTAGGAGAGGAGTCTTCTATCTTTCTGGATGAGTGCGTGTGGATGGGATTGATTCCGGCTGTGAACCTTGGGAGGTTGTGGGCCGCTGAGGCATGACGAGAGGGAGTCGTTCATGTCGACCACGCGTGGCGTGGAAGGGGTGTGTGGTGTGTGGTGTGTGGTGTGAGGTGTGTGGTATGGATGGGATGGAGGATGGACTTGGGATTGGATAAAATTTGACCAACTATATATTAAACATGGTTACTATATGCATAGGAAACCTCAGCTTTATAGGTTCCCTTGTTATACCCTGTATTTACTTTTATTTGCATCCAATTCCACAAATAAGCATAGGGTGGGAATGTGGCCAGTACAATTCGTACTGATACTTTGGATAAACAGGTGATGAGGAGGAGTACGACTATGACAACGATAGCTATGAGGATTAGTGAGTTTCGTTCCTACGCTCAAGTGTTCGGAGATCGTGTTGATGCTTCCGCTTCTATCTACAACTGTTCCGGATGTTTACTTTTCAGTTGATTCCGGCAGTGTGGCGATGTAATAAATTATTGTAATCCTGTACTATTTACTATTCCTGAGATGATGTATGGAATGATATCAGCTGAACTATTGTAATGTGATGGATTTAATCTGTCGTGTTGCCCTCGAATCTGTGAAATTCCCATCGTGGAATTTGAGGATGTTTCAGTTGGTATCAGCTCCTGGTGCTTGACCCTAGGACGAGACCCTTAGGATTGGACGACTAGTATAAGAGCCAGACTTTCTTTCGGTTATACCACCGACCATTGCATCTCTTTTATGCATGGCTTATCTTTACATCTGACTTGCTAACCAAATTTCCCTTGAAACCTGCAGATGACAAGCCTAGAAAACCCTCCAGTCGGGCCTTTACCACCCTACCCCACTCTCAAGCTGACATACATGGGGAAGATGCCTGGTGGTTTCTCCCTAACCCTCTACCGAGTGTTGAAGACCCTAGAAGTCCCTGTTGAAGAGATCAAGTACGTCTGCTCAGGACAGCCAGGGGAAGATGGAGGAATTAAAGGTCAAGTCGTCACCAGTGTGGAAGTACCTGCAAGTCTGATCCTGCCCTCGGTGACTGCCTTCACTGAGATGTCGGTGGACGAGACCTGTGAAGAGGGGATTCAATCAGTTGCCCACAAAGCTCTCCGCCGCGCACTGCGAGACCACTACCTCTACCTACAGGCGATAGAGTTTCGCCTACTCCCTCAGGCCCTCCGCCTTGAGCTTGCCCCTGAAGCGCAAGTTGTCGAGGCCTTCACTAGAGCCAGCTTTGAGGTTGACCCCTGTCTTCGTGCCTCTGGTTACCACCTGGTGAACCAGGATCAGTACATTGAGGGACTGGAGAAGAGGAACCGTAGCTACCGTGGTCTCTTGCTGGATCACCAGGAGTGGCTAGCCCAGGAAAATGAGGAAAATGCCAAGCTGCGAAAGACAATAGATAGACTGCAAGACCGCCTCGCTTGCCAAGCAATCAAACACAAGACAAATATAGCTGACCTCCAGAACAAGACCGCCGACATCGGCAATGGGAACGTGTACCTGGACTGCAAGATCCTAGAGCTACAGAGAGACCTCCAGGATAGGAGTGCAGCCTTAGCCAGTGCACGAGAGCAGTCAAGGAGCTATGGAGTGCGGATGCACACTCTCAGTAACAGCAACCTGGCCCTGAAGAGAGAGCTGAAGGAGCAGAAGGTCAAGGCCGTGAGAAACCAGGGTCACCTCATCAACACTATGAGGATGAACGAGTTTCTCCGCGAGAAGCTCAAGTTGACCGAAGAAGCTTGGGCCATGTCTGACAGAAAGCGACTCAAGGAGCTCGAAGAGGTTCAGAAGCAGTTGCCCCCACACAAGCACGTGCAGCCTCAGAAGGAGACGTTCAAGCTCGGTGAATCGACTCTGAACTTCAAGGACTGCCCCGCAGCTGCTGGAGTGAAGCCCACTAAGGAGCACGCCGAGGCTCTCACCTACGTCAAGCGCCTGCGCAAGACCAGGACAGAGATAAGAGTTTCTGGCGAGCGTGTTCCGTCAGCAGTTCACCACCAGGAGTAGGTGTGAGTGTGTCGGACCCTGCGCGGTCAAGTGTCATGTTCTAGCCTACCTGAGTAGTCGTCAGTCATGAGTCATGTGAGATGTGAGCTGTCATGATGTATCCCATGAGTAGTATGAGTCAAGATGTACCCCCCATGAGTTACCATGCGTAGAACGAACCCTGTCGGCACTATTATTATCATGTCATAACATTTTTATTCCACCCATGTAATGAGTGATTGGATTTTATCGCTTCTAATGGTTTTTATTGCTTCTTTGCCTGAGTGTTGGATAGAATAAATGTTTTTCCCTTAAATTGTTGAAATCATTTAATTCTATTGAACTATATAATAATGTACTATGGGTACTAAACTCTTATGGCCGTGTCACAGATGTCAACCCGCCGTTCAGTTCGCCTTGAGCGCCGCTCACCGTCCCCCGGGCCAGCCTTGGGACGTGGTGCCCGTGGACGTGGATGTGGTCGTGGCCGTGGACGTGGTCGTGGCCGTGGACGTGGTCGCGGCCGCAATCTCAACCTGGGCAGTGATGACCGTCGTGAAGTGACCCCGCCGCCAGTCAACAACGATGGTGAAGAAGTTCTAGCTGAGAATGCGCCAGGAGGAGGTGGAGAGGAAGTGCCAGCTGGAGGAGGTGGAGGGGAGGTCCCAGCTGGAGGTGGAGGCGACAATGCTCCACCACCGCCACCGCCAAACCTAGCTGAGGTCATGGCGCAGCAGACTCAGCTTCTTGCCGCTCTGGTCAATGGTGCCAACCGCCGCTATGGTGGTCCGCCCTATGACTTTCAGCGGAAGCTGGAGGGATTTCTGAAGCTGCGTCCCCCCACCTTTGATGGCCTGAATGCGGACCCAATGGTTGCTGATGATTGGCTGAAGGAAATCGAGAAGAAGCTTGATCTCACTACCTGCACTGATGAGGAGTGCGTTGGGATCGCTGCCCACCAGCTTGTAGGTGGAGGTCGCTCATGGTGGGACAGCTACTGCGAATCCCATGAGGACCCTGCCAACATCTCTTGGGATGAGTTCGTGGAGGAGTTCCGCGATTTCTTCATCCCTGAGGGAGCCATGAAGGCCAAGGAAAAGGAGTTCCGCAACATCACTATGATCCACAATGAGAGGGTTCATGAGTACACCAACCGCTTTACCAACCTGTTGCGCTATGCTCCACCCGCGTGTGCTGCTGATGAGAATGAGAAGATGTACTACTACCGTGAAGGTCTGAGTACCCGCATCAAGCTAGCCCTCTCTGGTACAAAGAGCCGTACACTGAGAGAGCTCATCGATCGTTGCATGGACATTGAGAAGGATCGCATGGAAGCAGATGCTCTGCGTGACAAGAAGGAGAGGAAGCATCGTCCTGAAGGATCCTCTCGCGCTCCCCCTCAGAAGCGCCGCAAAGAGGCCCCGGTGCAAGGCCGCTACCGTAACACTCAGAACTTTGCGCCTGCAGCTGGTCGTGGTGGGGGTAACTACACCAACAACTACCCTCGCCAGAACAACCCAGTGGTAAACTGCCCCGCGGAGAACCGCTCTGCGCCTGGTCATCCCGCGCCGAACAACAGCAATTGGAGGGCTCCCGCGACAACCCCAACAGGCGGTATGGGCCCTACTTGCTATGGTTGCGGACAGCCGGGTCACAAGGTCATAGACTGTCCTCAGAAGGCTGCTACCCCTGGAGCTCAGAACACTCAGCACCGTGCTTCTGCCTGTGAGGTCGTCTCACTCACCTGACCGCAGAAGATGCTCAGGCTGCCCCAGACGTGGTGTACGGTATGTTTTTAGTACATGGTGCAAAGGCTTCCGTACTTTTTGATTCTGGAGCTACTTGTTCTTACATATCTGCTAAGTACGCTAGAGAGCATAACATACCAGTTACTCCCCGTAGAGAACCTATCATTACCAGCTCACCCCTAGGAGAACTCAAGAGTACCCACCTATGTAAGGGAGTGAAACTTACCATTGAGGGTCTTACCTTTCTAGCCAACCTCACCCTACTACCCTCCACCGCCTAGATGTTATCCTAGGGATGGGTTGGTTAACCAAACACCGAGGAGTCATATCTTGCTCACCCGCATACGTACAAATAACCCATCCTAGTGGCCAAGCCGTTAGATGCCTACCCCGCATGCACGCTTAACCAACCTCCTATGTGCCCTAGCCACCAAACCCGAAGCCAAAACAACCCAAGATAGTAGATGAAGTGCCCGTGGTGAGGGACTATGCCGATGTTTTCCCCGAGGAATTACCAGGAATGCCCCCGATCGTGATGTGGAATTCGTCATCGACCTCATGCCCGGCACGGGTCCCATTGCTAAGCGACCCTACCGCATGTCGTAGATGAGCTAGAAGAACTCAAGAAGCAAGCTTGAAGGAGCTCTCGATAAAGGCTACATTCGACCCAAAGTGCTTCTCCCCGGGGATCTCCCGTCTTGTTCGTGAAGAAGAAAGATGGCTCAATGAGGATGTGCATCGATTATCGTAATCTCGAATGCCGTCACCATCAAGAACAAGTATCCCCGCCAAGGATAGATGATTTGCTCGGATCGCTTGAGAGGTGCCAAGTACTTCTCCAAGATTGATCTTAGATCGGGCTATCACTAGATGAAGATCCGTGAGGAAGACATTCCTAAGACTGCCTTTGTCACCCGATATGGCCAGTATGAGTGCACAGTGGTGTCCTTCGGACTCACAAATGCTCCGGCCTACTTCATGAACATGATGAATAAGGTATTCATGGATATGCTCCACAAATTTGTCGTGGTATTCATTGATGACATTCTTATCTACTCTGCCACTGTTGAAGAGCACGAAGAACATCTGAGAACAGTGCTCGAAAGATTGAGTCTACATCAGCTATACGCCAAGTTTAGCAAATGTGAATTCTGGCTTGAGGAAGTTGCCTTCTTGGGTCATGTGCTTTCAGGTGATGGTGTTGTCAGACCCCGCCAAGATTGAAGCCGTGAAAGAATGGGAACAACCCCGTTCGTGACCGAAGTCGAGTTTCTTGGGATTGGCCGGATATTATCGCCGATTCATCGAGAACTTCTCCAAGATAGCTCGCCCTATGACCAACCTCTTGAAGAAGACCAAGGAGTTTGAGTGGACGCCCGAGTGCGAACAAAGCTTCCGGACTCGAAAGAAAGGCCGACCACCACCCCCGTACTAGCATTACCGGATATCGCAAGGACTTTGTAGTCTATTGTGACGCCTCCCGTCAAGGACTCGGTTGCGTGCCGATGCGTAATGGTAAGGTCATTGCTTATGCTTCTCGCCACCGAAAGACCATGAACAACGTTATCCTACCCACGATCTCGAGCTAGCCGCTGTCGTTCATGCTCTGAAGATCTGGAGGCATTACTTGATTGGCAACAAGTGTGATATCTATACTGATCACAAGAGCTTGAAGTACTTCTTTACTCAAGAAGACTTGAACATGAGGCAGCGCCGATGGCTAGAGCTCATCAAAGACTATGACCTCGAAATACACTATCATCCGGGGAAAGCCAATGTAGTTGCCGATGCTCTCAGTCGCAAAAGCTACTGTCACACCCTGATCTCAGAATCCGTGCCACCGGAGCTTAAACAGGAGCTTGAGGACTTCCAGCTTGAAATAGTACCTCATGGCCTGCTAAATGAGCTCCGCATCCAGTACAACCTCACTGATCGCATCCGTGAAGCCCAAAAAGAATGTAAGGACCTGCAGCGCATCCGTGGTCTCATGGAGCGTGGGTATAACCCTGAATTCAGAGAAGACGAACAAGGAGCCCTCTGGTGCAATGACAGAATTTGTCTGCCCTCCGATCCAGCTTTGCGAGAGGAGATTCTATCAGAGGCACATGATTCCAAATACTGCATTCACCCTGGTTGCGTGAAGATGTATCGTGACCTCAGGAAGCACTTCTGGTGGAAGAGCATGAAAGCGACATTGCGGGACATGTGGCCCGATGTGACATCTCGCAATGAGTCAAGGCCGAACACAAGAGACCCGCTGGTTTGCTAAAGCCCCTTGATGTTCCCGAATGGAAGTGGGAAGACATATCCATGGATTTCATTGTTGGGTTGCCTCGCTCCACGCATGGAAACAATGCCATATTGGTGATAGTTGATCGCTTGACTAAAGTCGCTCATTTCTTGCCTGTCAAAGAGACGATCCGAGCTGAACAGTTAGCTGATCTCTACATCAAGGAAATTCTTCGCTTGCATGGTGCCCCTAAAAGCATCGTATCTGATCGCGGATCGTTGTTCATGTCCCGTTTCTAGCAACAAATGCATAGATCCATTGGGACTAAGCTTGATTATAGTACAGCTTACCATCCTCAGACCGATGGCCAGACGGAAAGGGTGAACCAGATTCTGGAAGATATGCTGAGAGCCTGTGTCCTGCAATATGGGACTGATTGGGAGAAGAGCCTACCACATGCAGAATTCTCCTACAACAATAGCTACCAAGCCAGCATTAAGATGCCACCGTTTGAAGCTTTGTATGGGAGACCTTGCAACACTCCGCTTATGTGGTCACAACATGGTGAAAGAGTTTTTCATGGAGCCGACAAGATCAAACAAGCCGAAGAGGGTGTTGCTCAAGTTCAAGCGAATCTGAAAGCCGCTCAGAGCCGACAGAAGAGTTATGCCGACAAAAGGCGTAGAGACCTCGAATTCGAAGTTGGAGACTCCATCTATCTCAAAGTGTCTCCGCTTCGTGGTACCGTCCGGTTCCATGTGAAAGGGAAGCTTGCTCCAAGATACATAGGCCCCTACCCGATCATTGCGAGAATTGGGAAGCTTGCATACAGGCTTGAACTACCTCCAAAGTTGGCGGGAGTGCATCCCGTCTTCCACGTGTCACAACTACGCAAGTGTCTGTAGCTGCCTGAGCAACAACACGTGACCACCGATGTGCTAGATGTGCAGAACTCACTTGAATACAAAGAACACCCGATCAAGATTCTGGGATGGGACACCAAAGAAACTAGAAGCAAGTCAATTCCTATGTGCAAGGTTCAGTGGAGCAACCACACAGAAAGAGAAGCCACATGGGAGAAGGAGTCAGAACTTCGTGCCATATACCCCTACCTCTTCGACAGGTAAGTTACTTTTTTTAAATCTCGGGGACGAGATTCTCGTAAGGGGGTAGGACTGTAACATCCCAAAAATCCGAGTTACAAATTTTTTTTGCCAAAAACCCATGAGTGGTGATGTGTCATGTAGTTGCAACCCAAAACCCCCACCTAGTTCAATCCCGGAGCTTGCATTGTATTTAAATTTCTCATGCATTTTAATTCAAGTTTGATTCGGAGTTATTGGTTCTTTTGGTTGCTTAATTAAATCAACCCAAAAGCTTATAAATGTGAATACACCTATTATGTTATGGGAAATAATATCCCAACTAATCATGGAAAATACCTCTTAAATCTTGGCCTAAAAATACAAGTTCAAACACCAAAGAAAAGAAAACAGAAAAAGAAAACAGAAACGAAAAGGGAAGAAAATGGCAAAGCCATTTTCAGCCCATGGCCACCCAGCCGGCCCACGCGGCCTATCCCTTTCTCCTCCATTACGCCGCTGGCCCATTCTCCTTTCCTTCTCTTCCAACCCGAGCCGGCCTGCCTCTTCTTTCTTCCACGCCGGCCCAACCCAGCTAGGCGGCCCGCTCGGCTTCGGCACAAGGCGACAGACAGGGAGCCGCTGCCGCTGACGACTCAACCCCACGCGTGGCCCACCTGTCATATGTTCTGTACCGCCCCCTCTCCCTCTCTGCTTTTCCTTCCCGTCCTCCGCTTTTGACCGGGAGATGAAGCGCGTCGCAGCCACGCCACCGCCCCGCACCGTTCGATCGACGCCCTCGCGAGATCGACGCCGTGGAGCCGCGCCACCTGGGCCAACAGAACCTGGCAGAGGAGCGTCGCGCCGCGAGGATTTTGCTCTCGCACGCCCGCGACCGTTGCCCGCGCACATGCGCTGTTCCCCACTGCGCCGCCTCGCTCCCTTGGCCTCCAAGGCGGACGCGAGTGCGCTGTGACGTGCGCCGAGCCCCACCGGAGCCCTAGGCCACCCCTCGACCGCCCGATCGCGTCCGAGGATCGGAGGCCGTCCGCCGTGCCCTGTTTCGGCCGCCGGCCTATATAACCCGAGCCCTGCGCCTCTAGGGTTCCTCGACCCCCGCCGCCGCACTGCGGCCTTGCAAAACCCTAACCCACCGTCAATTGCCAAGAAGAAGAAGAAGAGGAGGAGGAGAGGAGAAGAAGGAGGCGGGGAAAGGACGCCGCCGCCCGGGAAGAAGACACCGCCGGTGCCGCCGCCATCAGAGGAGGACTTACCGGGAGGAGGAGGCGTCGTTGGGGAGCTACCACGCAGTACCGCGAGCCGTGCCACGAACCGCAAGCGCCGCCCGTACCCCGACGTCCACTACCGCGCCGGTGAGCTCGCCGATCCCCTGATTCCAACCTCGCCCTTGCTACCTGGCCATGGCGCCCCGAGCGCGTAGGCCGAGCTCCACCCAGCTCTTGGACACACGCACACACCAGCACGGACTAGCCCGGCCACCTGTGTGCGGCGCCACCACACGCCGCCGTCCCGACCTCCATGTCCGCCGTGCCGTGGCCATGCCAAGCCACGGTGCGCGCCACCGTTCCGGCCATCACCGGCCGCCTTGACACACTGGATCCCGAGGGCCATGTCCGCCGCGACGAGGCGCATCCCATGCGCACGCCGCGGGCCCGAGACATCCCCGAGGAGCATCGCCTTGCCTCGCCGCTGGAGGTTGAGGCCGCACGGGACGTCCTGGGGACGCCACCGTGGCGCCTTTGCGCCGGCCGGTTCCGGCCACATCGCTTGCCGAGGAAGCGTCGTCGAGCCGCGCCGCGGCCCGCTGCACGCCGCAGCACCACCGGAGGTGAAGGAGCACGCCGCGTTCCGCCATGCCGCGGCCGTGCGCCGTCGCGTGTCGCCGTCGCGGAAGAACGCGCCGCCGTGTGTATTTGCTCACCTTGCCAAGTCAAGACGGCGCCTTGATGCGCCAATCGCACTTGCGCACCGCGAATTGAACCCAAGCCGCGCCTTTGGCTGCCGCCGTCTTGCGCCGCCGTCGGAGTAAGGTCGCCGCCGCCGCCGGCCCTGCCAGAGTGCGCCGTGCCACTTTATCACGCACCCGCGAGCTCGCCTTGGCGCCGCGGAGCTAAAGCGCTCGCCGTCGAGGCCAGGGGCTCACCCCAGCGCGCAGACGCGCCGCCTTGCCGCCGCCGGCCACCTTTGGCCGCGCGCGCCAGAGCGAAGGGGATGAAGATGGGGATGGAGAAGCGGGTGCCTGGGGTGTGGACATAGTCCAGGTGGACCGAGCCACTCGAGGTGGGTCCCAAGCGAACCAGTCCACCGTGCACCCGCCCCGTGGACCAGTGAACCCCTGGTAAATTCCGTGAACCCGGTCCTGGTGGACCAAGCCGCTGGCGGTGGTACCCCACCGTCGCCAGTCCACCATGAGCCGAACCGGTGCACCGAGCCCGACCCGGATCCGATAGCGCGACGTGGCGCGCTGAGAGGCTGCCACGTGTTGGGCCCGGCCCGGCCCAGTCCGGCCCACTGGCCCGCTGCCGGCCCATTTGTGGCCCATTTCCGGCCCACTGGGCCGTTGACTGGTCAACTATGACGTCGCCGGTGACGTCATCGCCGACGCCGATCCGCGTCATCGTCACGTCAGCAGAATCTGCCAACTCAGCCGCCCCCTCTGTGACACGTGGCGGGTCCCTGTGATGCCACGTGTCCCTATTTATTTAACCCCTGTTTAATATTTTCTTAAATATGTTTCAGCTTCAGAAATTCATAACTAATTCACCATAGCTCCGAAAAATACAATCAAGGTACTGAAATTTTCCTTAAATCGAGCATAATAATCTGAAATTATGTTTGAGTGCATTTGGTTCTTCCATATTTTATTTGCTTCTTTGTGAACTCTATAGGATTCGCTGACGCGACTATTAAATAACCGTTTCAGAGCCGGACGAGGAGCAGGAGTTTGACCAGGACGACTACGAGTACCAGGAGGACTTAGGCGACGACGTCGGAGGTGCCACATCCCATCCACTTTCTTAGATCCCATTACGCATTGCAATACACTTTACTTTCTGCAATACTTTTATACTCCTGTGATAGGTTGCATGGTAGTATTTATACTTGTTCGGCCCTGCCTTGATTCGACTATCACCCTGCTACCGCTGTTAGGCTAGACTTGCGCTTACTATCTTTTGCTCTCGTATTACTTCTACTACGCTTTATATCTGTGATGTGAGGCGTGGTGGACGTGGATATTATAAGGGGGATAATATGGTTTGATCATGGAGAGCGTGCTGCTTGAGTCTTGGGTGAGTGGTGAGGGTTGAGTCGGCTGAACAGGGATCACAACGAGCTTTGAGCGAGTCTTGCCGAGGGGATACGGCCTGGGTATCCCCGCTTTGTGAGTACCTGTGGCGGGTAACTGGTTTGGATTGAGGTGTCCTTGGTGTGAGCTCCTTGGGGTGGAGCCTTGGAAAGGGGGTGCCGTGGCAGCACGGTAAAGATTAGCCCATACAGGGGAGATATCGCTGTTCGGCCAATACCTAAGGACTTGAGGGCTAGTAACCGGATCATTGGATGCCTTACTTTCCACTCGCTCTCCAATGGGAGGGGAGACGGTCTAACCATCTGGTAGAACGAATGCCATTACTGTTGGAAGTAAGCGGAATGTGTCGGGAGGTACGGGCCGAGAGTGCTCACACCCTCCTTAACCAACATAGTGACCCCGTTGGCCTGGTACTATGTCTCACAGTCTCGACGGCCAGGGTCGAGTGGCAGGATGGTATTCGTTCTAGGCTTATGGCGATCGGTATCTCGCCTAGATGATGATCAAGATCGATGATGGCTATCTTGTGGATTAGTGAAACCTCTCGCAGAGTGTATGGTTGATCGATCGATACATATGCCGACTCGTCGGCTATGGACCAAGTCCCGTGTGATGCTTGCTGGACTAGGAGAGGAGTCTTCTATCTTTCTGGATGAGTGCGTGTGGATGGGATTGATTCCGGCTGTGAACCTTGGGAGGTTGTGGGCCGCTGAGGCATGACGAGAGGGAGTCGTTCATGTCGACCACGCGTGGCGTGGAAGGGGTGTGTGGTGTGTGGTGTGTGGTGTGAGGTGTGTGGTATGGATGGGATGGAGGATGGACTTGGGATTGGATAAAATTTGACCAACTATATATTAAACATGGTTACTATATGCATAGGAAACCTCAGCTTTATAGGTTCCCTTGTTATACCCTGTATTTACTTTTATTTGCATCCAATTCCACAAATAAGCATAGGGTGGGAATGTGGCCGCACAATTGTACGATACTTTGGATAAACAGTGATGAGGAGGAGTACGACTATGACGACGATAGCTATGAGGATTAGTGGGTTTCGTTCCTACGCTCAAGTGTTCGGAGATCGTGTTGATGCTTCCGCTTCTATCTACAGCTGTTCCGGATGTTTACTTTTCAGTTGATTCCGCCAGTGTGGCGATGTAATAAATTATTGTAATCCCGTACTATTTACTATTCCTGAGACGATGTATGGAATGATATCAGCTGAACTATTGTAATGTGATGGATTTAATCTGTCGTGTTACCCTCGAATCTGTGAAATTCCCATCGCGGAATTTGAGGATGTTTCACTATCCATCTTTATGGAACTAATAATCCTCGCAGGCTTATTTTTTTTTTGTTGGGCCCTTGTTATCACCTCTGAGGGTGGCATGCGGCTGCACACTTGACCCGGACTGAACGAATCAGGTAGCCCTTTCATGCTCTTCTTCCTATAGTCTTCCTCGAGGGTTAGTATTCCTTTTAAACTGGACAAAAGGCAGAGGAACGATAAACCCACGACTTCCAGGGTCAGCACGGATTGAAATTCCACCACCCACTTTTTATCCCTAGTCGGTGTAAACCATGTGCTTCGTGTTGAGGTTGCTTTACCACACAAGCTAGGCCGGTTGGAAAATTTCCATCTTGGAGCAACATGCCTAGTGACAGTCCACCAAAGGCACAACATATATGTCATGTGGGGTATCAATTATTTGGGGAATATCTTTGTCAAAATTTGCCACCAATGGCATGTGATGGATTCCTTGGTGACCTTGATGAAGAGAGTATCCCCTCCATTGTTTAACTGGTGTTAACTAGCCCTTGTATATTGCAGATATTACACTGCAACCAGCTAGATTTTTTTTTTGTGAATTGGTAGGCAAAACCAGGGTACCATTATATTAGCATGTACCCTAGTGTGCAAGGCCACAACCATATTGATATACGGAGGGTGGTAGACCAAAAATAGTAGCACCATTGGCATGTGACCATCATAATTTTTCTGGTATAGAATCTGCCGCCTTTGGTAACAGGAGGCATGACCTTCATTTTTCACGAGTATCATTGGTTCAATATATGAGTAGCATCTCCATGAAGATCAGTAAGGATCCGAAGGTTAATGGGCTAGAAAAGGTGCCCAGTTATACAAATAAAGCACAGTGTCAACCCTCTTAGGGACACTTGCATATCGTCGCCATTCTTGGCATAACCATGCATCCAGCAGGCAGGCAATGGAGCTTTCCTTCAGAGTTAAAATGGATCTGGAAGGGATTCCTCCATGGTGCTAACACCATTAGATCATTTTGGGGATACTGATTAGCAGCATAATGCTTGCCACCATACCAGCTTGATGGGAGGATCCAGGCGCATGTTTATATCGACCAAGACCTTGATAGTTGGACTTGCCACCAGTTCGTGTGAACGGCCCAGAATCTTCAATGTTATGAACGGGGGCAACATGGCTAATATTTCCACCTGCATGTGTAATCAGCTGGTGACTAGAGAAATTGTTGTCAGAGCTTATCGACATGAGGAGCATTATTTGCATTGGGGCGTTGGTACTCCATTTGCTATTTCAGCAGAGTTATTCTCCTCCAGACTGGAATCCGCAGTGATGTGGTATGAGGAAACCATGGTTGGTGAGTGAAGGGAATTATTCTTGGGGATGGTTAATATTCCGCACCCAGGAAATTTGGTCGGACGTTTAAATGTGTGTGTGCCTTCTTCAATTCATTAGGCTTTTCCGCCTTCAGAGATAACATGTATGTCTCCTTCAGAATGTTCGGGAACTTAGAGGCGCATGAGCTTTGTTTAGGCGTCATGATCTTGACAGCACGAACACCTTCTTCAGCATGGAGCTTCTAAACATGGTTTCTCTTTCTTCTGTAATTGTGATGAGTATTCCAGTTGTTACTGTAGCGCGCATGGCGCAATGACCAGGACAAGGAGTAAGGGATGTCATCAAGCGCCTCGTGGACTTCATCCTTGGTGGTATGAGAGTGACGTTCCCAAGCGTTCGACAGCACGTCGGGCTTCCTCAGCAGTTCACGGGCATAAGCTAGTCAACCTGGGCATTCGGTAAATACCGAACCGATCGGTTCGGTACTTCGGTACCCACGCAAATTCGGTTCCTGAGAAATCGGTGCCGATCGGTTCCTAAAAAAATTCGGTACCGAGGAAATTCGGTATCGGTAAATTCGGTTCGGTTTCGGTATTTACCGAACAGTACCGAACTGAGATGTAATAGCAAGTTTGAAAACTAATTTTAACATGATTTCATAGATAATAATAGTGCAAAAATACATATACATATAAAAGTCTAAGATTATAAGTGGGAGTGGCAAAAATACATAATATAATAGTCTAAAATAGTATAAACAATGATATAACAACACTCAAACTTATCATATTTTAGATAAATTCGGTAAGTTCGGTAAATTCGGTATATTCGGTTCGGTTCGGTATTTACCTCGGTAAATTCGGTACTGAGAACCTGGTACCGAACAGAACCGAATTATTCGGTTTCGTATTTTTCGGTTCGGTTCTCGGTATTTTTCGGTTCGGTTTCGGTTTTCGGTATTTCGTGCCCGATTGATAAGCTAGTGACAACCTGTGTTTTTTTTACCGATGGGATCAAACCGACCGGACGAGGCCGAATCGGTTTACCGGCCGGATATCATTCGAATTCAAATTTGAATTCAAATTTGAGTACCTATAACCTTGGTTTTTTTTACCGCCCGGTAAGTCCGGTTTACCGCCCGGTTTGAGCGGTTTGAGCGGTTTTTTTAAATTCAAATTTATTTTTTTAAAAAAAAAATGTTAAAAAAATTCCTAAAAATACTTCATGACCGGTTTACCGCCCGGTTCCGGTTTACCGAGCGGTTTTTTAAAATTTGAATTTTTTCAGCATTTTTTTTAAAATTGAAATTTGAATTTAGGACTTACCGGGCCGGTCCGAACCGAAACCGGACCGGCCCGGTAAGTCCGGTAACCGCGGTTTACCACGGTAAACCGGACGGTAAAAAAAACACTGGTGACAACAGTCTTTCTTGCTTTCCTGGCTTTAGCAGCCGTATACTTGTGCACTTTCTTCGATTCCACAGCTTGAGTCATCGTGGAGTCTTGTATTGGATGGTAGTACAGCTTATCTCCGTGGTTGAAGACCGCCTTGAGCGGGCACGGAGCCAAAGAGAACTCCATCGCCTCCTTGATGGTGATGGCAGGGAAGGACTCACGGCAAGAGGGAATCCTTCTAGTTATAAACTTGCATAAACACGGTGTGCTTGTATGTTTAGAAGCTCCGGCTCCTTAATTTGATCAGCAAGCCATTGTTTGATTTTTTTTTTCGCAAAGCCCGTGTAGAGAGTAAACCAGGCCCTTTTCCCGCTTCATATAATTTCCAGCCACCGTGGATTACGGTTTTCTTCAAAGCGACGCATGACGCAAACAGGCACTGATCGGCCTTGTTGTGTATACACATACGCTGCTGCAGTGCATAAGCCACGTATTTCTTTTTTTAGCCAACAGAACGCGTGGGCTAACTTCCTTTTCCTTCATGCATCAGCCAGGAGGAGTGTATGGCCCTTTGGAGTAAGCATCATCCAACATATCACAACATGAGAGAACAATTATTTTTGACGACGACCATTCAAGCGCAGCGAAGATGGGAGGAGAATCAGGTCCCACTGGGCGTGCCATTTTGTTTGGTCGAAAACTGAACGAAGACATGAATAAAAGTAATATGTATACGGAGACACATCACACGTTCGAGAACCATATATTTCATTAATTCTTTCTTGAATATACAAAATACATGATCAACGAAAAAGTAGTCTTCTTCCGTCTTCAGCGTCATGCTTAAGGAGAGGTCTGACTGGTAAGAGATTGCGTAGTTCGCCAATTCCCGGGGCCTGTTGGTCGTGGCCGGTTAATTACATCCGCAAGAAGAGCTTGCAGAAAACCTCCAATTAAGCTGCGCTTCATGGTCGTCAAGTATTTGTTCATTGTCATGAGCCGTATGCGATATATGGCGTAGTAAAAGATGGGTGGCTTTATGTCGCCGAAGCTCGGTCGTGACATCGCCATCGCCACGTCGGGGTAAACGGAAAAGATGATAATGAAGGGGATGACTTTCGCCTCGTCGGTGCCCAGTCATGTATGCCAGCCTTCATTAACACGGACGTGTGTGAGTTGCTTTCGCCTCGTCGGTGCCCAGCAACGATATGTCCGATTCCATTAATTTGGACGTGTCGATGGAATGACAACTTTGCCTCGTTGACATTCGACCAGAGTTTCGTCTAGCCTCGTCGGCACTAGACAGTATAAAAGTAGTGGCATGCTGGAAAATTCATAGCAATTGGCGGAGAAAAATTGATAGCAATTGGTGGATGGAAATCCGTGACAATTGGCAAAGAAAAATCTGTAGCAATTGAGAGAGAAAAATCTGTAGCAATTGGCGGAAAACATCCGTGGCAATTGGCAGATTATTTGAACGATGCTTCCTCAATTGGAGCGAATTGACAGCCTCCCGACGTCAATATTTTTTATAGCGACGAACGGGGCTCTCCCGTCTCATGCGTTTTGGTTCTTGTGGCACTCCCGACTTACGTGGCCTTGTATATATTCATCGCGAGAACGGGGCACTCCCGTCTCGTGCGGCCTTATATTTGTTCATCGCGACAAGCGGGGCACTCCCGTCTCGTGCGGTCTTGAATCATGTCATCGCGACGAGCGGGGCACTCCCGTCTCGTGCGGTCTTGAATCATCTCATCGCGACAAGCGGGGCACTCCGTCTCGTGCGGTCTTGAATTTAGTCATCGCGATGAGCGGGGCACTCCCGTCTCGCGCGGTCTTGAATGTAGTCATCGCGACTAGCGGGGCACTCCCGTCTCGCGCGGTCTTGAATTTAGTCATCGCGATGAGCGGGCACTCCCGTCTCGCACGGCCTTGATTATTTTTCGTTTTAGCCTGGCTTTAACATCAGCAACTTGACGCCGTCCTCGTGCGACGAGGGTTCTGATGTAATCGAGTTACTGGCTTCCGGGAATCAAAACAGCCGGCATGATAATTTTGTTGTAAGAACCAGCGAGTTGCTTGCTAGTCTTGTTTCTTGCCAATGTGATGCTGGCTTGCTTGCTTCTCTACGACTTGATATGCCTGCTTGCTCGGCGAGATGGCAACAAAAGCTTAATGCTTCTCGGCGACTTCTCAGCTAGTCGAGATTGGCGTGATGGCAGCAGGACGTCGGCGCATTGCATGGAACAGGAACCGTATGTCCATCTCATGCGGTCTTATTTATTTTAGCTCGACTTCAGCATAAATAACTCGGTAACGACCTCGCGCGGCGAGGGTTCTGACGTTACCAAGTTGCATTGTTGACATTGGTGAAGAGCAAGATGCTTCGTCATCAGCATGTGTCTTGCTCATTGAATGGAACGGATTGATCATCAGCAGCTCGACAACGACCTTGCGCGGCAAGGGTTCTGACGTTGTCAAGCTACTGGCCTTGTTTCATAGTAGACCTGCCAGAACCAGCGAGCTCTTGCTCTTCTCGGCGACTTGCTTGGCTTCTCGGCGACTTGCTTGCTTGCTTGCTGCTTCTCAGCGACTTGCTTCACTTGCTTCTCGGTGTATATGTATAGAACGCTTCTCGGCGAGAAGGGCAGGGCAGCACCACGGGATTGGATGCGTATACTCTTGGCCAGGGTGCTACTTTATATAGTGACCGAGGAGGACGGGATCAACTCCTTGGCCAAGCAAACACGTACGCATCCGTAGCTTCCATGGTCTCCAAGTACACGTATCTACCTAGGACTTAGATATTGCCATATTGGTAGTTAGCTTCTCCTATTTGGAATAGATTTGGTAGAAGATCTGAAATCACTGAACATCCCATGCAAACTTGCCGGGAAAATATTGTGTATATATACCTATAGAGACCAAACTCTAATGACGTGTATATATTTTCTTTTGACTAATATCTCAGAACCAAATGTGCTCTCGCCCAAAGATCCTTGACTTTCTAAAAATATTTCTGAGGTGGGGCCCATGTGTCATAGGCTCAACCATGATAAATTTCATACGCCATATAAATGTGTCAATAATATGCGCCGAATAAATATATTCTCATATTCATCTTGTCACATGATTTTTTAAATAAAAAATCATCAAACAGTCGTGTGAGGTGCAGGTGGTTTGGGCGAGCTGAAGGACCTCTTACACGTGGGGTTTGGGGGAGGGCGGGGGTGCCTCGAGGGGCGAGTGGAGTGGGAGGGTTGTGCAATGGCCATATTACCCTTAGACGAATAAAATCAAGTAAGTTGATTATTTTGTGAAGGCATCTATATTCAAAAGCATCCCAACCATTGTAAAGGCCTCAAACACATAATATTTTAACATGAAGCAAAGAACATCGTCCTTTCTTACTATAAAATGAATACTTGTGTAAACTATAGATTATTTTAGTTCCGTAAGAACCATGCATAATTCCTTTTTGATTTTTTTTCATACAGTTCGTGATCTTCGGTGTAGTTTGTTAGAATGGTAGATTCATAATTCCGCTCTGATTAATATGGCCCAATAAACTACCACAACCTGTTTTGCTCGCATCCTTAGCTTACGCCCAATTTAATTTGTTTCAGAAGAATTGTTTTGACAATAGCAATGCATACTGGAAAGGTTAAAAGGATTTAGATACTTCAAGAGAGGAGATATTTGTCATGCAAGATTTTAGAGCTAACTTCATGACAAAGGAACAAAATACTTGAATCTTCTGGAAGTTTTTAGACGCTAAGTCTAGATCTTACTCTGTATATAGATAAAATCATTGCTAACTGTGCAGTAAATTAAAAGATAAATATTTAGCTCACCATCATATATAGTGATGTGGAATGTTGTTGAAATAGGATACTTTGTGTGGATCTTTAAATGACTGCAACATAGTACCAACGATTGACTATAAAATAGGGGTGAGCTACTCTACATGTAATGAACGGTAGGAGTGATAGGTTTAATAGAAACTACACTACCGAGGGTGTGGCAAAACCACCAATTTAACCTAGTCTCAAGCTTATTTGTTATTAACATTCTTGAACTACACATCACCAAATGAAATTACCAAAATTGCCGGTGGTATGTTAATGATGAAGTAGAAGAGCTACAGTTGCATAATCACTCAAAAGTAAAATATAAACAAAAATTATAAAACAACAGTTACTCCATATGTTTTAAAATTATAAGATGTTTTGACTTTGCTAGATATATTTTTTTTCTATTTATCTAGACATTGTATGTACCTAAGTGCATAGCAAAAGCTACGTACCTGGAAATGACAAAACGTCTTATAATTTGGAACGGAGAGAGTATATCACAACAAAGCTACATGAATTTTTATAATAAATCCAAACTAGTTTTAGAGTCATTTCCTTTAACCTCAAGTAACTATATGATCTTACCACACAAGGAGTGAATATGTTAGAAACATATAGAATAATAATTCCCAACCTGATACAAAATCAATCCTTAGGACCATCGATTTAAAAAATACCTTGTGAACCTTGCTAAACAAATCCACATAGTTCAACACTCAATAGGGTCACAAAAAATAAGAATCCTGTCAAATACGTTCGAAAATTACAAACCCGGCCAAATCCATAATCCGAATCCAACTCAGACAGTTCTCCATCTGATCCTAGCCATCCGCAATCTATCTCCATTCTATCGTCATAAACATATAATCTAACACGACTCCAAAATTGAAGTAGGTGGAGGAGCATGAAATGCACCCATACAAAGGGGAGGAAAACAACCTCATCTTCCTATAGCTCCGGCGCCCAGGGTTTTAGTCCACGAAGAAATGTCAAGGTCGGGTGGATTACCGAGGCGCAGCGTGGAACGGGCGAAGCGGGGCGGCGGTTTTCTGCAACTTTAGGGCTGGTACAGGGTTAAGAGACCTATGGAACATATGTAGGAGAGGAGGTGTGTGAACTGTGAGTGCGATGGTGTCCTTTGTTTGTGCCGATGGATTGTTGAGGAAGAAAAAAAGAGTGCATGTCTACCCCGGCCTTTGGGTTGGTAACCAAATGGGCCTAGATTCCATTGAGCTTTATGCTAGGGTCGGCCTATAATAAAATTCATTCATATTGAGATTTGTCTCGCCATTTGATCAAAGTCGTGCAAAATTGTTTTTTATCTCTGTGTTCTAGGACTTCAGATAGAAGATGATCCGTCTTGGACTGCTCTTCCTTGAAGCAGTAACCCCACTAGAACTGGTCGGAAGAGTCTCTTGTTCCTCCAATCCTCCTGCATGTGAAGACAACGTTTAGCTAACTGATCATGCTTATTTTCTTCCAAAGTCTGTTGTGTTGATGATGCAGATTTATATTTGCTCTTGTTGGAAACCAGCAAGTATCCATGCCTGCCCCACCCCTCCCCCCCCCCCCCCCCACCCAGGGGGGTCCACTAAATCACTGTTGCTTAGCCTCAAATTCTCTCTATCTCTATCTAAACTCTAAACTTTCATTATCTAGTCTGTCCCTGATCAATTTCGGTCACGGCTCTCATCCTCGTCCGGTCATCCATAGCCGCAAGCTTCTCGTCACGTGGAATGTTGGTCATTTCCCGCGAAATGAACAACGTCTAACCTACTGGAAGTCCCAATCCGACACATCTAGTGCTGATGACGCGACCAGGCTGAATGTAACGTGGTGTAGACCGTGTGGATGGACTTGCTAAACTCTGAACTTTGGGCCACCGCCCATGACTTAACTACAATATAATCAAATGTGCGGTTTCGTAGTGAAACTAGGTGATTCCCCCGTGCGTTGCTGCGGGAATTTTTTAACTACTCGGTGAATATAACTCTTCTACTTCTATTTTAGACTTGCAGCTGACTTGATGCATTAATTGGGGAAGAGTTTCTGGGGAAGTGGAGGTGGGGTGGGGTTATGGTGTAGTGGGGTCAGCTGATGATGTGGCACCCTGAAAAGTTAGAGAAATACTCTAGTGGACATTAGTTTTATAGGAGTAGTAGATACAGGACTATAACAGAGCATAGGAGAGAAACAGAGCACACAGAAGTGTTGCGTCCAGGCTTGCATAGATTGCCACAGCATTTGCACAGCAACATTGTTCCTCGGAGACAACACCATGTAGACACCAGTAATGCACAGATAGCTCGAGTTGCTAACAATCTATACTAGTTCCTTGATCGAATAGATGATCTAAATTCCCAAGTAATGAAATCAAAGAGAGAGATTCAACCTAGGAGAAACTAGGTGATTTTTTATTAAAAGAGAAATAGGCACCCAAATTCAGTTTAAAACGGAATTTGATCGGTTGGGTGCATTGCCACACATCACACCTCCCAAGTAATGACATCAATCAATATAACCAAACACACTGCTAGGGCCACTCGTAACAGTCGGAAGAAAACACATGTTGCAACTTGCAACATTCTAACAGAATCACGTACGGCCAGCTGCGAGGCCGTTGTATCGCATGATGTCTCGGCTCTGCAGAAACAACAATGCTTCCTAGCTGTTTCGGTTCAACATACTTCCGTTCTTAGAAAGGACTGAGAGCAGAGGCGATGGCTCACTCAGGAAGCAAGGGCACAGAAGAAGCAATATATCTGCAGCGGCTGTGCAACCGTCTCTAACCTCTCACCCAACCTTTGGATCATCATTGGGCCGCTACAGCCTGGTGATCATTGGAAATGACGATCGAAGAAGTGCATGATATCATGTGGTTCTCACCCCCTACTCGAGCTTCACATGTTCATCCAAATCCTGCTGTTTCTAGCAGGTTGCGCAAGCAAGCCAAGGACCAGCACAAATACTACCTTCGTCTCAAAAAGATGCAACCCCAGAACAAAAATAATATTACTAATTTAAAAAATTCCCAAATATTTGATCAAATCTATAAAAATAACTACAAATATTTATAGTATGCCGAATTAGTACCGGTAGATTTATCGCGGAAGATATTGTTTTCTATAATAAATTTGGTTAAACGTAAATCAATTTTATTAAGTGCATCTTTTTTTGGAACGGGAATAGTAGAGATCAGAGAACACGAAAGAGGATTACAACCAGGCATCCAATGCCCAGAGCATGCGTCTGGCGCGCTGTGGTCCCAGTCGGCAACCTAGCTCTGTAACAAGAAGAAAGAAGAGAGCATCTCCTTCCCCTCCAGGCCTGAAATAACACGCTAGAAATCGACCACGTGTGACGTGTCAACGTGAGACATGCGTCAATGCCTGCCATGAATCTCCTCCAAACTCCAAGAATGCAAGTACGCCTTTGACAGCACCTGATGACCTGCACTTGCCTATAAAAAGTCGGCACATGCCAGTGTGCAAAACCAAGCTCAGTGGACTCGTGTCAGAGCAAAGCCGTCGGCAATGGATCGCCGCGTGAGCCTTGCCACCAGGAGCGTGAACGTGCTGATCCCCGACCAGCTGCCCACGCTGTTCGAGCCGCAGAAGGCGGTGATAACCCCGCACGGCGTCCATGCAAGCGTCTTCGACGACCAAGACGCGGCCGCGGCGTCGCCGGAGCGCCGGCTGACCATGCTGGCGCTCCAGCTCGCGGTGCTGGAGAAGGCGGCCAGCCGGCTCGGCACGCTGGGCTTCATCTGGGCCACGGTGGTGCTGCTGGCCGGCTTCGCCATCACGCTGGACCAGACCGACTTCTGGTGCATCACCATCCTGCTGCTGGTGGAGGGCGTCCGGATCCTGGGCCGCAGCCACGAGCTGGAGTGGCAGCACCAGACCACGGCGGGCCGCGCGCCCGTGTCGTGGGCCGTCGGCCGCGTCTTCCACTGGCTGCAGCTGCTGTCCGCGTCCTCCTGCGCCGCGCTCTCGCTCGTCCGCCTCATCCCCCAGCGCTACGGCGGCACCGAGCTGGCCCGCGCCAACCGCCACTCGGCGCTCGACATCTTCTACGGCCTCGCGCTCGCCGAGGCGCTGCTGTTCCTCGTCGAGAAGGCGCTGTGGGAGTGGAGAGTGGGCCACCACCGCCTGCTGGAGCGCGTCGCCACCGACTGCCACCTCAACACAAGCGACTGCGGCGCCGTCGCCGTCCGCCGCTTCTTCTACGACTCCTACTCCCGGTGCCTCAACGGCAGCATCTTCGACGGCCTGCACATGGACCTCGCGTCCTACGCCGACGACCTCCTCACGGCGGGCTCGCACCACGAGCAGCGCCTCGGCGCCAGCATCCTCGCGGCGCTCGTCGAATCCGACCGCTTCGCCGACGCCACGATCCACAAGATCGGCACGTCCGCCCCCACCATCGAGCGCCTCATCGAGATGCTCAGCTGGAAGAACGCATCGGAGAAGGACGTGCGCCGCGCTGCGGCGGTCGTCGTGTTCATGCTCACCGGAAAGAAGCTCAATGCGCTCCGCATCACCGGCATTCCAGGCGCCATGGAGTCCGTGGCTTCCTTGCTCTACGCCGACCTCGACGAGCTCAACCTCCTCGGGCTGTCCATCCTCAACAAGCTGGCGCGCGACCACGACAACTGCGACAAAATCGGTAAGACCAGGGGCCTTCTCGACACCATCATCTCCTACTCGGGGGGCATAGTAGCAAACGGGCCAACGACAGACATGCGCCTCAAGGCGGTGAAGCAGTCGCTCCGCGTCGTGAAGAGGCTGGCGAGCACGACGGGGACCACCGGAAAGCTGCTTCGAAGGGAGCTCTCTGACAATGTGTTCACCGTGAGCAACGTCAGGGAGGTGCTGCAGCAGCAGGAGGACGAGAAGGACGTGTCCGAGCTGCAGCGCCTGGCGATCCAGATACTGACGAACCTCGCAATGGACGAGGAGGCGAGGGAGATGATCGGCGCCACGGGGGGTGTGGTTAGCACGCTGGTGGCAACGTTCTTGCCGGAAAAGCAGGAGGAGGCAGCACCCGACCGGCACAAGGACGCGGTACGGGTGGAGGCCGGCGAGGCTCTGGCGATGCTGGCGCTGGACAGCCGCACGAACTGCGGCGCGATCATGATGTCGTTCGGCGGAGGTGTGGAGCGGCTTGTCGAGGCGCTGAGTGATCCCATCGTCGTCATCAGCGCCGCAAGGATCCTGCGCAACCTGTGCACCTACGCTGGGGACGAGTGGCAGCTTACGCTGAGAGGAGTCACCGCCGGCGCCACCAAGGTAGTTTCTGTCCATGTGCATCGGCGCCTATGGTGTCATTGGTCATCAACCATTTCCTGATCTTTTTTTTCTTCTTCAGGTGCTGCGCAATATCATGGTGGAGAAGACGAAGCTCCTCAACATCTCCCTGGGCCTCGCGGCGCAGATGCTCCGGTTCATGCAGCCTGGGGAGCTCCGCGCGAGCCTCACCGCGGCGGGCGTCACGGACGAGGCGCTGGCGCGGACGCTGGTGCTGGTGCTCCGAGAGTACAACCGCCCGTCCCTGGAGGTGCCACGCGTCCGGCTGTACACGCTGGAGCTTGCCATCGCGCTGATGCGGTCAGACGCGCGCTTCGTGGCGCTCTTCGTGGAGCTCGGGATGGAGGCCGAGCAGAGGCGCGCCGCAGAAACCACCTCCGGCCTCGAGTGCTTCAACGTGTTCTCGGGCAGCGTCGGCCTCAGCCGCCGCGCCGTCAGCGTCGCCTCGCTCGTCGACTCCGCCATCGAGCTCATGAGGCAGCAGGCCTGACATCAGTCAGTCACAGATATACTGACAAGTGATTTACACGGCTGAAAGAAAGTTATTTATTTTTACTCTGTATTCGGTTTGATGGTACAGTGATTTGCATTGTAGTATTTCTGTATGCTTACTTATGCTTTCTCGTATTAATGAAAGTGCAATAAAAGGGTAATTATGACTACTATTTCGACGGCATCATTCTGTATGTGCATTTTGGCCCTTAAACTTGTTCAACTGTAAGTTTGAGGACACATGATTACATCGTTCTGTACGTGCATTTAGGGACCAGGATGACACAGCCGAACAAGCTTGAGGACCTAAACGGTCGATTTATGAGTTTAGGGACCGGGATGATATAGTCCAACAAATTTAAGGACCGGTAATAAACTTTACTCTTTTTTATTCTATATAAACTTCTCCTAGACTGATGGCTTTCTTGGCTGCTATAAACGCTTATCACATGGTTTTATCAGGAAAAAAAATAAAGAACACATAATTCAGCAAGGAGGAATCTTCCTTTGTCACATTGTATTATTGTAAGGAAAAGGATGGAAGGAACATATATTATTTTTGTTTAGTGAGAAACAATGAGAATAATAGATCTGTGCAATCAAATAATACTTAGCTAGTTTCCGCATAAGTTGTTCCCTTGTCCAATGCATTAGGACCATATAAGACCTAAAAAGCTGAACGTCACTGGGGAAATTGTACCAGTGAGGGTTGTGACACTTTTTTCTTTTGTTAAAGACATTTGAGAACATTTTTTTCTATAATGGGAATGCATGTGAATAAATACTGCTTTAGCTAATGTCATGTAACCAATGTGTGAACAGAGATAAGAGCTCTCGATATTTATAACCAAAATGGATAATGCAATTGCGCAATCAAAATCATCCAAAGTAATTCTAGTACAGAAGAAGAGAGTTGGCCTGTTTTTTCAAATTGTAAGAATAATAATACAGAGCTCCGATTTTAGCCCGACTCATTCTGGGTGATCCGTTGCTCACAGTTTCAGCTTTTAGAGATAAGATTCAGAAACATTTTTTCATGAAAATTATTTTATCCATGTGCTGGCCTATTTAGTTGGCTCGAAATTATGTTATTCTCAGAAATCAACTACATTCTACTGGGCAGTCAAGCTTGTCAAAAAAGAATTTGCTCTAGTTAACCTAAGAGCCAAAGGCAACTATCCAACCATGTTTGATCAATGGATAGACAGTTTTGTGTAATTTTTATGATTTCTTTATTATCTTCTCTGTATCTTGAGCCTCAGATTCGGTGCCCTATAATTTTTTTAATGTTAAATAAAATTCCAGTGGGCAACGCCTCCTGTTACCGTCAAGACAAAAAATAATACAGAGCGAAGAAAGGTGTTGCACATTCCTTGGGTGCTCTGCAAAAGGTTTTCAGATGAAGTCACGAGGACACCATAGTTTTGAGTTTTAGAAAAAGGGAAGACAACTGCTTTTTTGACAATTTCTATAGATGTGCATTATCATAAAAATTAAGAATCTAACTCGTTTTGTAAAAAATAATACAAAATAACAAATTTTATTTGCATGCGCAATAGAGGATAGAATTTTAGATTTTTTTTTTTGGAGATTGCGCATGCAAATAAAATTTGTTATTTTCATATGAATTATTATGAAACGAGTTTGAAACTTGACAATACACATATGTAGATACACGTGTATAGTTTTAAAATTTTTAAAAACTTTTAAATGCCCCTTCGATGTAGGGGAGATCCGGCGGCAGCCAGGGCGCGGCGACAGGCGGGGAGACGCGAACGCGTGGCACACAGGTGGCGCCACCATGGGTGCTGCCTGACCGTTGGCCACCAGCCCACCACTCAGTGCCTCGCCCCCACCCCCGCCTCTGCCCGCGTGCCGCCGGGAGTCAAATCTCGAGTCACACGTCGCAGCGACGATCTACAGCGGCGCGCGCTCCTTCCCCGTGGCCTGTGTCAGCAGCCCCTATCCGGGTGTACCAGTGGGCCGGGCCAAGTCGACACGCAAGAGAAGCAAGAGCAAGCGCGTAGCTGGGCCGGAGTGGGCTTGCCTGGCGTGCACGAAGAAGAAGGCCGAGAGTGGCTAGTATAAGAATAGAATCACCAGCTCCTGCGTGGGCATCAAATAATTGAACCATTTCCCTTATTCCTTATCTGTAATAGACTATTACTTGTAGTAGAAGTTGAACTTCGTCGCCGCCGCCGTCGTTCCCGGCGCCGGCGAGCCCTACCCTGTCGTGTCGTAGTTAGCCTAGAGCTAACAGTGGTATCAGCTCCATCGATCCGGGCACCTCGACCTGGATCCGGCCCCCGCTCTTCACCAGCACTTCACCCGTCTTCAGCGGAGTCGCGGTGCCATGGACCCGGTGGTCAACACCAAGTTCGACGAGCTGTTCAGGAAGCTCGACGATCTCCGCGGCGAGTGTCAGTCTTCCTCGAAGCGGGTCGAGCGCCGGCTCGCTGAAGCGGAGGAGTCCCGCCTGCAGCAGGCGGAAGCGGTCGACGCCCGCATCGCGTCGCTCGAGGACTACGCAGCCGGGCAGTACACCGCTGCCATCGTCGCTGACAACTGGGGCGGACTCTTCGAGCGGCGGATCCACGACGCCGAGCTCAGGATTCGCGACTCCGAGATCCGCATCGACAACCTCGAGCAAGTCTACTACGACGACATCCGCGACGAACGAGATGCCCGCGTCGCCGATTTGGAGTCTGAGGCGGACGCGTTCGCGGAGTGGCGTCCCAGGGTGGAGAACTCCATCCTCTTCCTCAAGTCGGAGCTGGACCGTCTCCATCGACCGGGCGACCGATTCGCCGCATCGGCCCCGGAGTTGGTCGCCGGCGACGTCGCTGCCGGGATTCCGACCAACTGGCCCAGTGGGCACGGCGAGGCATCGACTACACGGGTTGCGGGGCATGGTGCTCCGGCATCCATAGCCCCGAGCCCGGCCAATGGTACGCACGCGTTCCCATCTCAGTTCAATTCCCCTGCGTATGCCATGAACTCTGCGAACCCACATGTTCATCCCCATCCTCCCATCCACCAGCCACCCCCTTCCGTTTTCCCTTCCCCGATTCCGGTGTACCCACCGCCTCCTCCATCCCCACCTCCACCAAATCCAGTGCCGCATCCATCGACCTATCCACCCCAGCATCACCATGTTCATCCTCCACCATATCCACCCCTGCATCACCATGTTCATCCCCCACCATACCCACCCCAGCACCACCATGTTCAGCCGCCACCATATCCACCCCAGAATCATCATGTTTCCCCAATTTCTGATCCACATACTTCCCAGCCTAACCCATTCAATCACTCCTCATATCCTCCTCATAATTCCAATTTGGGCCAACTACCTAAGCTCCAATTTCCCCAATTCGATGGTGACAATCCCAAGCTATGGCTGTCCAGAGCCTCCAACCACTTCCAGATCTATAGTGTGCACCCTTCAGTTTGGATCACCATCGCTACCCATCACTTCACTCATGCAGCTGCACGTTGGTTGCAGTCTGTTGAGCCCCAGCTTCGCAACATCTCGTGGGAATCCTTTTCCGCCATGCTGCTTACTCGCTTTAGCAGAGATCAGCATGAGCTCCTCTTACGCCAAATGATGCATATCCGTATGACTACCACGGTCCAGGACTATGTCGACCGTTTCACTGCTTTGGTTGAGCAGCTTACACCATATCAGCCTCACCCAGATCCTGTCTCCCATGTCCAGAACTTTGTTGATGGCTTACGCGAGGATATTCGCGCTGTGCTTATGACTGCTCGTCCGCCCGATTTGGATACTGCTTGTACTCTGGCCTTGTTACAGAAGAGGCGTCGGGGCGCAACACTGGCCGGGATGGTCGCCGTGCGGATGGGCATGTCTGGCCACGCTCTGCGCCCAGGCTGCCACCACCTCCGGCGCGAAGCAATGCTGGCGAGAGCGGCTCCCATCACCATGCTACTGATGGTGCTTCTTCTTCCAGAGCGCCTGAAGAGCGTCGATCGACTACTCGCGCACCATCCATCGACAACAGGCTGGCCTCCCTGCGTGATTATCGCCGAGCTCGCAATCTCTGTGTCAGGTGTGGCGAGAAGTGGGCTCCGGGCCATCGTTGTGCTCCTGTACCGCAAGCTCATGCGCTTTAAGAGGTCTGGGCCCTCTGTTCTGATGTGTTTTCAGAGGATGAAATCCCAGAAGAGGAGGAACAAGCTGTTGTACCTCAGGGTGAGCCTGCTGCTCAAGCTTTCTCTCTTCTTCAATCGTCTGCATTGTCAGCCTCTGCTCCCAGGCCGCTGCAGTTCCAAGGCATTCTGGGTGGTCATTCTATTCGCATTATGTTGGATTCTGGCAGCTCAATTTCTTTTGTCAGCAATGCACTGGCATCTAAGCTGCAGGGTGTCCAGCTGCTTGATCAGCCAGTTCCAATCAGAGTTGCTGACGGGGCCCTTATTTCCTGTAATTCTGAGCTCAAGGATGTTGAGTGGTCCATCCAAGGGTACACTTTCCACTCTTCATTTCGTGTTATACCTCTGAGTTCTTATGATGTTATTGTTGGAATGGATTGGCTTGGAGTGTTCTCTCCAATGAGGGCAGATTGGCAGGCTGGCTGGATTTCTATTCCATTTGGTCTTGGTCATGCTACCCTGTACACTGCTCCAGATGATCCAGAGCCGGCTTCAGTTCAGCTGCTACATCTTATTGAGGAGATGCAAGCTGAGCCGGTTGCTTTGCTTCCTGAGGTTCAACAATTGATTGCAGAATATGCTGAGTTGTTTGAGGAGCCTTCAGACTTACCTCCTCGGCGTAATTGTGACCATCAGATCCCTTTGGTTCCTGGTGCCTCTCCTGTGGCCATCAGACAGTATTGCTACAAACCAGCACTCAAGTCTGAAATAGAGAAGCAGGTATCAGAAATGTTGCAATCTGGGTTGATTAGACCAAGGTCCAGCTCCTTCTCTTCTCCAGTGCTTTTGGTGCGTAAGAAGGATCAGTCCTGGAGATTCTGTGTTGACTACCGCCTGCTGAATTCATTGACAGTCAAATCTAAGTTCCCTATCCCAGTCGTGGATGAGCTTTTGGATGAATTATCTCAGGCTAAATGGTTTACAACCTTGGATCTTCGTGCTGGCTTCAATCAGATCCGCTTGGCACCAGGGGAGGAACACAAGACCGCCTTCCAAACTCATTGGGGGCAGTTCGAGTATACGGTGATGTCCTTTGGTCTCACGGGTGATCCTAATACTTTCCAGGGAGCCATGAACTCTACATTGCATTCTGTGTTGAGGAAATTTGCCTTGGTGTTCTTCGACGATATACTCATTTACAGCCCTACTCTGGAGGCACATATTGAGTATATTCGTCAGGTATTTGCTCTGTTAGCTGCTGATCAGTGGAAGGTTAAGTTCAGCAAGTGCCAGTTTGCTAGGCAGTCCATATCTTATCTGGGGCATATTGTAAGTGAGGCTGGTGTTCCATAGACCCCAGCAAAATTCAGTCGGTTAAGTCTTGGCCTATTCCTCGGGATGTTAAAGAATTGCGCAGTTTCCTGGGATTAGCAGGTTACTATCGTAAGTTTGTACGTAACTTTGCCTTGCTGGCTCGTCCTCTGACTGATTTGCTGAAGAAGGGGTCTTTCTTTGTTTGGACGTCTGCTCATATTGATGCCTTCGAAGCCCTCAAGCTTGCTCTCGTTTCTGCTCCAGTGCTAGGCCTGCCCAACTTCAGCAAGCAGTTCCAGCTGCAGACAGATGCTAGTGACTCGGGCATAGGAGCAATCCTTCTGTAGGATGGCCATCCTTTGGCCTTTGTCAGCAAGTCCTTGGGCCCAAAGTCTAGTGCTCTTTCCACTTATGAAAAAGAGGCTCTAGCTATTCTTGTGGCGGTCGATCAATGGCGTTCATATTTGCAACATGCAGAGTTTGTGATCTTTACTAACCATCGTACCTTGGTGCACCTCACAGACCAACGCCTCAACACTCCTTGGCAGCTTAAGATGCATTACAAGCTGGCTGGTCTTCAATATAAAATTCAGTACAAGCCGGGGTCATCTAATGCAGCAGCTGACGCTCTCTCTCGTCACCCAAATCCTCCTGAACAGTTGTTTGCAGTATCTGCCCCGGTTCCTTCTTGGCTGCAGCTGGTAGTGGAAGGTTATGCTGATGACCCAGAATCTGTTAAGCTCCTGCAGGAACTGTCAGTGGATCCATCTTCTCATCCACCTTTTTCACTCAGCAATGGTGTCCTTCGCTATGACGGTCGCATTTGGATTGGCGCTAACTTGCCTCTTCAGCAGCGTGTCACTGCTGCATTACATGACAGCGCCATCGGGGGCATTCTGGTTTTCCAGTTACCTTTAGCCACCTCAAGAAGCTTTTCTATTGGCGTGGCATGAAAAAGTTTGTTCAACAGTACGTTGTTGATTGTTCAGTTTGCCTCCAAGCCAAACCTGACAGGGTTCGTTACCCAGGTCTTCTTGCTCCGTTGCCAGTTCCTGAAGAAAATTGGTCTGTGGTGTCTATGGATTTCATCAATGGCCTGCCCACATCAGGACCAGCAAACTGCATAATGGTGGTTGTGGACAAGCTTAGTAAGTTTGCTCATTTTGTTCCACTTCATCACCCATTTACTGCACCCAAGGTTGCTCAAGCATTCATGGACAATATAGTCAAGCTGCATAGCCTGCCTTCTCATATCATCTCTGATCGCGATCCAATCTTCACAAGCTCCTTCTGGCAAGAGTTGTTTACCAAAGCTGGTGTGGTTCTGGACATGTCTTCAGCTTATCACCCACAGTCCGATGGACAGACTGAGCGCGTGAATCAGTGTCTGGAAACCTATCTCCGTTGCTTCGTGCACTCGTGCCCTCGCCAGTGGATCAAATGGCTATCTGTTGCGGAATTTTGGTACAATACTTGTCCTCACTTTGCACTGGGACGCTCACCATTCGAGGTATTGTATGGTCGATCTCCTCGTCATTTTGGCATTCCTGATGATGCTGCTACTCCTGTGTCCGATGCTTCCATCACTTTGGCGGAGAGGATCACTATGCTGGCTGCTGTGCGCCAGCACCTGTTGCGTGCTCAACAATGTATGAAGCATCAGGCGGACAAACGGCGCTCAGATCGTTCCTTCAGGGTGGGTGATCTGGTTTTCCTTCGCCTTCAGCCTTATGTGCAGTCCTCTCTGGCTCCAAGGTCGCACCACAAGTTATGCTTCAAGTACTTCGGTCCGTTCAAGATCATCGTCAAGATTGGGGCAGCAGCATACAAGTTGGAATTGCCGGCTTCATCAACAATCCACCCGGTGTTCCACGTCTCGTTGCTCAAGCCCGCTCCTTCGTCAGCTTCTCCTTCCAGCTCACCACTGCCGGACGTCGACAACATGCTCCAATTCCCTGAGAAGGTACTGCAGTCCAGGCTTCACCGGCGTGGGGATCAGATGGTGCCGCAATTGCTCATCAAGTGGAGCGGACTCGACTCCGACCTGGCAACCTGGGAGGACTCCGATGCCATCAAGCAGCTCTTCCCAGGTGCTCCGGCCTGGGGACATGCCGTTCCTGAAGGGGGGAGGACTGTCAGCAGCCCCCATCCGGGTGTACCAGTAGGCCGGGCCAAGTCGACACGCAAGAGAAGCAAGAGCAAGCGCGTAGCTGGGCCGGAGTGGGCTTGCCTGGCGTGCACGAAGAAGAAGGCCGAGAGTGGCTAGTATAAGAATAGAATCACCAGCTCCTGCGTGGGCATCAAACAATTGAACCATTTCCCTTATTCCTTATCAGTAATAGACTATTACTTGTAGTAGAAGTTGAACTTCGTCGCCGCCGCCGTCGTTCCCGGCGCCGGCGAGCCCTACCCTGTCGTGTCGTAGTTAGCCTAGAGCTAACAGCCTGATGCGGGGCCCGAGCAGCACCCCGTGCTCTGTAGGCGCGAGCGCCGCAGCGGCGAAAAGCGCGCCGAATCACGCCTGGAGCGCCGCCACCCGCTCCCGCTCCTCGTCGTGAGGCGACCAAGTCCAACAGACTAAGTACGAAAGGCTTACAGTAGTCTGTCGTCGTGACCTTCGCCGAAGATCAGAGAGCCCTGCTCTCCTTCAGCAAGGTAATCTCGAGCCAAACCTCCTCTCTCTCTCTCTCTCTCTCTCTCTCTATATATATATATATATATATATATATATATATATATATATATATATATATATATATATATATATATATATATATATATATATATGTATATATATATATATATGTATATATATATATATATATATATATATATATATATATATATATACATATATATATATATATATATATATATATATATATATACATATATATATATATATACATATATATATATATATATATATATATATATATATATATATATATATATATATATATATATATATATATATATATATATATATATATATATATATATATATATATATATATATATATATATATATATATATATATATATATATATATATATATATATATATATATATATATACTGTATTTATATACTACACCTGGGTGCATTCACTATAGCGATTGCACAGACCCTAATGTTGCAACCAGAACACAACCGCGTTTGCAAACACATAAAACACGATGTTGCAATTGGCGCTCGATTCAGACCAATTGTCGACTGAGATTAGAGTTAATAGTGTCGACTGAGATTAGGGTCAATAGCACCAATAGAGATTAGGGTCAGTAGCGTCGATAGAGATTAGGGTTGAAGGCGTCACCAAACTGTCAGCAGATCTGAGAAATTCCTAGTATAGTTCACTTTTGTTGCATCTAAGCGTTTGATAGAGATTAGAGTCAGTACATCGACAGAGATTAGGGTCAGTAGCGTCCACATAGATTAGGGTTAGTAGCGTCGACAGAGATTAGGGTAAGGTTGTACATTAGGTTTGCAATCAGGTTGCAATTGGTTACTAAGAAAAGAACATGTTGCAACTGGACAATAACCAAGTTTGCAAAAGGAAAACACGACGAGTTACAATTGGTGTGCGCGCACTGCTGGCTGCTAGCTAGTGAACAACATGCATAGAATACACATATTTTGGTATATAAAATGCATGTTGTTCACTAGTTAGGCTTTCACAACCAGGTTACAACTAGTTGCATGTAGTAGCAAATTTGGCAAAAATCGTTGTAAGTGGTTGCAACAAGCACTAATACGCTACAGACATGTTGCAATTATGTTGTAGTCATGATCGCAACTCAAAGTAAATTGATGTTGCAATTACATACTTAAAAAAAAGTTTATCAAATATAGTCTTCATGGATCTCGTTTTGTTAAGCACATTTTTTCGAACAATCTGGTGCAAACGGATCTGAAATTGGAGCTATGGTTTAGGAGATATTGCATTTTTTCGATCCGAAATAAGAAAGATTCCCTGCATGCGGGACAAACATGTTGCAATTGAGCACCACAACATGTTGCAGCCACAACACACATAATGTTGCAATTGGTGCGTGGCGGACAGATGTTTGCATGCAGATGGGCCTTTGTGTACGGATGCGCGGTTGGGTTTGGCGGGTTGGGGTCTGTGCATTTGCTATAGGGGTTGCACCTGGGTGCATTTTAGTCGCTCCGCGCATCCTATTTGAAATTTTGAATGCTTCTTGATGTAGATCTATGGCAGGTTTGGTCTTTCCTCTCTTTATGCATTTGCCGCTATTGACAAGAATATGAACAGTACAAGCTAACGAGAACTTGCCCATTGGTACTAATCCATGCGAAACTTGTGAAAATTATTAAAAAAAATTAAGAGTATAATACATCCAGGGTACTCAAACTATTGGACTATTCCCATCTAGATACTCGAACTATCAAACTGACTATCCAGTTACCTAATCTTTTGGTGATGCACACCAAAGATCTAAAACCTGCCATATCAGCGCAAACTTTTCAAAAAGACCCTATATCGTTTCTTTTTCTTAATCATAGGTCCTTCCAGGCCGTCATGGCCATCGTGCGCGCCACTTCCCACGGCGACGTGCCGCCCGACGAGCGCCACGCGCGGGAGGTGCTCTGCCTCGCCTACGCTACGCCCCCGGGGCCGCCGTGGCGCTGGCGTCCGCGCCTGGGGTGGCGGCCGTGGTGCCCGATCGTGTGCAGGGCCGCCGGCGGCGGCGGCTTGCTCCCCGCTGCCCGAGGGGTCCTGCTGTGAGCTGTCGTTGCTCTTCTTGTCCATGAGCACGGAGTGGATGTCCATCTTGGAGGCGACGATGTATGCTCCTGCACCGTCTCGAAGGACGTACGCACGGGGCAGCTCCCTCGGCTGCCGCCGCCGCCCATGCGGGCCAACACCCCCGGCCGCCGCGGACGCGCGCACGGGGTGATCCGCCTGCCCGCCGCCGGCGCACACGCGGGGAGGTCCGTCCGGCCGTCGCGGATGCGCGCACGGGGAGCTCCACCCGGCCGCCGCCGGCGCGCGCGCGGGGAGCTCCGCCTGACCGCCGCGGATGCGCGCACGGGAAAGCTCCTCCCACCCGTCGCGGTGAAGCCCACGGCCGCCGCGCTAGGGTGCTCCTCTTCCTCCACAGAAACAGAGCACGGTCCACCAGGGCGTCCATCGATTTGTTCGGGAATGGCCTCACCGGCGGCGCAAAATCCGTCAAATTGAGCGAATACCTTGGTCGTCGTTGCAAGCAGCTGATTCATGGGCTTTACTAGAGAGGTGAGGGCGTTGTGTCTATGAAGAATTGAAGAAGGATGCAACGAGGCCGATGAATTTTTGAACGGGAGCAGCGGCGTCGATGAAATTTCGCCGTTGGGGCGACGGAGGTCCAGGTGCAACGGGTCGCTGTGATGTATGTGTATCTAGCATGCATGTGCTGGCCCTTGCTAGCGTTCATCCCGTACTCGTGCTAGCAAGTGCTCATAAATACGCATGCACGTAGCGGCGGCAGCGGTGACGGCGCCTGCTCGCGCACTCGCACGCGGCTGCGGCCGCGGCCCGCCCGCGGTCGCCTACTTGCATGCCCGCATGCCGGGGTTGCAGCGGGCGCGTTCGCATGCGGCGACGGCCCGCCCGCGCTCGCCTACTTGCGCACTCGCATGCCGGGCGGCAGCCCGCGCGCACGCGGCGAGTTTCGGCCCTCGTGGCGGACGGGGAGCTTGCGTCGCAGCGCACGGCGGGGCGGGGAGGCCGGCTCACGAGCGGGCGAGACAAAGCGGACTAGCGGAGCGGCGCGCGAGCGGACGGCCGACGGCGGGGCTTGCAGCATGCGGCGGCGGGCGGGCGGCACTGCTAGGGGCCGGGGTAGCGACATGGAAGAAGACAAAACGAGGAAGGAGCTATTTGCGAGAAAGGAAAAAAGAATAGGGTCTTTTGTTGAAAAATTAGCTCTGACGTGGTAAATTTTGGACCTTTGGAGTGCATAGATAATAGATCAGGTACACGGATAGTCGGTTTGATAGTTCGAGTACCTAGTTGAGAATAGTCCAATAGTTTGAGTACTCTGGGTGCATTTTACTCAAAAATTAACTATAGATCCAATGAAATTAATTTTGCTAGATTCATAACATAATCTTGTACCTTTTAAAATATGTTTGCACATGTTACTTTAACCAAAAATTCTTTATTTATTATAACACGCTTCCTAAATTTCAGTCGACTGCGCTTTCGGGCGATGGCCAAGGTGTGCATGCTCTCACTCACCTGAGCGGAGGAGCTGTCCCTACGGCCACCTCATGCAAATCGAATGGTTAAGCTCATCCCCTGGATGTTTTCAAAAAAAATTCAGGCGACTGGAATATAGTGTTTCCCTTATTATAATGTGTACAACTTGAAAAAATGCAAAAAAAAAAAATTCCCGTGGGCTCTTAGGATTTTTCAATACCAATTTTATTGGGTCTTTTGTGAATTGTGATATGCCCTTAGCTTGAGAAATTCATATACACATGTACCTTTATATTACAATGGTTTATGCGCTTAGTTGCCTTATTTTGGCGAAAATTTATAGCTCTGTGTCATAAAAATAGCTATAGGCAGAATAATATGATCTTGTGGTTAAAACACTGTTTTTTTTTCCATTACAGCCACGCTTGTGCCCTATTGGATGATTTGATAAAGCAACATACTCTGATCTAGAGCCAATTTGTTTATGAAATGGATTGGTTTAGCAAGTGTAGAAGTAACAGGATTAAGTTCTAGCTTACCTCCTGGAAGTTTGCTTTTCCTGTCAGTTGATGATGCTAACTCGTAACTTTTTTAACTGTAGGCTGCATATAAAATCTGATTGCTTCTACACAATAATACCCAAAACACTAATTGCTCCGTCAAACTCCTTAGATTCCAACTGAATTTGGTTTTGGTCATGCAGCTTCGTTGGGAACCTTGGTTATCTGTTATGCACTTGTGCTGTCAAACATTTGTTTCATCTAAACCTCTGAACTGGTCTATCTATGCTTATTGTTCCGGACGCTGTGTCTGGTGAGTCCGGACGAAATCCTCTCTGTTATCCACCTTAGCAAAAGAAAATTGTTGTTTGGCCAAGCAAATGGTAGTGTTCAAGGCTTAAAATTGGATAGGGTAGAGTTGGTAAGTTTTACATTGCACTATCTCTGTGTCTTCACTCCTGGCTGTAGAAAATGGAATTACTGCTTCATGCACATTGTAACTATTTTGAAGAGGTTGTAGAGGGGATAGTATCATGTCATTTACATTTCACCAGTAGTTTGCAATAGAATCACTGTTTAACAAAATCTTTGCAGAGATCTGAAAACAGCACATCTGACTTCTATGATTACATTATTATTAGATAGAGAGCTAATGTATGATTACATTACATTAGGTAGAGCTAATGTCATCAGAAAGGCACTGTATGTCGCTTCCTCCCTGATACACTATGTCCTTTAGGCATTACTTGAGTGCAATTTGGAACGAAGCGGATAAATGAAGTATAAGGGGGTAACCTGGACTCCCATGTCAATAGAAGAAATTCTCCTTTGGGCCTAACAGAAGGATCAAGTAGTAGTTCTCCAAATGCTACCTTTGGAGCGTAAGAAGTCGTGCTACTTCTACTAGTATAAGGTAAACTGCGAAGGGGATTAATAACAGGACTCGAAATGAAATCCGAAAAGTCTATCTCACGGCCTTGCTCGAAAAGTAGATATGGGTTTTGCCCGTAAGCGAAGAGGTTCTTCTTAATCACTTTTCTACACTTGTCCAATATGGAAAGCCAGACTTGAGCATTTAGGTTGCTTCTCAAGATGTCAGCCAATGCATTTGCTATGACAAGTGATCCATGCTGATGCAATTCCTTGGCAAGTCCTTCTGCTATATGTACTAGTCTTGGATGCTCTTCTGGGTCCGCACTTCCAAATACTAGGTTCTTGAAGAGGTACCACAACTCCTCGTATGACAGAGCATCAAGAAAGATTGGCCTTACTGACCCAAACCTTGCTAATCTTGCAACCTTGCCTATGATGATCACCTTGCTTCCTGTACTAGTTGTTCTCATTAGAAATGAATAGAACTCGTTCCATTCCACATCATCTACATCTGAAACAAACTCAACAACTACAATTGATGATATCCCCACCAGGGCCTTTTCGTGGTCGGCGATGGTCAGGAAATTGTCTCCGTTCAGATGCAGAATCGAAGCGAATTTGGAGCGTACCCGCTCGTCAGCACAGACATGGGCGACCAAAGTCTTCTTCCCAACTGCAAGAGCACCTATGATTGGCAGGACAGGTGGTGGTGCATGGTCATCTGAAGGGCTATGCTGCTGCAGTAAGAAGTTGAGGAGCTTTTGCTTCTCGGCATGCCGACCAAACATGAAATTGCCGATGTAAAGATATGCATCGTAGGGCCTACGGGACAAGCACTCACACCCATACAGAAGCGCAACGAACTCTGCTGTGTTCGCCACAGCCGTTTCCAGATTCTCCAATCTGGCTTGTACCTTGTCCTTTTTCACCGAAGCAAGAACTGCGCGGGGACGCTTGAGACGAGTGGCGGAACACATTGATGAGTCGCTGACCTTGTCGTGGTCCTCGTGGAGCTGGAATGTCAAGGTATCCAGCGCATGGTAGCCCCGGTACATGGCCTCCGACAGTATCTTGAGCTGCATCAGCATCCCAGAGTTGTTGATGTATCGCGCATCTGCCTCCTCAACGATGGTGTGAGCCCTCAGCAGGAGATGCCGCAGCCTCTCCCGCTTCTCCTCCAATCGTCCCTCGTCTTCATAGCTGGAGCAGTATCTGTTGAAGGCGAAGGAGATGAATCGGCTGACGAGTTCACCTACAACCCGGGACGTTCTGACCTTGTACCACCCCCGGATGCGATACTTTCCGATTAGTGGCTGCAGATGAGAGAGCGACTACCGCGCCAGTACCAGAAGGGATTCGACTCCGTCGTCCTCCTCGTCTCCTGGGTCCTGTGGAAGGAACGCAACAGGAGGACCTTCAATGGCACCCGCAAGACCGTGCCGCAGATCTTGGGGAGCATCATTGACGAAGCAGACGCTTGGCTGGCGGCGGGCTTTCGTAGCATCGCCCCGCTTTTCGCGTCCTAGGGTTCACACTCTCCTGTCTCACCTGTCGCAAATAGGTTTCTTTTAGAAAGTCACAACCCGTAGCACCACCGTTCAAGCCGGTGACTCTTGTAAGTGTGTGCGCGTCCGCCCGGTGGCAACTCGCTGTTGGGTGCACGCTGTGTAGAACTCTTACTCCCCTTAATGAAAAACGTGCTAAAGCACGGTTTCGAAAAAAAAAGTTCACCTACAACCGCAGCTATGGCAGAATCCATCGACTGCATACAGAGGATTGAAGAATGGACAGCTAACAACTTCTCCCCCTCACTTTATGACAAGGACGTGCTAACTGCTCGCTACCAATCTGATCCAATGTGTCATGTTCTGGAATCTCTCTGACTATCGTTTTCCTTCTTTCACACTCAGGAACTCCACCACATCACGCTAAGTGTTTTGACCAAAAGGGCTCAGAGGTGACCAACTGTTTCCAAATGCATGATAGCAAGACACGTTAGTATACCAACACACAAGTCTAGTATACCATCACTCTATCTAGGACTAAAATATTCTTTTTTGAAAAGACCCCTAAGGATGATACCCAGGTTGCTGAATGATGATAAGAACAAGCTTTCTTGTATCTCAAGATTACTGTTAACAACAAAGAAAGCGTCCTCTAGTCTAGTGGCTAGAGCACTTTGAGTGGCACCCGTGAGGCGCAGGTTCGACTCCCGTGGGGCGAATTTAAACGATCTGCATTATTAAAAAATAAAAAAATAGGCGGGGTTTCCCTTACTGACTTCGGTCAAAAAAAGCGTGGCATCGCTGTTCTCTCCAAGTTAGATGCAACAATGCTAGCCTGGAAGCTAGAACTCTTAATCTACCTTCCCTTTCCTGTAGCATAAGTAGTAAAACAGATAAGAGAGCAAATCTTTATTACTTCTTCTGTATTCTAGGTTTTTGATTTTTTTTCAGACAATATATAGTATTGTCATTGTTTGATTATAGCAAAAAATGAATTGTCTGTTGTGAATTGTCGTTTAATTGTACTAGTTGATTGTCTAAGTTTTTTGTTTGAAAGTTCAGGCACTTGAAATGTACAACCCCAAATCTTTATTGCCTTGGAGTTGGTGTTGGTTCTGTCAACAAAGTCAAAGTCCTCTTTGTGTGCTTGTCATATAAAACTCTTCTTTGATGCAGTCAGTTAAATGCTCCTAGTTAATTATATTAGTCTTGAACATCCTTCTAATTCATTCATTGATTTGTTTCAGCACGCTATATATCCGGCTGAATAGAAATGCCTGCTGCCAGTCAATTCTTCTCAACAACTCAAAACCTCAATGGAGGTAGCTCTATCTGCCATTTCTAGCGAAATACTCAGCCGACTCATCTCCTTCATAATCAAGAAGCACAGCAACAGGTCATGTGTGGAAGACAGGCTAGAAAGGCTTGAGCATCTCCTGCTCAGAGTCCATACCGTGGTCGAGGAGGCAGAGGGACGACACATCACCAATTCCAAGATGCTGATGCAACTCAGGATGCTTGTTGATGGCATGTACCAAGGCTACCATGTGCTCAACACCTTCAGGTTCGAGCCTGCTGAGGAAGTCCCTCTCCAAAACCAGGTGACACAATCATCTGCCTTGTCAGGTCCTCTTAAGCGCACTCGTGCAGCAGCTTCTAGCTTCAGGGCTACCAAGGCTTCCAACCATGAGCTACAAGCTTCTCTTGAAAAACTGGAAAACATTGTTGCAAACATGACAGAGTTTGTCATTCTACTGGGTGGATGCAAGCAGATGCATAAAAGACCCTATGACACCTACATCTACATCGACAATTTCATGTTCAGTCGTGTCGTGGAGAAGCAGGAGCTGATCAACGCCCTGTTGCAAGACAACTCTCCTGTAGGTGTTCCAGCTGTTGTACCAGTAATTGGTGCATACAGAGCCGGGAAGAAAAGTTTAGTCGGATATGTTTGCAATGATAATATGGTTCGCTTTCACTTCTCCTCGGTTTTGCACTTGAAGAGCAGCAACTTTCTGAATGTAAGCCGTGAAACATTCATGCCTGTAAGGACTTTAGTCGTTGTTGAGTTTATTTCAGATGTGGATGACAGTGAGTGGGTAAAGTTTTATTCAGCTGCATCATCACTGATCGGCGCAGGAAGCAAAGTGATCATCGTAAGCAGGTTCCAAGAGATAGTGAGGTTTGGAAATGTGAAGCCAGTCGTCCTCAGAAGCTTGTCAGGTGCAGAGTTTTCTTACCTCTTCAAGGTACTGGCATTCGGAGGGACAGACCCAGAGAATCACCCACAACTTGAGTCAATAGCTATGAAGCTAGCCATGAACCTGAATGGGTTGCTCCTCGTAGGGAACATACTCGCTGACTTGTTGAGGAAGAATCAAAACGTCCAATTCTGGTTTCATATATTGAAAAAGCTCAGGAAATCAATAGAGCGTAATTTTTCCAGGTTTGGTGAGCATCCAAAACAACTTCTTGAGAGGGACCGTCCGACTGACATAACAATGCTTGTTCCGCGTTCTTATGCCACACTTTGTCTGCCATCCTACAACGGAACAAGGTTACTGCCCAAGGTGAAGTTTGCAGACATGGTGCAAGGTTCAACTACTATTCTACCCATTGAAGAGTTCCAGATAACTATGTGGGAATCAAGATTACCCCCTTTTACCAAGTTTGTCACAAACTTTATTGCTGACGAGCGTTCTCGCACTTCCTCACAAAACAAAAGGAACAAAAGGCACAAATCAACATGTAAACAGTAACATCTCGTTATTTGGATTGCATGGTCCTATTAAGTCAAACATATCAAGAACATCGGGATCTTTTGGTGTCTCAGCAATAGGTCCTGATTATTATGTATACTTAAATTTGAGTTAGGTTCTTGTATGTTGCATTTTAAATCCAGCTGATAGTGTAGATGAATTATAGGAAGAATATTAATATTTGGCCTATAACAAAAGACTGTTTTGTATTTGTTCGCATCAGTTTGCATACATGCATCTTCTTTCGATAAGAGAAGCTTTATTAATTTCATTCAAGATCATTACATCGAGATGTAACTAGGATAGACGTCTAAAGTGTCTTGGTGAGGGAACTTGCCAACATCTATAAAGAACTTGTCCTCCTGGAACCACATTAAAACCATACCTAAAAGTTTTTTTAAAAAAATTAAAACTATGCATACCAATAGTATATCTATATATGCACGTTGTCACAAAAATTAGGGCTCAGACTCGATTTGTAAAAATTCATATGAAAATAACAAATTTCACTTACATATGCACTAGAGGACAAATCTTCTGGAATTTTGTCCTCTAGCGCATATACAAGTGAAATTTGTTATTTTCATATGAATTTTTATAAAATGATTTTGAAGCTAAAATTTTGTGATAAAGTGCATTTATAGACACACTAATAGTGTGCAAAGTATCGATTTTTTTTTAAAATTGCACCGAATATTTTGCCTTTCACAATTGGTACATCCATTCAGTCAAGTAACAGACTGTCTTTTCCGTGCTCTCAAATTATTTGTACCTACACAAATCAATATGCTTCGCTGTTTATCTAACAAATTAAGTATCTGTATTCTCAAATTTAATGCCATGTAATTAGAGGTGTTAAAATTATATCCTCTTCTAATATACACGCTTTATTGCAATACCCATTACCTATATATCTTGCATCACTTAATAGACACAAATGTGTATACGGTTCTTTCTATCTGATGAATATGCAATTGTTTCTAGCTGATAAATATGAAGGCAGCAGCTGCGCATCCGTTTCCCCACACCCACATATCGCTGGCTGGCCCAGCACAAGTGCACGGCGTTGCCGCGCTTGTTTTCTAGTCGTATTGGATGGCACAGACCATAGGCAGACAAACTGTAGCACACTGTAGCAATTTTGTTTTTATTTGGTAATAATTGTCCAAATATTGATTAATTAGTCTTAAAATGTTCGTCTCGCAAAGTACAATCAAACTGTGCAATTAGTTTTTGATTTCATCTAAGTTTAGTATTCCATGCATGTGCCGACATTTTGATGTGACAGAGAATCTTCTTTTTGCATAGTTAAATTTGGGCGTGAATTCTGGGATCTAAACAAGGCCTAACATGAACCATACCATAATTTAAAAAGTGGCATGATGGATGGCACTGTGGGTTCTGCCATAGTGCCATTGAGCCTAGAGGCTCCGAAGACTGGTCAGCAGACAGCGAGCACAGGACGGTGAAGAGGGAATGACTCGTCGCCAACAATGAACAATACATTATATCAGACCCGAAGTTGCAATCCAAAAGGTCAGAAAAATGACCCAATGAAGAAAATATGATATGGTATGATTAACTAATGGAAACAATACCCAGAGAAATAGTTTTCCACAAAGAAATATTTATTAGCTTCGGCAACAGGGGCCCTATTCTGAACTCCCATGCAACAAATGCTATATATATGGGCCCAATAAATGAAGAACCTATCACAGAAGTGTCAAACCAAATGGAATTTCATCACATGGCTCCAGAGTCCAGAGAGCAAAGAGCATCTCCTCTATAATTTTCACTTTTCCTACCTTCTAATTCTAAACCACTCAATATACTAAGCGCCTTTTTACAGGGTGGGAAAGGTTGGGGAATATACTACTGCACTACATACTGCAAATCTATGTTATATATAGAAGGGGTGCCACTTCTCTGAGCTGCCAATGTCATTCAAGGAACTCTTGTGCTCTTTTGCCTCTTCTCTTCTAGCTGTGATGCCTCGTTCAGCATGTCCACGGCGTCACTCTGCATGTTCAGCTTGGATAGTGCAACTGCCTGCATGTAGAATGCTGTCGGCCAATCAGGGTAGACGATCTGTGCTTGCATTGCATCACGGAGGGCAGCATCAGGTTGGTCACACATAAGGTAGCACAAGCTTCGTCTGGCGAATACAGTCGGTGACACCATTGTCCCCACATCGACAAACTGTGAAATAAACACAGGGAAAAAAAGAATCAGCTACATTGGAGTGTTCTTTTTGTTTCAGATAAATGGAATAAACCAAACTATCCCAATCTCTACAGCTACATTTGACTGATATATCTGGAGGCTATTAGGGGCTTTACATGAACAAGAAACACGTGCCCACCTGACTGTAACAATCGATTGCTGCCTTAAAATCTTTGTCTTTGAAGGCAGAGTCACCACGTTTCCTTGCATCCAACATATCCCTCATCTGCTGTGTCCATTCTTGAAAAGATAGCTGCAGAATGGAGAATGATGCTGGTTTCACAGATCCTACAGAACAGAAAGACTGGAACCAGAATGTACTCATTTGTTTTACCTCATTGTTCCCTTCATCATCTCTGTAATGTGCTGTATATAGAATCTGATGGATGGCAGTTAGGTCCATTCTGGAACAGGCTTCTCCCATTGGAGAAAGAGGGTGCTGTGGAGTAGGAGGTGCCTGTGATTCTTGCACTGACTTTGGAATTCCAAGCATCACATAGGACGGTACCTGTTCCATATTTTTAAGGGAAACAGCAGGAATCATGAGGGTCATTATCTTGAACATTTGCTTTCTATAACCGTAAAAAAATCATCAGGGTCGTTTTGGTATTATTATCCAGACACCCGTGTCCTAATTATTCAGCTATGTTAAACACCCATACCCATTTTGGATTCCAAATGGTATTTGGCATCATGATCTGCCGAATTGGACACCCAAGTCCGACCCGGACACAGATACCCGCACCTTTGTCCATGTGTTTAGAATTTTGTGGTAAACCATTCTTTTGTAAGAGATATAATATACGATATACCGAAAACAATACTAGTAAGACAAGCATTTGCTCATGTTTATCTGAATATTTTGCAAACATAGCATTCAAAGACAACGTGGTAACATATTCTATCTGTGCAGTAATGCACAGTGAGGATTTCACTGTTCTGTTTTAAACTTTACTATTATATATCGTGCTAAGTATTATGTTGCTGCAGCACAGGGGAAGGAGTGAAGCAATATCACGCAGTAGTAATAAGGATTTCAGTTCTGTTTTAACGTTATCTGTCTCATGCCAAGTATTAAGTTACTGCTATACAAGGCAAGGAATGGAGCAATATCATATGGAAGCTACAGTTATTAGCATGAACCAGTCAAATATGAAACAAAGAAGAATAAACATTGTTGGAGTATATGTGTATTAGGCCCATGAGACTAGGCCCATGTATGCTACACTATATTGCTACCCCTTCTAGGGTATGCCTAATGAGAGAGAATATGGAATCTAACATGGTATCAGACTAGCTTCCCCTCTCCTCCCGATCCTGGGCGCCGCCACCCCCTCCGCCGGCGCGCCGCCCCTGCTTCCGCCGGCCCGCTGCCACCTCCGCCGGCTGCCATGGCCGGCCATGGCGGGCCTCCCCCTCCTCCCTCCTACTTCCTTTCCTTCCCACCCCTCTCCAGCTCGACGACTTGGGCGCAAATCGCCGGGACGGCTGCTCCACGCGCGAGCGCGCCGCCGCCGGGATTCGCTGCCTCGCGCTCGAGCGGACACCCCGGGGCCTTCCCCTCTGCTACGCCGGCGCACGACCCTTCCGCTCCGCCCGCTCCGCTCGCGGACCCGTCCCGTTCGCCCGCGCTCGTCTTCACGGCGGCCGGGGAAACGGGCAGCGGGAGCGGGGGCACGCTCGACCCGGACGGGGGGTCCGACCCGGAGCTCCACGATGGCGAGGGGGGGTCCGATCCGGAGCCCACCGTGCTTCCCCGGGCGCCTCCCGTTCTCCCTGCTACGGGCCAGCGACCGCCGGCGTCACTTCTCCAACTCTACTACTCCGACCCGGCTGCTGCTGCTGCCTATGCTGCAGCTGCCGCGGCTGCTGCTGCTGCCGGCTTGGGGATGCCGCAGGACCCGCCGCTCCAAGGGGCTCAAGGAGGGACCTCGCTCCAGGGGGCCCAAGGAGGGACCTTCACCTTTCCTGCGCCGCCGTCGGTCGACCTCTACCCTCCGCGGCCCGAGTCCACCCTTGCTGGGCCCGAGTCCACCCTCGCTGCCGCGCTCGTCTCCGCCCGAGCAGCGGCCGCAGCGGGACAGGAGCGCGTTCGTGCTGCTGCCCTCACTTGGCAGCGCGAGCGGGACGCCCACGACACTCTGGCCCGCCAGATCGCCGAGGCGGAGCAGCTCCTCGCGCAGGCCTCCGGCAACCTGCCCGCGGCCACCTCCTCCGGCTCCGGCTCGACGGGGCATCGCACCTCCACCACTGTGGTGCTCCGCCACGACCCGGCCGACCCCCTCGTCCAGCAGCTCCACTACCAGGCGGAGGGTGTCCAGAACATCGGCCTACTCATACGGGCCGTCCTCGACCCCGCGCCTCACCCTCCTACTACGCCCGCTGGAGGGACCAGGTCATCCTCACGACCCGCCGCTACGCCTTGGACGACCACATCCTCGCCGAGCCACCGGCCGGGCCGACTTCGTCGTGGCTCCGCCTCGACAGCATCGTACTCTCCTGGATCCTCAACACGATCAACTCCGAGCTCCAGGACATGCTCCGCAACACTCCCTCCGCTCGCTCGGCCTGACTGGCACTCGAGGGCCAGTTTCAGGGCAATGCTGAGGCCCGGGCCCTGCAGCTCGACGTGCGCTTCCGCACCTTCGAGCAGGGTGACCTTGCGGTTGGGGAGTACTGCCGCAAGATGAAGGCGATGGCGGACTCCCTCGGCGACCTCGGCTGGCACGTGGAGGACCGCACCCTCGTTCTCCAGATCCTCCGCGGGGTCAGCGACCGCTACGCCCACATCCGGTCGTTGATCGTTCGCCAGAAGCCGTTCCCTACCTACCTGCAGGTTCGCGACGACCTCCTCATGGAGGAGATCACTCTGGGGGGCCTGGGCGGATCCGGCTCCGCCGGGTCTCTCTCTACTGCTGCAGGTTCTTCGGCCTCCTCCACGGCTCTCGCCGCCACTCCACCGCCCGTCCACTGCCCGTACACCCCCACCTTTGGCCCTCTTCCCACCGGGCGAGCGGGGGTGGAGGGGGCCGCGGCCGGTGCGGTGGTGGTGGGGGTGGCAAGAAGAAGAAGGGCAAGGGCGGGGTGGTGGTGGTTGGGGGGGGCGGGCCGTGGCGCTCCACCGGCCGCCACGTGGTCCGGGCTGCCAGCCCTCCTACAACAACCCCCCGGTCGGGCGCATCGCCATGTGGCCCTTCCCGGGCCCCAGGTGGCGAGCCTCGTCCGCGGCCGCCATGTTCGCGGGTGCTACTCCGGCGTTCTCTCCACCGGCGTTCCACCCGGCGACCCCGTGGGGCACACCTTCCGCGCCTCCCGGGGCCGGCCGGGCTGAGTCGGGAGGCTCGGCGCGCGCTCCTTCTCCACCTTGGGCTGACACCTCCCGTCGGCCCGGAGTGGATCGCCGACTCGGGTGCCACCTACCACACCACCCCGGACTCCGGTATACTTTCTTCTGCCTCTCCTCCTTCTTCCTCCCACCCTTCGTCTATCATGGTCGCCAATGGCTCGTGTCTTCCCGTCACGTACGTAGGTACCGCCGGTGCCATGGCTCTTTTCGCCTTCCCGATGTTCTTGTTGCACCCACAATGGTCCACAATCTTCTTTCTATTCGTCGTTTTACGGTGACAACTCTTGTTACGTGGAGTTTGACTCTTCTGGTCTTCTTGTGAAGGATTTGGCTACCGGCGTCCTCTGCTCCGATGTGACGGCTCGGGGCCCTTTACACTCTCCGCTTTCCGGCTTCTTCGCCTTCTTCGTCAGCTGCCCTCGCCACCACTACTTCTTCTACTTGGCACCGGCGTCTCGGACACCCTGGACGTGATGCCCTGATGCAGCTTAGTCATAGCTCAGACATTCGTTGTACTCGAGCTCATGATGAGCAGTTGTGTCATGCGTGCCAGTTGGGCCGTCATGTTCGTCTTCCTTTTTATAGTTCCTCTTCCCATGCGGCTCACCGTTTTGATCTTGTACACTGCGACTTGTGGACATCGCCTGTACTCAGTATTTCTGGCTATAAATACTATCTTGTGGTGGTTGATGATTTTTCTCATTACTTGTGGACTTTTCCCTTGCGTGCGAAGTCTGATGCTTTCCCTGCGATTCACCACTTCTTCGCTTGGGTGTCCACACAGTTCGGCCTCACCATCAAGGCCGTCCAGTGTGACAATGGTCGTGAGTTTGATAACTCCACCTCGCGTGCGTTCTTCCTCTCTCACGGTGTCCGATTGCGCATGTCTTGCCCGTACACCTCCTCTCGAACGGCAAGGCCGAGCGCATGATTCGCACCATCAACGACACCATGCGCATGCTTCTTCTCCAGGGCCTCACTTCCCCGCTCGCTTAAGGCCGAGTGCTGCACACCACCACATACCTCCTCAACCGCCTACCTTCCGCTACTGTCCCGCTCCTACACCACACCACGCCTCTCTTCGCCCTCCTCCTACGATCACCTTCGGGTCTTCGGGTGTGCGTGCTACCCGAACACCACCGCCACCGCTCCCACAAGGCGGCTCGTCGGTCCACTTTGTGTGTCTTCCTTGGGTACTCCCCGGATCACAAGGGGTACCGGTGCTATGATCTCACCTCTCGTTGGGTTCTCATTTCTCGCCATGTGGTGTTCGATGAGTCGGTTTTCCCCTTCTCCACCCCTCCTCCTACCACTTCCACTCCGCAAGAGCTTGACATTTTCTCTGTGTTTCCCACTGACGCGGTGGTCGAGCCACCTTTCCAGTTGTTTCCTGCAGGTACTCCAGCACCGTACTCCTCACCGGAGTCGTGCCCCGGCTCACCGACGGCCAGTGTCTCTCCCGACCCTGCTCCCTACTCGACCATGGAGGGACCAAGTGGGGGTGGGGGGCTGGAGCCACCGCCTCAGGAGCTGCCTCAGGCACCACGCGCGCCACCTCAGGAGCCACCGGCCCGCTTTGCCCAGCCGGTGCACGTCTACCACCGTCGTGCCCGGGCTGAGCCGCCACCGCAGCCGCCTCCGCCGGTGACCCCTCCTTCGCCAGGGTCACCGGCACCGCCGGTGGTGTCCTCCTCTCCGCCGGGGACACCATCGCCGCCACCTCGACCGTCGGGTGCTCGTGTCACCACACCGGTCTACCACCCGCCCTTCTTCCACGGGACCCTCGTCACACTTACCCTATGGTGACGAGGCGGGCGTCCGTCCGCGAGGCCCCCTCTCCGCCACTGCGAGACGGGGATCTCTCCGGTACCTCTTCCGTCCGCGAGGCCTTGGCGAGACCCTCATGGCGCCGAGCGATGGAAGAGGAGTACGCGGCACTCCTCGCCAACCGGACTTGGGATCCGGTGCCCCGTCCGCGAGGTGCCAACGTTGTCACCGGCAAGTGGATCCGGACCCACAAGCGCCGGGCGATGGTACACTTGAGAGGTACAAGGCTCGATGGGTACTCCGGGGTTTCACTCGGCGCCACGGGTTGACTATGATGAGACCTTCGGTCCGGTGGTGAAGCACACTACTGTCCGCACCGTGCTCTCTCGGGCTCTCACTCCGCTCCCGGCGGTGCACCAGTGGATGTGAAGAATGCTTTTACGCATGGTCTTCTCGACCGAGACAGGTTTAATGCGATCGGCCCGAGTGGGTTTGTTGACCCTCCCGGTTCGAGAGATGGTCTGCCGGCTCAACAAGTCTCTATATGGCCTCAGCGAGGCTCCCGGGCATGGAACCACAGGTTTGCTGCTTTCCTCCTGACCCTGGGTTTTGTGGAGGCCAGGTCAGACACGTCCCTGTACATCTATCATCATGGGGCCGAGACTGCGTATCTGCTGCTCTATGTGGATGACATTGTCCTTACAGCCTCCAGTGAGTCACTGCTTCGCCGGATCATCACCTCTCTTCAGCAGGAGTTTGCGATGAAGGATCTGGGTGTGCTTCACCACTTTCTTGGGGAAACTGTTGAGCCTCATTCAGCTGGGCTTCTTCTTCACCAGCGTCAGTATACTCTGGACATACTTGAGCGGGCTGGGATGACAGACTGCAACCCCTGCGCCACTCCAGTTGACACTCGAGCAAGGCATCGGGCGAGGGGCCCTCGGTGGCGATCCTACGGCATACCACAGTCTTGCTTGGTGCTCTCCAGTCTGCCTCACCTTCACTCGGCTCGACGACATCACCTATGCGGTTCAGCGGTTGTGCCTTCATATGCATGATCCTCGGGAGCCTCATCTCACGGCTCTCAAGCGTCTCCTCGGGTACCTCCGCGGCCCTGCGACTATGGCTGCTCTGCACCGCCGGTCCTCCTCTACGAGAGATGGTTGTCTACACCGACGCCGGCCCCGGCCGGCTCCGGACACTCGACGGTCCACCTGCGGATACGCCGTCTTCCTCGGAGGCAACCCGGTGTCCAGGTCCTCCAAGCGCCGGCGGTGGCCTCCGCTCCGGTCTTGAGTCGAGTACCGCGCCGTCGCCAATGGTGTGGCTGAGGCTTCCTGGCTCCGGCAACTCCTAGCCGAGCTTCGCCGGGCCACTCTCGTCTACTGCGACAACGTCAGTGCGGTCTACCTCTCCACCAACCCTGTTCAGCACCAGCGCACGAAGCATGTGGAGATCGACCTTCACTTCGTCCGTGATCAGGTGGCCATCGGCGAGGTACGGGTCCTTCATGTACCGACCACCTCCCAGTTCGCCGACATCTTCACCAAGGGCCTCCCGACGTCGACCTTCACCGACTTCCGCTCCAGCCTCAACATCACCAGTGGCTAGTTGTGGCTGTGGGGGGCCGTGTGTGTGCTCTTTCTTCTAGATGTCCAGTCTAGAACTCCGCTGCGCCGGTAGTTCAGACTGCGGGGGGGTGTTGGAGTATATGTGTATTAGGCCCATGAGGCTAGGCCCATGAGGCCCATGTATGCTACACTATATTGCTACCCCTTCTAGGGTATGCCTAATGAGAGAGAATATGGAATCTAACAAACATGATTACCTCTAATTTTGTCTGCAAAGGCTCCAGAATGGAAACCAATTTTTTTATGTCAGGCCGATCTCTCGGCTCATATTGTAGACACTGAGAAGCAAGGTTCACCAGTGTAGTAGCCACCTCAGTTGAATAGTTCCCCTCCAAATGTGAATCCATAACTGCTTGGATGTTTCTGCCTCTCATGATATCAAGTGCCTGCGTGCAACGAACGCATACATGCATTATTACCAGTGTGCATACATGTAATGTATGTGTGTTTAGTTTAATACTTGCATAACAAAATTATACAGGGTTTCATTTCCACAGTGCAGATTGTGCTCAAATTATATGGGCTAAAGATGTGCCAGAGATTCAGTTTGAGGAAAGAAAAAAATCAGTGCAATCTGCGAGCATGGGTTTTCTGCCTGTATCCAACTGGTGTCTGTACTTCTATATTTGTGGAAACATGCCTCATATCTAACAAAGCATGACATTCTAGCAAGAAACTTACATGTGAAGGTGGTATGCGTTTCCCACTGAGAAGGTCAAGGAGTACAGTGCCAAAACTGAATATGACACTTTCTGGAGTAACCCTGCCTGCAAGAACAAATTTTCCTCAGAAAAATATACACTTGAAGCATTTCTTGATTTTTTTTGTCATTACTTATTGATTTCAATAATATTCAGAGACCGAGGACCCACTAACCAGACCATCTCACAGCACCTGGTAACTGCCTTACCAAGGGCGCAATATGCTCAATTTAAACAGCACATACAAGGGAATCAGAAAACCATAAACTGGGTCACTGGTCCTCACAAAAAGCTAAATTCCAGATGTATGCTATTTTGTCGTTTACAAGAAAAAGATCAACACTGCAATTATGTAACTCAACTTCCAGAAATCATGTCACTGTAATGGTAACATCGACAAAAATTTCTGCTGGAATCTACCAGTTATACTGAGCAGCAAGTGTTGAAAAAATATATTTTCCACTGGTAAGTGCAGTAGAACAATGGCAATCAGAAAGACAGTGTTATAAGCATAACTAAGTTTAATAAGAGAAACCATGAAAGGTGAAATACCTAAAAAGGTGAAATATTTCGTTACTTGGCATGAAACTAAAAACTGCTTGCAGAAAAAAAAAACATGAAAGTGAAGAGATAGGCACCATTTCTCAGATATTCTGGAGGTGTATATGCTAGGTTTGTGCTATAGCTTTTTCCGTCCCTGCTGTTTTTCATCAGACCAAAGCATGACAGACGAGGGTCACCATTCTGCAATCAGAATGTTTATTATAAGTTATAACTATAAAATTTCGTTTGAAAATAAGACAATTAGTACAAAATAACATATTCAACTGCTGGATGCAATTAGGAGTATCAACTTATAAAACATAATCTTCGAAACTGTATGCTATGCTATGAGTCCAATATAAGTTCTGCCAATCCCATTATAATACTAATGGTATTGCCAGACACAATAAATATAACTAGTAAAAATGTCATGGATATAATTATCAAGGACATATGCCACATGGTCATCACCCAACGCAATTAAGAGTATCAACTTATAAAACATAATGTTTGAGACCCCGTTTACAAAATAACACAATACATGACATGCTATGAGTCCAATATAAGTTCTGCCAATCCCAGCATAATACTAATGGTATTGTCAGACACAATAAATATAACAAGTTAAACTGTCACTGGTATAATTATCAAGGACATATGACACATGATCATCAACCCTGCACATTAATCAGGCTTTATCCACCACCCACTCGCAGTACTCTATATTCAAACAAGCTGCGCAAGTTCCCATTTACCTCATCAAAGAGGACCCTGTATGCATTTAGGTCATGATATAAAGGCCGCCCCTTGATACTACAGTATTCCAATGCTTGTGAAATGTAGTATCCAACTCTCAGACGCATAGCCCATTCAATAGTCTGGTTTTCCCCTGCACATGAGAAACCATAGTGAACACTAAATCAGAAGAAGTCGAGTGTTGCTTCCAGTTATTTGCTTGTTCATGTATGTTAAGTAAAACCATCTGGTTCCCAAATGCAATCAGTATTCGCCATGTTACTAAAGATAAAACATGCGATTAATCTCTCCATCAACTCCTAATAAACTCAGTAAGTTCAATTTAGTTTCCCTTCTGAACTAATGTAATAATCAAAATCAGAACAGCTCGCACAGCAAACCGATGTAATAATCAGAATCGAAGCAGAGCATTTCGCCTGTCTTCCCCTGAACTAATGTAATAATCAAAATCAGAACAGCTCGCACAGCAAACTGATGTACTAATCAGAATCGAAGCAGAACATTGCGCCTGTCTTCCCCTTTGAACTAATGTAATAATCAAAATCAGAAAATTCCGCCTGTCTTCTGTCACATGTATCAAACTTATTCACCCGTCACCATTACCAAAATTGCACGATATTGTTCATAACGGTAACACGAATTGCAGAGCGCGAGCGGGGCTCACAGTGGAAGAGGTGCTTGGCGAGGGTATCGTTGGGCATGAACTCGGCGACGAGCAGGCGCTCGTCGCCGTCGCAGCAGTAGCCGATGAGGTTGGCCATCCTCCGGTGCCGGAGGCCTCCGACGCCCTTCGCCTCCTCCTGCAGCCATCAAATCAACCAGCACCTGTGGATGAAACCCCGCGCGAGGGAGGCGGCCAGGAAAAAGCAATCGAACTTTTTGCTCGCTCGCTCGCCTACCGCGAACTGCTTGGGGTCGGGCCACGCGAGCTTGGCGAACTTCTTCACGGCAATCGCGCCGCGGGGCTGCGGCCCCGGTAGACGAGGTTGGGCGCCTTCTCGCCGCTCTCGGAGACGATGTTCTCCGGCGCGAACCCGGCCGTGGCCGCGCGGAGCTCCGCCAGCGAGAACTCGGCGAACGCCGGGACGCCGCCGTCGTCCCCGGGAGCGGCGGCGCCGGCGCGGGTGGACTGGTGCGCGTTCAGGGAGAAGGACGACGTCGGCGGTGGCGGCGGGCGGTGGCGGTGGCGGGGCGGCTTCTCCGCCGCGTGGGGCCCTCCCGGCCGCGGCCCCGGCCGCAGCGAGGAGGAGCAGCAGCAACCCATAGTCTCAAGTCTCGCCTCGAGTGTGAAAGGCGTGCGGGGCGGTCCTCGCCCTTTTCGCGGGTGTGCTCGTGTGCGTGTGCGCGTGGCGTGTGCGAGAGCAGACAAGTTTTTGTGACTCGCCCCCTGATTCTGATTCTCTGGGCTGTGGGCCTGGTCTGGTTTTGTTCGGTCCGGGGTTTTGGGTCGCCTGCCGCGCCGTGCCCGGGCGGGTCGTGTCTGTGGACCTGATGACCCGTGATATACGGTTTAGACAGCCAGCAGTGAGATAGGATAGGACCGGTAAGTGCGGAGTATAGCGTGTATAGTAGTGTAGTATTATGGAGAGAATTTGATAGTTGCCATCAAAACTTATACGGATTCTCTGGTTTCCATAAAGCATTGTAGCTTCCCTTATCTGCCATCATTTTGTGATTTTGTATTCTTAACTGTTATTTGTGTGTTTTATTTCCTTATAACTGACATATGCTTACATAGTTTGTTTCCTTAATTGGCTAATTGCCATTGAGCATACATTGTGGCCTATGCCGTGTTCACTTCAAATGAGTGTCCGATTTTGCCCCTGCCCACAGATGAAATGAAAAATTCTCTCAAAATATAGTGTATTATTGTGTATAATTAGTTTATAATACACGTTGTGCTTGCACTTAACTAAGCATATTCATCGTGTTGCTCCAATGCTCCTATATATACTTGTGCCATTGCCACAGCTTAGCACAAATTGTCGACGCAAAGTGCTTTCCCACCAAAAATCACTGCATTTTAATCGACTTCCCTTTTGCCGTTTCGTACTCGCAGTTGTGAGAGTATATAAAGAACGAAATGACTGGGAGCCGAAGGCACGCAGACACGGCGGCAGGCCCAGTTGACATGTTCAAAGTCACACAAACGCGGCGCGCAGGCCCAATTGATGCTCCGGACTCGGACGTCGCTGTGGACGTCCGACGACTGACTCCGACTCGACTGGTGTCCAAGCGAACACGTGAACTTTTTTTTATCATCGAACACGTGAACTGTGAAGGCGACACACTCGTAATTCGTAGGTGATGGTCCGTCTCCTTTTTTAAGAGAGAGAGTACAACTGATGCCCACTTCACGCTTACGCCACACAATATCACCAAACGCGCATGCGTGCATCTATCCAACTTTTTTAAGAAAAGAATCAGAAAAAATATGCATACTACATTTCTTCTAAGTTAACCTTAAACAGTAATTTCAATACTGTAATTCCAATTTGTAGACTGGGACAGTTGTCCTTTTCAAGAAGGAAGGACTGAGACAATTTTCCCTCAAAAAAAAGGACTGAGACAATTTTTTTTTTTTTTGAGCGCCTCTCATCCTCGCATGCAGTTTGTAGATCTGTTCATACACACACGCACGCCTCACTCAACACACGCACACACGCACACCACTCGCGTACAAACAAACCTACAACTACACTCGATCGAAGATCGCGTCCTTTCGATCACCGATAAATCCACCGATTTCGTAAAGAACGCGTCGCCACTCTACCATGGCTCCACGCGAGAGAGAAATTTGAAATTATTTGGGGAACACTGTTCCCGGTGGGAACCGGAAATCCTGCCCCCGTGGGGGTTCGAACTCCGGTCGGCAGCTCCACCACCCGGAGACGTTGCCGCACGAGCTACTGCTCGTTCCCCAGGACTGAGACAATTCGGAACACTGGCACCGGGATGCTTCGATCCTGCCTGCTGTAGTGCTGCCTGCTCGTGGGACTGAAGCCGGCGCCCGCCAGGCCGCTAGACGGAGTGGACGAGAACAGCCCACCCCATTGCCAACTCGCACAAGGGCTCCCTAGGCCCAAGGTGCTCATCTCAGCCCACCAGCAAGAAACCGTTACATGAGACTGAAATTACCTGGGCCTCATACGGACTTTTGGACCGACTGGACATAGCGGCCCATTCTGGGCGGTTCAGTTTGACCAGGCAGGCGCAGCCGCAGGACCCTCTCGACCCGAAAGTGTGCGAGTGCGACCATGTGCCATGTCCGTTACCGTCCGCACGAGCTGCATCCAGCACGATTACAATCTACACGCCTCGCGGATCCAAGCAGCTATCGTGCTCGTCGAGTCGGAGTCGCATCCCATCCATTTGCCACCACGACTCCACTGCTAACGTTCATCACGTGCCAAAACGCCACCGGCTTTGGACGGATCGATGGATCCGGCGCAGGCAGTGCGGATCGCGGTGGGCTCTCATCATTTTTGCATCAAAAGCCCCCGCCTGAAAAGCTGGAGAGTGACTCCCGTTCCAGGCCCGTCCATTCGCGCTGGGCCCAAGAACCACCAAGCAGAGAAAAGAGAAGGGATATAATCGATGCTAACTAATTTTAAAAAGTGACGGTTCTCTTTTTCGCCACTTTTCATATTTTTTAATCTTCCCTTTCTATCGTCATTTTGTGTCTCTTCGCACTCATAGCTGAACGAGTGATTGGGAGAATTTTAAAGAAAGAATGATCCTATCCTTATTAGCTTCTCTGGTCACTAGATAAGGGCAATGAAATCACCGGTGATATTTTTCCTAAAAAAACACCGGCGATGTGCATGCTAGAGAACAGGATTCCACCAACACGCTATATTATATACGCTCGGCAGGCGCGTCGCGATCGAACACAGTACTTGCACCGTATCCAAGCTCACCGCCGTGGCGCCGTCCTCCTCGTCGTCGATCTTGGTCGTCGCGCGCGCGTCCTCCATCAACCACATCAACACCGATTATATTCCCAGGTGAGTTGAGTTGGCAACCTACGCACGCGGCGTCGATCGGATCGTATCCATGTACGATCGATCGAGGAAAGCCGGCTGAACGAAATCCAGGCCGAATCGTGTGTTGCTATTGCAGCAGTGGTCGTCTTAATTCCACTCAAACGTCCAAACCCAACCACCGAACGAACCGGTGTGACTAAATGGCGAACGACCGCCGGGGAGCTGTTTTGAGCGAACGATCTCAGACAACGTACAACTTTCTATTTTTGGCAAAAATAAATTCCCGCAATTTACTATTTTTGAAAGTTTTCTATTTATAGCAAAAGAAAGGTAAAACTTGCAAATTCGTACACATAACTTCCGTTCTCTAACTTATACATCTAACTAAAAATGCATGACTTACGTGATCTAACGCGTTCAAAGTTAAATCTAACTTAAAATCTAACTTAAAACACATGACTTACGTGATCTAACTTAAAAATCTGACTTAAAATGCATGACTTGCGTGTCCTAACTTAGAAATCTAACTTAAAATATATGACTTACGTGATCTAACACGTTGCAAAGTTAAAAACGAACTTAAAACGTATGACTTATGTGATCTAACTTAACGCATGACTTAGGTGATCTAACACATTGCAAAGTTAGAAATCTAACTTAAAACACATGACTTAGTTGATCTACCTTAGACGCATAACAGAATGATCTCATTATAAAAAAAATTAAAAAAAATCTTCAAAATATATTCAAATGGGATCTAGTTTTATTCGCCTCGCGCACGAACACATCTCGGTCGAATTACAAATGAATACACCTGTTCATAATTATAAGCGAAGTTGAAATAAATGTTTCCTTTTCCTCGCCTCCGTCAATGCCGACATCAGCGCATGCAAAGAAAAAACACGGTGAGGAGCGACGGTCACATACATTTTGGGTACGAGTGTGGGATCGTTCGCTGGACCACCAACCGAGCGAACGACCACGATAATGGATTCTCGCGAAGGAACGATCGATCGGCACTAGATTCAGACATTCAGTGATTCAGTCCTAGACGCGCTCGATCGCAACTACTTTACGTACGTAAGCTCGTCATAGATTCAGTGATTTCTGCGCGTCCCCGGATGACCGGATCGATCGGAGTTAGCCCTGGGCGTCCGCGTGCCGTCCGCCAGAACATGGGAGGTCGACGGGTGCGTCCAAAGCCGCCGGCCTAACTGTCCGACGGCAACATCCCATCTCGTCATTAAGCCATAGCATCATATAATCAGCCTCCTCCCAAAGTTCCAATTATTGTCATCATCGCGCGCCCGGCCGCTCGATAGAGATTAGAGAGAGCTCAATTATTTTCCTCCTAGACCACATTGATTCGGTTCATCATGTGATCAACCTCGCATCGCATTGCATGCGAGCTGATGAGCCAGCCGCACCGACGCGCGCGCGCGAGCGAGCCACTGACTGATTGTACCGTACCACTATAGATAATTGGTTTGGTAGCTCGATCAGGACTTGGGATTAGATCAAGGAGACCCTAGTACTTTCAAAAGTGAGCTGCCACTTTTTTCTTGGTGAGCCTGTGTGTTCAAATTTCAAACTGACGAGCCCGGTCATGGGTACCTTTCGCCTTTCTAGTAGGACGGTGATCAACCTTCGTGGCCAGGCGAACTTAATTAGTCTGAAACTAGCGCAAGTCCGTTGGCTTCAGTACGACTAGTACTAACTTGTATGTATTCGGAAAACACTTCTGAATGAAAAAACATGGAGCCTTTTTCAAACAAATGAATAATTTTCTTATAAATTATATTTTTTCTATGGAGCCTTTTCAAACAAATGAATAAATTTCTTATGAATTATATGAAACTCCTATGAAATGGCACACCCCAAAACAAATTTGGAGAAATTTTACTGAGACGCCACACCTCATCGAAACTTTTGTTCACGTCTGTCTGTTTATTGAGACTCTCTTTCATAGTTTTATCTCAAATTCTTATGTTTTTTCTTGCACTCCATCCAAACATTAATCTTTCATAGTTTTATCAAATTGTTATGTTTTGTCTTGCATTCCATCCAAACATTAATTTTTTTTCAACTTTTGTTTCCCCAATTCATAGGTTTCAAGACGTTAGAGTGTAAGGGTGTGTTTGGTTGGGCTATGGCTTTTGGAAAGCGATGGGTTGTGGCTTTTACGAGAAGTAGCTTTGGAAAAGCAATCTGTGAGGGAGTTAAAAGCCTCTTTGGTTCACCGACTGTGGCTTTTGAAATGTCACTATCACTCTGGTATGTTCATAACCAAGTGACAGGTGGATAATTTTTGACCCCAAAAGCCAAAGCAAAGCAAGGGTGGAGGTGCTTTTGAGTTTGTATAAGGATTGAGTAAACCTTGTCCCCTTTGTTATGCGGTGGGGGCATGCCCACTTGAAGCAGCGATGATCAGCGATGAAGCTAGTGGAGTGTGGGGGCACCCCCCCCGAGTTGCTAGCCATGGATGAACTGCTAGAGGTAGAAGACGACCTTTAGCCCCTCCCCCCCCCCTTGATTATTTGCTGGCTTCGTCGCTGGTGATGATGGTGAGAGAAGGCTAGCGTGGGCCCGAGATGCCAGTGATTCAAGGAGGAAAGCGGATTGAGGAAAAATGTTGCTTGGTCCCCTTTGTTTGAGGAATTAAGGTGAGATCTTTGGGGATTGAGAAAAAAAATTCTTAGGCCTTGTTTAGATCCCAATTCGGGAGTGGCAAAATTGGTATTTTGCCATAAATGCGCCACTGTAGTATTTTCGTTTGTATTGGTGAAATATTATCCAAATATTGACTAATTAGACTCAAAAGATTCGTCTCGCAAAGTACAACCAAACTGTGCAATTAGTTACACTTAGTACTCCATGTATGTGCCGGCATTTTGATATGATGGGGATTTTTTTTTGCATAGTGTATTCCGGGCTAAATTTGGCGAACTAAACAAGGCCTTACGTAAAAAAGAGATGAGAAAGTGGGGGGTGTGTGTGTGTGGGGTGGGGGGGGGGGGGGGGCAACTTGTTTTCTTTGTTGTTGTTTTTATTTTCTTTTATTATTATTTGTTATAGGAAAATGGTATTGGTTTTTCTCAAACTGATAGAGTTGCTCTAGGTTCATTCTACTTCTATATAGTTTGTCTATTCATGTTCTATATACTACATGAGTTACCTGCAGGACCAATAGCAGACGGGGGGATCGCGGGATCGGGGGATGTAATAATGTACCCTCCCATCCATGAGGCCCTCCGGCATCAGTTTGGATGGTGCCATCAGTTTCAGGGTGGTTCTGGTTTCTGGAAGACGTATTGGAGATCGCTGGCACGGCAGAAATGCAAGCGAAGCGAGGCTTAAATTTGGGGTCCTGGGCTCGATAGACGTCGACCTCAGTCGCTACAGGGAGAGGTTGGCGGCTGCATCACTGGAATGGAAAAAAGCGTTGGGTCACTCATCACCCCAGCGTGGCACATTAAACTCGGAAGATACAAGTCCATGTGACGCCTAACCGACCGAAAAGACCACAGCACCCAAAGATTGATTTCCGCCGAATCAATGCCTCCGCCGCATGGCATTGTTCGTTCCATCGCAATTGCATTGCATGCTGCGCAAACTTCAGTCCCTATCGATTCCCATGCATGCATATGCATGAATACATCGCTTTTCACCTGGAAAGGGAAAACGGACAGACAGATGGCTCACTCGTGAGTCGTGACAGTATCAACCGTCTTTGTACAAGAGACAAGAAGTGGTTTCACATTGAGTACTCTTCGAAAATTCTTAAGAGCTGTGGGAGGGACAACAATCTTGGCAATCCAGACATATGAACAATGTTCTTCCTCGCCAAAAAGAAGAGAAAACAATGTTTTTCTCTGCACAATGCAGTAGTAATCCATTGTGCAATTGAAACAACTTCTGCATCGCTCGCCAGCAAATTTTGCTGGAAAACAATCAAGACAAATGGCTCTCACTTGGGCAGAAAGCAGCGGAGGGCCAAGAGGAATGGCTGGAGGCAAGCGCAAAATCCACAGGGTTCTCGGCTAATCGGAATCCTTTACAATCCGAATTACTACGTATTTACATCATTTACACACCCCAAACGAAGCAAAATGGAATGTCACAGCAAAAACGTTTGATCCACCAAGAATTTCTCTCTCGAGGAAGCAAGGCGAACATCAGACTCAATCGATCAGAATGTGGGCGTGAGCAGGTTGAGCAGGAGACTCTGGCGTTGACGAGCGCGCGGTACACCTCCTGGCACCCCGCCTCGGCGGCGTCGACGCACTCCTCGAGGCCGCGGACCCTGGCCATGGCGGCCTTGCGCTCCTCCTCCTCCTCGTTGCACGAGTCCTCGAACGACACGGTCCTTCGCCTTCGGAGCAGGTCGGTGACGAGCCACATGGGGCTGCTCCCGGGGTGCGCGCGGGGAGTATGGCGTGGGCGTCCGCGGGGACGGCGCGGCGCTGGCCGCGGACTCGGCGGAGGCCGCCGCGACTCCCGCGAAGACAGCCGACGAGGCGGCGGAGACCGCGGCCGTGGCGGCGGCGAAGGCGTCGGCGAGCGCGGCCTCGTCGGACTCGTCGTCGGGTTGCGCGCGGTGGGAGAGGTCCCTTGCCGCGCTCGCCAGGCGCGACACCTCCCGCGCCGCCCGCCGCTGCGCGCGCAGTGCGCCGGCCAGGCGGGCGCCGTAGTCGCGGCGGCGCAGCGCGGCGTGCGTCTCGGCGAGGAGCTGCTTGAGCGCGACGAGGGACTCGCGGAAGCAGCCCTGGAGGTCGGCGAGGAGGAGGAGGTCGTCGAGGAGCTGCTCCGTCCAGGGGTGCCGCCGGAGCGCGTCGCGCGCCTGCGGGTGGTCGAGGAGGTCCGCGAGCCCCGACAGGACGCGCCCCGCGCGCTCCGCGCCGTCGGCGACCCACGCGGCGCCCGTCTGCGCCGGCGCGTCGGCCCAGGACAGCAGCGCCCGCGCCGCGTCGTGCAGCGCCGCCGCCAGCGGGTGCAGGCGCACGGGGAGGCTCGTGGACCGCACCCGCGCGTAGGAGAGCTTCTTGGGCCGCGCGCAGTCCAGGAGGAACGACGGCGCCACCGACTTGGACGACGCCAGCGACGTGAGCGTCCGACGGAACCCCACAGCCATTGCGTCTTTGCTCTGCTTCTGGGCTTCTTCTGGCTTCTTCCGCCTGCGTGCCTTGGCTTGCTCTGCTTTGGCCTGCCGCCGGCGAGAGGAGGCTTGGAGTTGGATGACCCGGTCCGGTGGTGCTGAGCGGGGGAGGCGCGACTGCGAGGTGTTTTATAAGAGCATCCTGCCGGTGACGTGGTGGAAGAGGCGAGCGGAGGTGGAAGTGGAACCCGCACGGGTGGGCGTTGGCTGTGCGAATGGGTAGAGTGGAACACGTTTGACCGAAGCGGGTGGTTTGGTTGGCTTGAGTCCGAAGAAAGATGCTTGCAAAGCCAGTTATCTTGCTGGGGAAGGTACTGATACTCCCAGTAGTACTCTAGACTGTCTAGTCCCCCATTCTAGAGCCTATAGTTATGGAAAAAGAAGTGCTAGAACTGGAAAAGACAGTAGGACTTGCTTGAGTTTACTGTTTGTGGTTTGTTGAGAGTCGTTTTTGTGCAGCTGGGCAATGGGATGGCTGGGATGGCTTGTACACTGAACCTACCTAGCTAAGGCCAGGTTGGCCAGTGGACTGCTCTAGGATCTCACATGAGAGGGAAAGGGGAAACCTATGTCACGTGCAGAGAAAGAATGTTGTACCGATGGATTGGTGACCAAGTAAAGTCATATAGTAATATCAGACCTAAAGAAATGTCTTATAATATTTCCAGAATTTGCAAATAAACAGGCATATGTTTCCCTCTTCGCCTCATAATAGCTATCATTTTTTAACTTTCCGGACTTATTCGAAATTAGTTATCATTTTCGTTTCTCGGTACATTTCTCTCTCTCTCCTCCTCGTTTCTATGCATCATACATTGTTCAAGTGCAAAAACATGATCATTTTACCCTTTACTTAACATCGTCAAGTGCAAAAAAATAAAAAAAAAAACACGGACGGAAGGCCATAGAAGGAAGAGAATTTCGCTTTTTGGCCATATAGATAAGTTAAGAAAAATCAGGCCATACAAGAAGATGCATTTTTTCCCAGGACATATAGGTAAATATCTCAAAACTAAAATGCTTCAAACAAGAGAGGTAGAAGAAGTATCAATTGCCTATTACATTGTGGCTGCTTTATAGGTCCTTGATTTGAGACGCCCTCAACATCTTGCACACCTGGCTTGGTCAAAGCCCCATGGGATGCGATGATAGCTTGATTGATTAACTATAGCAACCCTTTAGCCACTAGATGCAACATCATCCCCTTAGCTAGGCTCTCGAAAAATGAAATTCTTCACGTTTCGACCAGACCTAACTCGATGTATGCATGAAGGGCGTACAACTCGCACTTGATAAGAGAGTACATAGTGGTGGAGGAGTGAGGAGCTCCATTAGTGCAACCAATCAGATTTGGTTGGACGGGCACATGGTCGTCCTATAGTCATGGTGAGCCTAAATCGTTGGGACATGCCAAGGCTCTTTTGCGAAGCAAACCGATCGCACTCTAAAGGTCATAGACTTTTCATTGATGCTCAAGAGTAAGTTTTTGTGGCCTTGATACTAGGGTTCTAGTTTGGTTTAGAGAGACATTCATGAAAATTGAAACCTGATTTGTGAACATTAGAAAGCATGATACCTAGTGAAAATATTAAAGTTTATTTGTCAGAGACAATGAGGACGGGAAATTGTTCAACCTAGGACATGGTCTATTGAACTAGAGAGGAAGAGTGTTTTTTTTTTTTTTTTTTTTTTTTTTTGCCACAAAGCAATGATTGCATCGGATAACTGGAATGGTGTGGGCCAATTTGATGGTATAGTTGTTCAATACACCAGCAAATTCTCAGAGAGTAAACGATAGCCCGGTGCTCTCTACTCGCTGCGTGGTTCCCAGCATATAGGAGTACCAATAAGATCATAGAATTCATAAATACGCCAGCTTGGCATCGAAATGTATCAGCCAAATTTCCTCCCCACGCGGCCACGCTGCATCAGTGTCCTTTCTATACACATACCCGGCGCGGACACGTGGCTTCGGTATGAGGGACGCACAGTGCGCTGGTGCCCGGCGTCGGAGGCCATCTCCGTCACATGGGCTGGGCACGCCGCGCCCACCCGCCCGCCGTGGTGGCCCGTGGCCGTGCTGCATGCCCACCTCACTGATTGGCGCCCCGGTTGGGATCGACGATCGGTGATGTAGGCCTGCGCGCATTGAAATGTGCGGCGCGATGCTCCCCCCTCATTGGTCGATCCCCTCTTCGCCTTTGGCATGCAGCTGGTGGTCCGCGGCTCGCTCGATCGTCCTGGATCGTCCGGTTCGGCGACGGGTGCGCTGCACCCGACGAAGCAAATGATTGATCCGCTAGCTCGATCGGGTTCCAGATCCAGGGACGGAGGGGAGGGACCCGTGGGCACTTTAACTCCGGGCCGTCCGGCGAGCGATGGCGACGCGAGTGCGCGCCCGGGGCCGGGGCACGGGCAGCTTTTGCTTAGGCCTGATCCATCGTTAGGCGGCAATGACATGCATCCGAGCCGTGGATGGATCCGTCACGTGTTTCCGGTGCGCGTTCGTGATTAGTTCGTCGTGCATCTGACTGGGGCAGCAGCATCTGGCTGGGCCAGGGCGAACCAAAGGCACCCGTCTCGCTTTTGCCGTACGGATCCATGCACGAACGGCTGGAGGGTCTGGAGGCTGGGTGCATGCATGTTCGCAGCCTGTGTTTGGTTTAGCGGACTGCGCCTGCGCGTGACCGGTGGATTGGCCATTTGGCCCGATCAGATGGCTTGCGTTCCAGTGAAGTGAACGCAAGCACGCACGCACGCACGCATGTGACGCATCCAATGAGACCAGCAGCGCGCGGTGTGCCGCCGCGCTTCCACGTACTCGGAACCGGTCTCCCCTCTCTGACGAGACGACCGTGAGAGTGGAGTACTACTGCGTGGGAGACCGGTTCAGCCAGCAACGTAACGTAACAGAATATAATCACCGTCGGTCGATCGCTGCCGCCTAACGGCCAACAGTCAGAGGAGTGAGTGAACTTCAAAACATGGTCAAATCCGGCTCCGTAGCCCGTCATAGCCTCAAGCCTCAGCAGGTACGTAACGTCGTTTAATGGTGGCGTGACTAGCCATCTCCCTGCGGTGTAGGAGGAGTACTACCACTCTGTTTAAATTGACCAGTCCAGCCTTTTTCAGCCGGGACCTTTGTTTAAGCGCCGACGGTGCGTACGTTCCAGACGTCGTCCTATCCCGTTGAGTACTGAGTAATTTGCAGTGACGCTCGAGTGCTCGGCGGCTCGACTGGTTTAATTTTGTTTGCTAATCCACGTAGTAGACATTTGGTGATCGATCGAGAAGGCTCGAACAGTCCAACATAGTACGGGAATGGCAATTTATAGGTCACTCCAGAAAGGCCGAGCAGCTAGACGTTTATCCCAGGCAGTCCAAAGTCAAAATCACCCGATTAAAATTGACAACGCCGCATTCATTCGATTGCTCGGTCAATACGTATGCTATAGTGCGATCCATGCACAATCAGGGGTCCTGAAGTCAGTAAAATCCATTGATGTCATGGATTAATTAGTTCAGGATGTTCCAGATTTCCGTCATCGCTCACACAAGATCAGTACGTACGCTACCAGTTTTGGCTCATAGTCAGAGCATGCTTGCTCATGTAAAGAACAAGGTTCATGCCCGCCCACCGATCACGTCAGATTCAGTACGTGTGGGAGTCAACGGCGTTTACACCAAACAGTTCGGTTTCTGACCATTGCGGACTGACTCCTCCGCGGGCGCGGCACATCCATTTTTCTTCTTCGCAAGTATACAGTGCTACTGGAAGGGTGATACTACAAAGTCAAAACTTTTCAACTACGGTGTATTCGGCTATTCCTATATGAACGAGGAGCTTACTACGTACTATAATAACTTCACGTTTGAGGTTTAATTTTTTTCTCAAAATAAAAGGATCCGATAGCACCTGAAGAGTCACAGTCTGTAACCTGTGCTGTTGTGCAGTTCGATTTAAAAAATGGAAAACCGCAGGGAGTGCAGCGTTCTGTGTTAGTGGTAGAACATTCAGGCCTTGTTTAGATTGTAAATTTTTGTAATTCGGATATTGTAGCACTTTCGTTTTGTTTGACAAATATTGTCTAATCATAGATTAATTAGCCTTAAAAGATTCATCTCATGATTTACAATTAAATTGTATAATTAATTATTTTTTTCTACATTTAATGCTCCATGTATAAGCTCAAAGATCGATGTGATGGAGAGAGAGTGAAAAAATTTAGAACTTTGCTTTAAACAAAGCCTCAGTACTACTCTCCCTCTCCGGTTTCCCACCAAAAAAAAAAGTTTTGTTTATTTCTTAGTTATTCACAGTCAGCCACGTGTTATGTGTTTTGTGCTCTGAACCGCAGTGCACGGGCAATGCCATGATGATATTGTTTTTTGTTTTCTTTCATCTAAAATTTATGGGCAAAAGCGTCATTTGACATATGCCTTGGCATACGTGCCCAAACCTCGAAATAAAGATATTGATATTAGGGCACGTACAACGGGCGCGTTGGCCGTCGTCTCGAGATGGTAATTTTGCAAAAACGCCCTCCGTTCGCTGGAGAGAGAGTGGAGCCGTCGCGTCGCGAGACGACGGCGTGGGCTCGTGCTCCGAGGCGAAGTCGACGGCTAGCTTTCCGTTGTACGGTGCCGTAGTCTTGAGGAGACGCCGCACGGATCCAGCTGCGCGCACGAGGGTGGGAGGAAATCGCGCCAAAATTCCACCGAAGCTGTCTTCTTCGTGCGTTCATCCACGCAGAGGGCGAGCGGCCGCCCGGCACCGGGGCAAGGTGGGGGGCTCCTCGGCGAGCAGGCGGCATCGCCACTAGTGAAGGGCGGGGAAGGGCGTGGTAGAGATATCTGTTGCGAGCAGGGCGCCGGCATCGGGGCGGGGTGGGGAGGGGCGGTGCAAAGCCGATCTATGACGAGCAGGCAGCGCCGGCGGGGCAGAGTGGGCGGGCATGGCGCATCGCCGCATCCCGTCGAGCGGTCGAGGCAAGCACATGCGGGACCAAAGGTCAGGTATGCATTGCAGTTCTATTTTTTGAGTTACCTGTTCACAAATCTTAATTCATTTGTCTTGATCTAAGAAACTTGTGAGGTCAAGATACAATGTTATAAGAACGGAAAGAACGGAAAGAAGATTTGGATGCAATGTTATTTTGCTGCAAATCTATTCTCAATGCTTCCGATATCAGCGCATGTTTGCATACACATCTTACTGTCCTGAGCGGAGCAAATATGCCGGCACAGCTAACAGAATTGCAGTTCTATCTTCCTGCAATTCTATTTTCCAGTGCCTCCTCAATGTTTTGTAGCTACTGAAAATTGAATGTTTGGTGTCTGATGTTTTCAGTTCACCAGAACTGATAGCTACTAAATGTTTCTATTAAGTGATCAATAGAATTCATAGCTGAATGTGTCCAGTCATGACCACTGAATTTTTTTCTAGCTACTGAACTACAATTGACGCCTGAACGTTTTCAGTTCACAAGAACTAATAGCTACTAAATGTTCCTATTAACTGAATGTTTCAATTATCAGGGAAAAAGAGGTTAAAGGAGGAAGCCATCGTGAGTTTATAGGACAGCAAGGAACCTACTGTTATGTTGAACCTGTTAGTTCGAACCTATTGTTATATTGAACTTGCTGTCACTGTATGTCACTTGAAGCAACAATTACCATTTATGGTGAAGAAGGCCGTATGTTATATTTGATTTATAAAATATATTATATTACACTGTTTATATAATATACGATTTACTTGATGAATTTGTTTTTCATCCATTAGCAACACAATGGTATGCAGAAACACTATCCATGATTGATCATATGGTTACACCAAGCATTGAATGTTTTATAGGCAGCTGAAATAGACAGCAGCTGTCTATGGGTTGTATGAACTGTCTTTTTAGCCGTCTATATTGTAGATTCCAAGAATTTATAGACAGCAGCTGTCTCACTGTTGTACATGCCCTTATAAGATAGAGGGAGCATGTACATGCCGCGTCGTCTCGTTTGCAGTGAGGCACGAGTGTTCTCTAGACTATGCAGACAGGTCATGGCTGACATAAACTGCTCATAGTTTCCATTAGTCCGAGAATTTGCATTTGCGGACTGAAAGTCAATTGAGCAAGGAGTCCAAAGTTGCAATCTCGGGCAATTACACTATTGTACTCCCTTCGTCCCATTGAAGATGTTGTTGGAAATCTATTCCCTCTCACAAACACGTTTCCCGACCGACATCTTCTACTATTGCCGTCATGGATTAGTTCAGGGCGCTCCTTTACCTGTGTTTTTTTTACCGACCGACGGCTCCCGACCGCCGGCCTCTGGTATCGGTAAACCGGCGGTAAAACGGTAACCCGGTTACCGCCAAATTCAAATTTGAATTTGAGGTGCGCTCGCTGCTCGGTTGGCGACCGGTAAACCGCCCGGTTTGGAGCGGTTCACGGTTTGAGCGGTTTACTCAAATCCAATGATTTTTAGACCGGTAAACCGCCCGGTTTGGAGTGTGTTTAGTATGTTTTTCGACCTTCATGATTTAATGGGCCTTAACGGGCCGGCTGTGTATTTTTTCTTTTTCTTTTTTTTAAACTTCTAAACGTCTAAATAAATACTAAACGAACTCAAATTTGAATAATTTTGACACCATTGGGTTCTATAAATCATGAACTATTTTTAGGAATTTTTTTAGCATTTTTTTCAAAATTAAAATTTGAATTTGAGACTTACCGAACCGTCCGAACCGAACCGACCGGTCCGGTAAGTCCGGTTACCGCGGTAAACCACGGTTTATCGGGCGGTAAAAAAACCCTGCTGTACTGCTGCCCTGACAGAGACGCACAAGAAACTGAAACACCCCACGCATCTGGTCACGGAGTCACGGGTGCGTTCTTGTGCGTGGACTCTTGCACTCTTTGCAGGCAGGACAGGTGTGCGTGGACTCTCTTGCACTCTTTGCAGGCAGGACAGGAAGACCGATCTCGTGCACCTTTGGACGGATGCCGATGACGCAAATAAAGGAGGCCAAGTGGCCGCGCGTTCATACTCAACCCCAATGCTACGTGTACTCGTACTGTAGTTTCAGCCTGCTAGTGGTAGCACGAGTCAACCGTCCCTATCCTGTGTGTCCCTAACTCCCTATCCTGTGCTTCACGAGACCTGTGTGTCCCTAAGACTATCCGCACTCATCGACCTCTAAAATCCAACCTTTAAAGGAATATTCCGTCCTGATCAGCGAGATTCTCTCCTCCATACCACTTTCTCCCGCACTCATTCCATACTCAATACCCTCCTCAATCCACTGTGGGTCCCACCTGTCAACATTTTTCTTTTTTCCCTTTGTTTTCTTCTTTCTTTTCTTTTTCCCCTCTCGGTATCCATTCCAGAGCACGGCGCCGGCCCCGTCCTTCTCTCTTTCTCCTCTCCCGGCGGCGCTGCTCCTCCACGGGCGGCCGGCGCGGCGAGCTTGCCGGCGCTCCTCCTCGTCGGCGAGGGCCGGCGCTCCTCCTCCGCGCGCGCGGCCCCGGCTCCCCGGCGCGGCTCCACCTCCCTCCTGCGGGCGTCCATGGCGAGCTCCAGCCGAGGGCGTCCATGGCGGAGGCGGAGCTCGGCGAGGAGCAGCGCCGAGGATGCGGGCCGCTCTCCTCCCCCTCCATCCTCGGCCGGCGGCGGCGCCCTTGCGTCACCCTCTCCCCTCCTCCTCCTCCTCCTCGGCCGGTGGCGGCGCTCCCCTGCGTCCTCCTCTTCCCCGCGCGGCGAGCGCCTCCTCCGCGCCGGCTTCTCCCCCTCCTCCGCGCTCCATCCCACGCCGGCGGGGTGCAAGGACGCGGCGGCCGGCGGCGGCTCGGCTTCCTCCATTCACCGGCAGCGCGGCCATGGCGAGCGCCGGCCCTCCGCTTCCCTTCTCTCCTCGGCCCGTGCTTCTCTCTCTCGCCCGGCCCCGCAGCGTCCTTTGCGGATGGCGCCGTACAGACGCCACAGATGGGGGTTCCCACCCCGAACGCAACGTTTGCGTTTCCATTGCGTTCGCCGCGGCGCTTGAGTAACACAAAAGCTTTTTGCGTTTGCTTTTGCGTGCTCCACTGCAGGTAGTCTAACTCCCTATCCTGTGCTTCACGAGACCCAGCTTGCTGCTGCCTTTCTGCCAGTCGAGACAATGGCACCGCACAGTGGGGGCGGACGATGAACATCGGCGGTATTCAATGCGACGGCGAGGACTGAGAACAGTGGCACATCGCTACGCACGCACGCACGCGCGGTCGCATGCATTTGACGCATCCGAGGAGACCAGCAGTGCTGTGTGCCGCCGCGCTTCCACGTACTACGAACCGGTCTCCCCTCTCCCCTCTCTGACGAGACGACCAGGAGCACGTAGGCACGCCCGAGAATAGTACTGTATTCACCGTCGATCGCTGCCGCCTAACGGCCATACAGTGAACATTCAAACAGGGTACAGGTCGACTCCGGCTCCGCAGCCCGTCATAGAGGCCTCAGCAGGTACGTAACGCCGTTTAATGGTGACGTAACTAGCCATCTCCCTGCGGTGGAGTAGAACCACCACTCTGTTTAAATTGACCGGTCCAGCCTTTTTCAGCCTTGTTTTTCCAAATTTCTCCACAAATTCTACTATAAAAAAGAAGATTTCCGTCAATTTAAAATACCTACAAGACATGATCGAAAGACTAAATATAGATTTAAATTAAAAACTAATCGCTGACAAATATTTTACTTTCATGGATCTTAACGCTTTTGAGTCTTAATTACCAACGTTTGATATTTTTTTATCAAATACAAACGAACGCTTCAAGAATCTTAATGTTTTTCCCAGCTTTGCATACCTAAATTGGGGGAACTAAACAAGGCCTAAGCGCCGGCAATACGTACGTACGTTCCAGAAGTTTGCAGTGACGCTCGAGTGCTCAGCGGCGGCTCCCGGCCGGCTGGTTAATTCTGTTTCCTAACTAATCCATCGTCATTTGGTGATGGAGAAGACCCCAACGTATCGGAACAACAATTTAGGTCACTCCAGAAAGTCTGAGCAGCGAAACGTTTATTCCAGGCAGTACCAAAGTCAAAATCGGCCGGTTAAAATGGGCAGCGCCGTCATTCATCGATTGCCCAGTCAGCACGCCAGTCCATATGCACAAATAATCACCGGACCTCAAAGTCGGTAAAAACGCAGTGATGTCACGGATTAGTTCAGGATGTTCCAGGTTTCCGTTTTCGCCCGCCCTGATCGGGCGGGCGAACTTTTTTACACTAATGACACAATGAAGGATCAGTACGTACGTTATCAATTCGTGACTCAGAGTCAGAGCATGCATGCTCACTTCTGTCTGTGCACAACAGGTTCATGCCCTGCCCACCGATCACGTCAAATTCAGGACGTGTGGGAGTCAACGGCGGCAGATATCTGTACTTCTGCGGACTGTGGAGCGTTTACACCAACAGTTCTCGGTTTCTGACCATTCCGGACTGATGACTCCCCCCGCCCCCGCGCATCCATTTTTTTTCCTTCGCATGTATACAGTGCTAATGGAAGGGTGATACTACAAAGTCAAACCTTTTCAACTATATTCCTATATGAACGAGGAGCTTACTACGTAGTATACATCCATACCGCCTCGTCTCGTTTGCAGTGACGCACGAGTGTTTTTCCAGACTATATATGCAGACAGGTCACGGCTGACATACTATATATACTTAACTGCCAATAGTATCTATTAGTCCAAGAATTTGCATTTGAGGACTGAAGGTCAATTAAGCAAGGATAGTACATGTACAAAGTCGGAATCTTGGGCAGTTAACTAGACGCGCCGGCAACATTGCGTTCCTGTACTGCTGCCCCTTCCCAGGCAGAGTGGTCACGGAGTCACGGGTGCATTTTCACGACTCGCGAGGGTGGACTCTCTTGCACTCTTGCAGGCAGGACAGGAAGACCGAACTCGTGGACCTTTGGACGGATGCCGTTGACGCAAATAAAGGGGGGCCAAGTTGCCGCGCGTTCATACTCAACCCCAATGCTACGTGTACTCGAGGTATCAATGGGCCGGCGACGGCTTCAAATTGGCAGAGCGTGCACAGCGCCCACTTGTCTTGCAGCCTGCCTGCCTGCTAGTGGTAGCACGAGTCAACCGTCTCTTTCCTGTGCTTCACGAGACTCAGCTTCAGCTTCTGCCTTTCTGCCAGTCGAGACAGCAATGGCACCGGACACAGTGGGGCGGGCGACGAACATCGGCGGTGTTCAATGCGACGGCGAGGACAGAGAACAGTGGCACATCGCTACCAAGTCAACCGATTCCCGCAGGCAAAGACTTCCCTTCCGTCTCGATCGCCTGGCACCTTGACCGGGAGGAAGCAAACGCCGAGATACTACGCCGAAGGCGAGCAAGTCACGGAAAAGTCAAAGTCGTCGTACACCACCATAACTGCTTGAGTTATTTCTTTCTGTCCAAAGCCTAAAACGCCGGAAATGATGCAGAGCAGAGAAGACGAAGAGTTGAGGGTTGGGCCTTGCGTTTGTGCAGAGCAGAGGGCCCAAACATTCCCTCGCTTGATTGATGTCCATGGGCCGTGTACCTTCGTCTTGTTCCGCTGTACGCGCGCGACGCCTGGATGGGCTGCAACCAGGAACGGTGACGAGGACGGGCAGCCGAATGAACGGGCTGGGCTGCTATTTGTTCAGGCCTGCCGTCGCGCGTGTGTGGGCTACAGGTGCCACGTTCGTATCCAAGAGGCATATTAGCCTCCTCTCAAGAAAAAAAAAAGAGGAATATTGGCCCACTGTCCTTGTTCCGAATCTTTTTCGCTCCTCTGTCTCTTGTGTTGCTCCCACTCCCAACGTTGGTGACACTAGGCTGCCTGACGTCTCCGCCGTACGGTCTAGAGGAGGCATTCCATCGTGCGTAGATCCGTTCACGTCCGGTGAGGAGCGGCGACGCACACCCGTGGCCCTGCTCCTGCTCATGTGGAGCCAAGGTAGAAGAGTCAAATGCGAATCGTGGATTTTATTAGGGCCAATTCTAATAAAATTGCAAAAATGTAGCGAGCATCATGGATAGATCTCTTCTCGCTTATATATTCCTACAGAGAAGAGTCGATGGCTCCATCATGGATAGGTGCGCATGCATTGTAGCGAGAAGAGATTTCTCCCAAAGGATAGGTGAACAGTTGCAAGGAATAAGAAGACATGAGGGCTTATGTCCCCATTTTTCTATTTTTGCTGGAGACACGACTCATCTACTTCTTACTAGCTCAGAGGTAAGATGAGATGAGTGACCTTCCTCGTAAACATAGATCATTTATTATGGGGTTTAGTATTCAATTAAAATAAAAAATATTTAAACCCAATAAGATAGCCACAGCACTCTATTCAGATTTAAGAACACGACTGACGTCGCTCTGCGGGATGGTGCCACAGTGCCACACAAAGGCAGCAAACATGTGACGTCGCTCTGCGGGATGGTGCCACCAAAGGCACCAAATATGCTCTGTCTCTGAACAACACGTGTTCCCAAATCCCAATCAGAGAACCGCGCGCGGTCGATCTGCCTCCGGACGAGGAACCATCAGGTTTGCTTTGCTTCGTACTGTATCTATTAGAGAGGTAGCGAGTTTACATTTTGGATCATTTCAACGTCGATCATATATAGACTGAATAACCGATGATGCCACGCACCGGACCAAAAACTGTTTTGCTTCTGGAATCTGGAGCCATGCACGGCTCAGTTGAAGCTAGCGCGCTCACTGAAAGTGAAGAGACTCTACCCAATAGCAACATCTCCGTACACAGCAGACGGCGCATACCATCGTGCGTTCGGCGTCCGGTTTTAAATGAGGTATACTGTCGTGAGGCGCACCCGTGGTCTCCTGATGTGCAGCGCAGCAGCGGCGACGAAGCCGAGAGAAGAGTCATATGCTTACCACTTCTGGATCCCAAACGAGAAGGAATTCCTCGACCAGGAACAAGAGGATAGCGCCGCTACGATAGCTCTGATGGGACATTGTTTCTTCAGCATCCGCTGTTACGCTGGCCGCTTCAAATTTCTCTTTGCTTTGTAAAATAAAAATTACAGCCAATTGGAGCTGATGTCAACTATCGAGACAGAGCTGCAAATGAACTGAGCTCGAGCAGTCATTTGTTTGTAATTTGACTGCAAATGGCCTCAAGTTTGAGCTTGTGCTCAGTTCGTTACAATGAACGGTTTCTCTGAGCATGCGCTCCAGATGAAAGAAAGCAAAATTGTGGCCCAGGAGCCTCAAGACCCATGTTAAGATTAAGGTTTCTCTGGGGGGTCGTCAATCGTGGAAACAGCTGACTGAACGCTCTAGTCGAGTCTCCTGCAGTGCATTCACATTGGGTGACTCGATCGCCGGTGGATGACGGCACCAACGACGTGCTCCCCGTCACGCTCGGCCTGCATTGTGTTCATGATGGGCGACTCGCCGGTGGACGACGGCAACTAGATGAGCTCCCTGTCGCGCTTGGCCAGGTGTATGCCGGCGTCCCTGTCCCAAGCTCCTGTTCAGCGTCTGAAACCCATGGGTCAATGGGTCATAACCCATATCCACTCAATCCTTTGATCAATACTCGGTTTGGGTGAATTTTAGATGGGTGGATTGGGTGGATTAGGAGGATCCATGCACAGCACAGGGCTATATGCACCTTTAAGTCGCTGTATAATCACTATTAGTAGGTGGATCCAAACTAAAAACTAGGTAGGTAAAAATTAACAAGCTAACTAATTTTTACTGCTAAATGGATGCAAACGTATCCTAAGATGGAGTGATTTCTTAACCCAAACACACGTCACTCGGCTGGATGGTGCCACCACGGCGACAAACATGCTCTGTCTCTGAACAACACGTTCCCAAATCCCAATCAGAGAACCGCGCGCGATCGATGTGCCTCCTGACGACGAACCATCAGGTTTGCTTTGCTTCGTATCCAAATCAGGGAGGTACCGAGTTTCCAGTATGGATCATTCCAACGTCGATCATATCACATATAGACTGAATAACCCGATGATGCCGCCGGCCCAACACGGCACTGCAAAATTGTTGCTTCTAGAGACATGCTCAACTGAAGCTAGCGCGCTCACTCAAGTGAAGAGCATCTGCCGAACATCTCCATACATAGCAGACCGCGCATACCATCGTGCGTTCGGCGTCCGGTTTTAAGTGACCCGTGCTCTGTTGATGTGCATCGGCGACGAAGCAGAGAGAAGAGTCATATCCTTACCACTTCTGGATCCCAAGCGACAAGGAACTTCCAGCATCCACTGTTACGCCAGCCGCTTCAAGTGTCTCTTTGCTTTGTGAAACAAAAATTGTAGCCAGTTATAGCCGATGTCAGTCTCCTAGGACGAAGCTGCAAATGAACTGAGCTCGAAGAGTCCAGCGAGTTGATGCCCTCAGGTTTGGTCTGCTTCGTACCCATATTAGAGAGGCAGCGAGTTTCCAGTCTGGATCATTTCAACGTTGATCATATCATATATAGACTGAATAACCGATGATGCCACCGGCGCAACACGGCATTGCAAAATTGTTGCTTCTAAAGCCACGCTCGGTTGCTTGAAGCGCGATCACTCAAGCGAAGAGAATCTACCGATCAATCTCCGTACATGGCAGACGGCGTATACCATCGTGCGTTCAGCGTCCGCCGTCCGGTTTCAAGTGAGGTAGCGAGGCGCACCCGTGCTCTGCTGATGTGCAGCGGCGACGAAGCCGAGAAAAAGAGACATATCCTTACCACTTCTGGATCCGAATTCCTCGACCTGGAACAAGAGGACAGTGCCGCTACGATTGCTCCGATTGGAAGGCCTACCTCGCACATTGCCGCTTCAATTTCTCTTTGATATTGTTGCAGCTGCAGCCTGCAGCTGTAACACAGAAATCACAGCCCAATCATCAGAGCCGATGTCACTCACGGAGGCAGTGCTGCAAATGAACTGAGCTCGAGCATTCCAGCGAGTTGATGGCCTCAAGTTTGTATGAAGGTCGCGCTGTGACTACAGCTAGGCTCCAACTTTCATTTGTAATTTGAAATGGTAATGACGCGTGGGTCGTTTACACAGCTTGAACTGATCATGGTCCAAGACAAGCCTAACAGGAGTGGATCACGAGCATTAAGCTTTTGTTATAACAGGCCTACCTCTACCTGAACGGTGGTTCCTCTGAGCATGCTCCAGATGAAAGAAAGCAAAATTGTGGCCCAGAAGCCTCAAGGCCCATGTCGAAATTAAAGATTCTATGGGGCGTCGTGGAAACCATCAAACTACTGACTGAACGCCCACCTAATGGTCTGCAACTGCTGAATTCCATGTACCGGTTACTATGTTCCAGCGCCGATGAAACGAAAGAATCGACGGCAGCACCCAGAAACAGAAAACGTCACAGGATCAATATTCGTGCTGTGCTTACACAAGCGCTTTTGGAGCAAGCCGTTGCCCGTTGCTTGGTATGGAAATGTTAGGGCGCGATTTGCTGAATCTGCCAAACATTCCTTTCCAGTTCGACAAACGTCGTGTTCGTGACCGTGTGAGGTGTGACAGTGACCTCACCTCGTCGTCATGCCGACGGCATCTGCCCGTTCAGGTCGAAACGAGTGGCCCTGAGCGACTCGAGCGAGGGGCCGCGGTGCCAAAACGGGAAGCACTCGGCACCGTTGACGAGGGACGACCAAAGCCATCCATTCATCATGGCATCATGCACACAGCACACGCATCGTGCGCTCCAACTCCGAACAAGTGAGTGGGGGAGCAACACGGCCGAACCACAAAGTTGCAACGGCCAGCACGTTTGTCTGAGATTTGATTTGATTTGACTCTCCGATTCCGCTCATCATTTCATATCTTTCCTCCGTCCAAACATCCATCCGGAAACGTGCGGAAATCAAGCGAAAAAAACCTCACCAGGAAAAACCAAAAACAGAAGAGCTGTACAATATACAATCCAGCAGCCTGCTGCGCGTGCGGCGTCACTGCCACTGGCGCGTGTCGCATGGGTAGCACCCTTCCTGCGCGACGTCGGAGACCTGCACGCCGGCGTCGTAGACGCGGCCGGCCTGCCACCGGCGCGGCAGCACCTCCGACTCGGCCCACACCCACTTGCCGTCGTAGCCGCCGGTGACCACCAGCCGGAGCTGCAGCGGGCCCGCGGGCGCCTGCGCCGTGCTCCACGCCGGCCCGTGGTCCCGCGTCATGAACCGCCAGTTGGACGACCCGACCTGCCAAAGAAGACAAAACATTCAAGCGATCGAACCGTTGGTTGCTTGCTGCTGACCTCATCCGCTTACAAACCAAGAAGGGAGAAATTGGCCGCTTACGGTGGCGACGTCGACGGCGACGATGTCGGTCTGGCCGCCCTGGTAGAGGAACCGGATGGACAGGTTGCTCGGCGGCCGGCTCGTCTCCTCCACGCGGATCGACAGGTTGCGGTCCTTGGCGTACTCGCAGGGTATCCTGATGAGATGAGCGTACAAAGAACTCTGCACCATCAGCACGTGGGACCGAAGGAAGCTGAGCTGACACTACGGACGAACACCGTGCACGCGCACGGCACCGCGCAGCGACAGGCGAACTAGTACCTCTTGTACTCGACGTCGACGACGCGGCGGTCCCTGAGCCGCGCGGCCTTGCCGGCGCTAGTGGCCATGGCCGCGTACGCCGCGGCGCTGAGCACCAGGCCCGTGCGGTTGGACTTCGTCCGCGCCTGGTCCGTCACCACCACCTTGGCGCCCGCCGCGCTGCACAGCTCCGTGTCCCTGCACCGCACCTGCAATGCCAATTCTTGCTTCCTATTACTACTAAGAAAACAGAGGAATTCGCCCACGAAGAAAACAGAGGAATTCGGCGACCGAGAGCTGTGGCCTCCGGAAGAAGTACGTGAGAAGCTGCGGCCTCCGGAAGAAGTACGTGAGAAGGTAGGTACCTGGAAGCAGGCGCCGCAGGCGACGCCGCCCCTGTAGAGCTCGGGGCTGGCGGCGGCGATGAAGCCGCCGTTTAAGGACGCGGCCAAGGCGCCGTACCCGCACGAACCGGCTGCACAATTCAATTCAGCAACCGAAAGATGAGTCTTTTCAATCTTGCACGCCATAGAAACAAACTGACGAATCATCCGAAACGCAAGGTAGTGGCGGGACGCCTGCGTGCGTACCGTTGAGGGCGAGCGAGGAGGGCTGGTAGGTGGCCTTGGACCGGCGCACGCAGCGGTCGCAGCCGTCGGCCGGAGACGGCGCCGCGAAGAAGACTATTAGGAGCAGCAAGGCGAGCGGCCTCATGACGACAGACATGGACCGATCGAGCCCGAGGTCGAAGAAGGCTGGAAGCAGTTTGTTTAGTTGGGTTTGGGAGAACAGGGGTGGCCGGGGATTGTTGCGCTTGCAGTTGCAGGAGCGCCGGGTGGCTTTATGCGCCGCCTGCACGCGGGCGCCGCAAGCAGTTGCCTGCCGATTCTAGCCGCGGCACGCAGGGCAGAAAGAAGCTTGCTGGTGCCAGGCAGCAGTAGCGACTAGAACCAGGCTGATGGATACTTGGTGCTGCCCTCCAACAGGCCGCAGAATGTTTTGGACACGGGGACGCGGTTGGGAACGAAGAAGCGCGGCGCCGTGGGACGCATATAGAGGTCGGTTCTTGTGGCCCTGTGGGACAGCGGGGGCGGGGCGGCCACCGACCTCCGGGACACGCGTGCCGCGGCGCGGGGCGCGTCAGCGAGGCGTCGGATGAACTCGTCCTCGTCCTGGCACACACCGTTTCTGGCGGCCTGGCACGTGGCCGTTCGTTGGTAAGTAGTGCCTGGTGCTGATATGATACTCCTAGTAGCTAGTAATCCCGTTTCCAGTACTGCAAAAGGACACAGCTAAATGTCGTTCATTGTAGATGTTTTTTTCTCGAATACGCAAAAGATTGGTGCATCATTGTATTAAGAAGAGAGTTTTACAAGTTTGTCTGGGGTGTTAACAAATTTGAAACACGGCCGTACCCCGGAAACGCGTATAAACCTGGATTCTTTCACACTAACAGTTTTGGCTTGAGGGGACGTGACTCAAGCGTGGCCCCGTCCAGCTTGGCGCCTCTGCAGGTTTCTCAGCTCGTGGGACTTCGTCTGCCAGCAACATTCTAGTTCATTGTAGATGTAATCTTGCTGCTTTGCATTCAGACTCCGCTCTATTCCATGGTAGCATTTTTATATGGAAATGATTACATATTTGACAGTCGTATTCTAGTGATGGCGGCGCTCGCTGGAATTGAGTGAGGGATCCGACGACGAGGAGGAGGAGAAAAAAAAACAGAAAAAGGGCAGCAGGAGATGAGTCATGAGTGGGATTTGATTCGAGTGGATTAATTCCAAAAAAACAAAGATTCGAGGGGATAAGAACGGGAGCGGCCGACGTGGCCGAGGATTACGAGACGGGCTTATCGGCTGTCGCGTGGCACGGGCCACACAACCGTTCACTGCTTCCCTGTGTGGGCGCGCCGCCGCCCCGTCGTTCACCGTTGAACGCACGGAGTAGTATTTGGGTCTCCTTCAGGCCCCCTGTTCCGGTGCATAGCGCCTTCGTTTATTGCTAAAACTGTCCACGCCGTGGGGTTCTGACTCGTGATCACGACACGCCGGAGGCCCCAGGCGTGTTGCGGATAACCACCGTCGTCTTTGCCTCTCGTGTGCTTGCGTGCATGGATGTGACCAAGTTGGATCACAACTCTGTCTTCCATTAATTCGATCGGGAGGTGGCGAGCTGCAGTAGGGCAGGCCGTGAGAGGCATGAGCGTACCGAACTATAAGGAGGGGTCTACCATCCACATGCCCAGGCTACAAGAACTGTCTCGCCGCATCTCGTTTCGGAAGGGCCGCAGTTCCTAGTTTCCTACGGCCCGGCCTCCTATTCCAGTTTCAGCACAAAGGCTATTACCGGTAGAGCACGCGTGTAACGTGTTCATGTGCTGACAAGATTTTGGTTGCCAACTGCCCAATATCGTTACTATATCGCTTTGCATAGCTCCATCTAAACCCACATCCATTTGTGGAACAGAGGACGAGTTAGGCCGTGGTGTCATGCCTTCGTCTTCCTATTCATCGTGGTTCTTGCGGCAGGCTACTGGCCCTACAGTACAGGATTGTTGATGGCATAATCTGTGTTATCTCAATCATGCTTTGACTCGCCCATCATCATAGTTTGGGGTCCCTTTCGAAATCTTATTGCGATAGTGACCAAATACGGACCCGTAGTGTATATCCCAGCACGATTGGATCGTATAAAAACTCTTGGGGTCACGTTAATCATTCGTAGAAAAACTAGTTTCGTTCCAGCAAAGAGAAGAATATATATAAGATGATGCGTACCAAGGTATAGGTATCTGATGACAATGCTAGCTAGAGCTCGTATACATTTTTTTTTTTCGAAGGGGCATCCCCATTTCCATTACTTGTCATAACGGAAATACGAGAGAGTTCGTAGATTGTTCAGAAAGAGAAATGCCACAGGACCGGTGGACATTGCCCGAACAATAACCAGAAACCGTGAAATGCAACTGCAAACATGGGAAGGGAAGAGCTCGTAACCGTACTCCCACACGTAACGACTAACGACCCCTCCATTTATGTCTGTCTCACAGTAGGAGTACTGCTAGCTAAGCTGCTCCATGCTTGCATTGCATCACCGGCGTTGACTTGGCCTAGTGGTCGTCTGGTCAGACCCTTTAAAAAAATGCGTTGACATCAAGCACACAGCGATCAACTGTCCCATTTACTGCATGTGTTTGACGACTTCCTTCGTCTCCGTGCCCTCCGCCATCCGGCAGCCGGCAGTTGAAGCTTCCAACGCGGAACTGAAAACCATATACTGCTGCTGGCTGCTGCTCGCGGCGCGGCGCCCGCAGCCGGCCGTTTTCTTTCTACCGAAGCATCGGCCGCAGCAACTTTGGTGTGCGGCGCCGACGCGGCTGTGACGGCGACGCGTACCCGCGCGCGGCCGGTGCGCCGTACCCGCGTGACGGCTGCCTCGCGTCGGCGTCGCCGCCCGTCTGCGCCCCCGGCGCGCGGCACGTCTGCTATCGAGCTTTCCTGTTGGCTCGCTGCATGTCCTGCAGCGCGGCAGTGGTGGCTGGTGGGCCGTAGGAGACAGCCCGTGCGGTGGAGCGCGGGCCGTGGCCGGTGGGTCGGCAGCAGCCGCGGTGGTTGCCACGTCCTCTCCGCTCCATCTCCGGCCGGGTGGCTTTGCGTTCGCCTTGAAGGCAGGCAAAAACCCTTCTGCCACTGACATGGACACGGTCAGAAAGGCCTCCGGCGGCTACCACACAGTGATACAGTTATACTGTCGTGTCGATTACTATCAGGATTAAGTGATTTCGAGCTCTAGCTATCAAAAATCGCCCAAGTTTTGCTATGTAACCAACTAGCCGTGTCCACACCGCCCGTCCTTGCGCCTCGTCACGATACGTCGGAGACCACCGTCTTGCCTCTTGCGTGCGTGCATGGATGTGCTAAACTTTGGATCATGACTTTCCGTTCCATCAATTTCATCTAGAGTTGCCTGTTGCAGTAGGGCAGGCTGTGAAAGGCATGTGCGTACCGAACAAGAAGCGGTTCATGTATACTACCTACAAGCCTGCAAGAGTTTATTGATCTCGAAAGGAAATTTCATTCCTACGCTCTCTCCGGCACCCGTTTCAGTTTCAGACAAAAAGGCTATTATTTCAAAGGACTATTATATAGACAAACGAATCGAATACATTATGTAAAAAGACAAAATCATGACCGGTTTCTAACCTTAGTTGGCAGTGTCATAAACCAAATGCATAATCTGATTTTCTATCTACTAAATCATAATCTTGGTTGTTTGGCACATAGGAAACTAAATGCAGAATCTGATTACTGTACCGACAAAAATATGCTCAGTTGTGCTGTGAATTGCTTCTCTCTGTTTCATACATGCAGAGTAGGGCTTGTGTCAGATTTTTTTTTTTCTCAACGAACATTTTTCTGAATAGCAAGGTTCTGCTCTGACCTCTCTGTTGGTGCTGACTGCGGCTTTGATTGTCCATCGTATGGCTTACGCACTGCTGCAGACCGCCCTAGCACATGCTCTGTTCATCTTTGGTGCATGCCCTTTCGATTTGTTTATCGATATGCTATGCCTAAATGTCCAAATGTCAAATTGCCTATCAGCCTATGCCGAGGAACCAAGCAAAATAAATTTACGTGTCAATGTCTTTTGAGTTCTGTAGGCTATGATAAATTTTTTATTTGAATGTCGACTTTTCCTTCTTTACATCTCTCCATACGATTTCTGCAACAAAAGCGGGCTAACGGATAGGGCCACGTCGCCCGTTAGCCCGCTGGCCGTCCGATCTAGCTATCATGCGAAGTTGTCCGTTCGATTGCGGATCGATTTGATCCCTGCCCGACCCGAAAGCTCGGGAACATTCTCGGGCTCGTCCGCTAGTCCGTCCAGCCAGTGCCACCACGGGCGGCAGCCATCAGCGCAGCGGCGGCGCAACCCACGGGCGAGCTGAGCGCGGCCCCCGCAAGCTAACCGGACGCCACCGCCACCAACAAGAGCGGGCGCCCTGCGCCCTCTGCCGTCCGGCTCTCGGGTTGCCGTTGCCCCTATCAGGGTCGTGGCGCTCTACGCTCGAGCTCCCCTGCCTAGGCAACGAAGCATGACAGCACCTGCAGCGCCACCGGCCGCCATGGCTTCCCCACGCCCAGGAGCGATGAGCACGCCAAGACACAAATTGACGTCGCGCCCTCACCCGGCCGGTGCCCTCTTCTCTCCTCCGTGGACACCAAACTCCTTGCAGCACTGCCCCCTTCTACTCCCAGCCGCAACCGCGAATCACATCGCTCCCTCTGCTCCTCCCTTCGCTCGTACCTGCCCCCATGGCGCACATGACGATAAAGGCCAGAGGCACCCCACACACAACGCAGCATCCCGCACCTCTATACGCACCCAAATGGAGCTGTCACCCAAATGGACATCGCCCAACAACAGCTCGAGGAAATGCCTGCAAGGTAAAGTACGTGCTCTGAACATATAAACTTGGCTTTGATTCAAGGGAGCATGATGCAAGCTTGATGAGGACAATTACTTCTGATTACAGAATTTCACACTGATAATATTTATTATTATTCATGGCTATGTTTCCATAGCTATATTCTGTACAATTTAATGACTTAAATCAATGGATGCATAATTGCATATAGAGCCAACCATACTTTTTTCTAAAGCTCATAAGCTTGTTTTGGTGTAGCAAATTTTCTGAAATATATGAGACCATCTATGTCAGTTAAGTGTTATAGTCTGGTCATAAATATAATCCGTGAGTAGCAAGACTATACTAACTCCAAAACTCGAAATCAGAAATCTTGCTTACTGTTTATTTATTCAAAACTGTCCTTGAGGCTCAAACCTATGCATTAATATAGTAACTTACTTGATTTATTTCAGTATACATGGAAACAATTGTTTCCTTCTTACCAAATGACTGAGTGCATAGATACATGTAGTCTACAATATTGCTCTCTGAATCTTATGACCTCCTTTATGTGATCTGAATGGTTTTCAACCTTATGATCTCCTCTGTGTAAACTGAATGTATCCTTATGACCTTAACTGAATGACTTGACTATTTGCTTCTTGCCTTGGGCTCGCCAAAATAATCTCAAGTCAGTGTACCCTTAGCTTGGTGAGTTGCCCTAATTTCCTATTGTGGCATGGTTGATCGATCCCTCTGTGCGTGTGTCTGAGCTGGGGCCTAACTCCCCCAAGATGTAGAGATTGTTTAATGTATTGATATCAGGCTGACCAAGTATATTTGTCTGAAATTTTTACTGTAGCTTTTTGCAGGAGTGCAATGACTGTAGGCAGCAGCACCCAGTTGCTTCACCCCTTTACCTAAGGTTGCAATCAGCACATTCAGTTCTCCGGTAGGATACTGATTGTGTGTGGCGATGGCTGCACTACTGCACGGAACCACCGGTGCAAAGTCACCAAGGGAAGATGTCATAGCCTTCAACAGGCAGATGCAAATCAGCCACATCAGGCAAGGGCTACTCCTCTATTGTTGATGTCAAATTTGTTAACTAAGTGATATAAATACTACACTAATATATATAATACTTGATATACCAATCAATATATTTGTGGATGGCAAGAGTGTTTCCATCTGTGATATGCTTATTGGTGCACTGCTTTACTGGCCCTCAGGAATTTTCACTTCCATTTGATTTTAACTCAGTTTTACCTTTGCCTATATCTGCAGTATTATCTACTTGGGATGTTTGGCATGTTTGTTTATTTTGAGTGCCACAAGAAAGTATGACATGAATGGCAGTGGTTCTTTCTTTTTATATTAAAGTGTGTAAACATTACCTGAATATTGTAACAACCCTAAAATTCACCAAACCCAAAAATAGCAACTACAAAATTTTTTATGAAATTACCCCATGATTGATGAGTGACATGTAGCAATCCTCACCACTTTGCATTTATTTTTATTAAATTGTTCACCCTAGGTTTTATTGCAAAGCATATAATTTTATTTATTGTATTATACATCATGTGGTGATTTGGGATTTTATTTGGATTTTTGAAGTGATGTTAAACTCTCTAGATAATATTTACACTAATTAAGTGGAGGAATAAATCAGAAAAGGGAATAGAAAAAGGAAAAGAACAACTCAAATAGCAAGTTGCCATTTTGGCCCATGACTCGGCCCAGCCTGCTACCTATCCTTCTTTTCTTTTTCTCCTTCTGGAAATCGGCCCGGCCCGCTTCACTTTCTCCCCTACTTTCTTTTCCTTTCTTTCCTTCTTTCCTCGGCCCGACCCAACCTCCCGGCCTGCTGTCTCCTTTTCTTTTCCCCGCGGCCCAAGCGCCTTGCGGCCCAGCAAGCCAGCTGCTCGGCCCACCAGGCCAACCGCCTCCCCGCTGCCACGCCTCCTCGCGCCCGGTCGCTGCCAGGTGGCCCCCACCTATCATGTTGCCCGCCCGACCGCGCCGGAGGCAGAGCGCGTCGCTCGGACGACCGCGTCGCCCGCGCGCCGCGAGGACCGAGCTGCTCTCCGTGCTCTCCGCATCGCCGCCCGACCAGCGGCGACGCCGCCTCCTACAAAAGCCGCCGGCGCCCCCTAGGGTTTTCCTCCGCCGCCGCCGCACCACCGGGAGCTCCGCCGCTGCCACCACCCCCAGCGCCTTCGCCGTTGCCTCGCGCCGCCGAGCCACGTCGCAACGCCGCACCAAGGTGAGCCGCCGTCGCATCTCTTGCCATCTCCGGTTCTCGGCCCCCGCCATGATGGCCATGGCGCTCCACCCCGAGCGCGTAGACTTTGGCCTCGCCGGCCATGGAGCGAGCCTTGCTTTGCCCCGCCGTCGCCGCGTCGCCGTCTTTGCGAGCCGCCACACCACCGCACCCTAGCACCGTCGCCACCGCCGCCCCGCCGCCGCCGCCCGCGCCGCCGCCCGCAGGCGCCGTTGCCATCTTTGCCGCGCCCGGGGGGGTAGCGGCCGAGGTGGTGAGCGAGATTTGGGGGAAGGGGAAATGAGAGAGAGGGCGGCTGACAGGTGGACCCCGAGTGCGCCCACACCGCTCGTACACCCGGTTCACGTAAGCCGAGAGGAGGGAAGATGAGGTGCACCTGGTCCACCATGAACCCGGTGGTGGTCCATAGACCCACGGTTAGTAGTCCACCGTGAACCAGCCCCCAGCGCTGCGCCATGGACCCGAGCCCAGACCGCCGACGTGGCAGAGCCACAGGGCGACACGTGGCGGGCCCGGCCCGGCCCAGATCCGGCCCGCCAGGCCCTGCCAGGCCCACTTTGGGCCCACGCACGTTGACCAGTCAACGATGACGTCATCACCGACGTCATCGCTGACGTCAGCCGGCCCCACGCCACATCAGCCTGACCCCACCGACACGTGGTCCACCCACAAGCTGGCACGTGTCGCGCTCAGATTAATCCCCTGTTTTTCTTTTTTCAGAAAATAGAATAAACTTTAGAAATTCATAACTAATTCATACGAACTCCAAAAATTATGATCTTTATATGTAAATTCATCTAAAATCGAGCCCAATCCAATGATATACGTTTTGAGTGCATTTGGATCTTTTTGCTATTCATTCGTTCTTTGTGCTCATCTATAGGGGTCGCATCCGCGACCAATATATTGCGTTTCAGAGTCGGAGGAGGATCGGGCGACGACGACCGTGAGTACAGGGAGGAGCTAGGTGACGACTACTCCGAAGGTGCCACATCCCACCCATTTCCGTAGATCCCATTACGCATGGCAAATAATAGAACTGCTAGTGCTTTACATTTCCTGTTGAATATAACTGCTGCTATAGGATTGCATGGTAGTATATTATATACTTGATGACCTTTACCTTGATTAACCTTTCACCCTGCTCACCCGCTGTTAGGATAGGCGCACGCTTATTTTATTTACTGTTATTTTACTCCACTACATTATATCGACGATGTGATGATAGTGGTGAACCCGGGGAATGTATGTGTTGGACCTGGGGACTATGGTGAGGATATGGTGGTCTGGCGTGTGTCTTGGGTGTGTGAAGGGTGAGGATTGAGTCGACTGAGCTGGGATCTACGACGAGCTTTTGGAGCGAGTCTTGCCGGGGATGTCTTGGACATCCCTATTAGTTCTACACATGGCGGGTAAATGTGGAAAGTGTTGTTGAGGTGGACCACGTGTGAGTCTCCGAGGGGCGGAGCTTAGGGTGGAGGTGTTGTGGTGGCACGTTAAATGGAAACCACGATGAAGATATTCCGGCTTGGTCACAACTAAGGACTGAAAGTTCTAGTAACCGGATCATAGGAATCCTTTGCTTTCCACTCGCTTCCCATGGGGGGAGACGGCCGAACCACGGGTAGAATGATGCCACTACGCTAGGCGAGGATGTGTTAGGGAGGTACGGGTATGGATGGGTCTCACACCCTCTCGAGACGATCATGGCCCCTATTCGGTATCGGGGACATGACTTCACGGTTTCGGCCACTCCACGGGGGGTGTTCCGGGGGCGAGAGGTAGGGTGGCATCGTTCTAGGCCGGCGGGGCGCCGGAATCAGCCTAGTTGGTGACGGCCGCCGATGAAGGCAGGTCTGGTGGATTAGTAAAACCTCTGCAGAGTGTATGGTTGATCGATCGATACATATGCCGATTTCTCGGCTATGGACCTTTCCTGTGTTCTGCTTTCACTAGACTAGTGAGAGGAGTGTTCTACCTTCCCCGAGAGGTACTTCCGGCCGCGAGCCATAGGATGTGGGCTGCGGGCCGCTGAGGCAACCAGAGTGGGAGTCTGCTTGCCGACCTGAGTGTGGGTTATGTTGGTGATGGTGATGGAGGTGGATATGGGATGGTTTGGGATGGTATGGAATGGAAGGTGATGGATGGTGTGTGGGATTGGGGTTGTGTTAAAACTTGACTTTTATTATATTTAAAACTTGATTACTATTGCATAGGAAAACCAGAGCCCCATTTATAGGCCTCTTCAATTTACCTTTATTGCATCCAATTCCACAAAGCAAGCACATAGGGTGGGAGTGGCGGTACAAATCGTCTTGAAACATTTTTGGCACGGGTTCGTATGAGGATTATAATTCCGAGGAGTATAGCGATTGAGGGATTCGTGCCTTCGCTCAAGCCGAGGAGACCTTAGCTTCCGCACCTTTTCGAAATGTTCGGTTGATAATTATTTTATGCTTTCCGCCATGAGGCAATGTAATAAGATAAATACTATCTACTTTTACTCTTTTATTTACGATGTATGGATGATGATTATCAACTGGAATTTGGGTAATGTGATTTAAATGGTCATATTACACTTCGACTCTGTGGATTTCCCTTCGTGGAAATCAGGTCGTTTCAGTTGGTACCAGCTCCATACTTGACCCGAGGATGAAGCCCTTAGAATTGGATGTTAGAACAGGACAAGCCAACCTTCTCTTCGGTTATATTACCGACCTTGCACCACTTTGTGCATGGCTTACCTCTTAGATTGACTTGCTGATCATGTTCTTGGGCTTGATGCAATGACAACTTTCAAGAACATGTCCTTTTACCTCGAGTACCATGTTGAATGAGACTAAGAATTGCAAGGAATACTTTATGACTTAGTGACCCACCTTGATGTAGAATGGCAAACCTACCAATACCAATTACCTACGCGTAGTACGCTTTCCGCGAGTCTCCTAGTGTAGCTACGGGGATGTCGCCTTGTAATAAAACCAATGTAATGAGTGTTCGGTTCTTATCGTATTTTATGGTTCTTCTTGCTTCTTTGCATGAGTGTAGGATAGATTAAATATTTTATTTAAATCGTTGAAATCATTTAATTATTTATTGAACAATAAGGATTATCCAATTATAAGTATTATGACATATGCCTCATATACTAAAACCCCTATTGACCATGACACAGATGTCGTTGCGTCGTTCCAATCGCCTGCAACGCCGCTCCCCGTCCCCCAGGCCGAGCCTCAGGCAAGTCGACAACCGTCGCGCTCGTCCACGTGGTAGTGACGGTGGTGGTCGTGCCGGCAGCCGTCGTGACCCCAATGGAGCAGATGGTCCCGAACGGGCTGTCCGAGTTGAGAATAATGCTCATGATGGGGATGAGTCTCCTGGTGGTGCACGTAGTGTCAACAACAACAACAACAACAACAACAACAACAACAACAACAATGGCAATGGAAATTACGCACCACCGCCGCCTCCGCCTAATCTGGCTGAGGTGATGGCTCAGCAGACACAGTTGATGGCCGCCATGGTCCAAGGCATGAACCGCCGCAACGATGGTGGTGGAAGACATGGCGACTTTCAGCGCAAGCTTGAGGGATTTCTGAAGCTCAGGCCACCCACCTATGATGGTACTGACCTAGAGAATCCCCTGGCTGCACATGACCGGGTGAAGGAGATTGAGAAGAAGAGCCTGGACCTCGCTACACCGATGAAGAATGTGTTGGGATCGCAGCTCACCACTCCTTTGGAGCAGCTCGCTCTTGGTGGGACAACTACTCAAGCTCATGAAGACCACTGCACACATTACACAGGATGAGTTCGTGGAAGCCTTCACGAGTTTCACATTCCGAGGGGAGTCCCGGAAGCCAAGGAGGATGAATTCCGCAACCTGCGGCGACGAGAAGGGTGACGGCATACATGAGTACACTACTCATTTCACCACCCTCCCGCGCTACGCACCCCGTCTTGTTGTGACATCGAGAAAGAGAAGATTCACCACTACGGGGAAGGGGCCGAATGCCAAGATCAAGGTTGCACCGGGAGGAACCAAGAGCCGCACACTCCGTGACTGATTGATCGTTGCATCCGTCGAGAAGGATCGGATAGAGGCTGTGAGGAAAGCCGAAGGGAGAAGCGCAGATCCGAGTTCTCACACCGCGGCGTGATCGCAAGAGGTTCCACGAGATGGGTCGTCATCGGACGCCCCCGCTACTACGAGAGATGATGCTTCAGTTGGGAAGAGTGACAGGACCTACACTGCAGACTACTCCCGCTCTTCACGTGACCACTACTCTCGTGGCCGTTCACGTGACCGCTACTCCCGTGATCGTTCAAATGATCGCTACTACAAGGATCAGTCCCGGGATCGCTACTCACGTGACCGCTCAGAGCCACCTCGTCACAAGGCAGATCGTCCTGCTCCTGCCCACGCTGCACCAGGTACAAGCAACTGGAGGGCCCCCGTACCAACCCCAGCAGGCGGTACGGCTCTCACCTGCTTCAACTGTGGCCAGCCTGGTCACAAGGTTGCTCAGTGTCCTCTGAAGGCTACTGCTCCTGCTGCACAGAAGGCCCCGTACAGAGGATCAGCTTCCCGTGGTCGCCTCAACCATATCACGGTGAGGAGGCTCGAGCCGCACCGGATGTGGTGTACGGTACGTTCTTGGTTAACGGCATTACAAAGATGTTCTTTTTGATACTTGGAGCTACATGTTCATACATCTCATCCAAATTTGCGCGAGAGCATAACATACCTGTAACCCCACGCATAGAACCTATAATTACCACATCACCCCTAGGAGAGATGAGAAGCACCCATATATGTAAGGGAGTGAAACTTAACATTGAGGGAATCACATTTCAAGCCGATCTTACCCTACTACCCTTCACTGGCCTAGATGTTATTCTGGGAATGGATTGGTTAACCCAACATAAGGGAGTGATATCATGTTCACCTAGATATGTCCAAATATTCCACCCCACCAATCCACAAAAAGCCAAATGTAGACCCGGCCAGGAGGATTCTCGTTACCCTCCTATGTGCCCTCAAAGCTCAAGAAGAATCTCGGCCCAAGGAGAAGACTATTGCCGATGTACCGGTGGTTAGGGATTATGCTAAGGTGTTCCCGGAGGAGCTACCTGGTATGCCACACGATCATGATGTAGAGTTCGTGATTGACCTCATGCGGGTACGGGTCCCATTGCAAAGCGACCGTATCGCATGTCGGTCGACGAACTAGCGAGCTCAAGAAGCAAATTGATGAGCTCTTTGGAGAAGGGATTCATTAGGCCAAGTGCCTCACCCCGGGATCTCCCTTCCTATTTGTCAAGAAGAAAGATGGCTCAATGAGAATGTGCATTGACTACCGCAACTTGAATTCGGTGACCATCAAGAATAAGTACCCTCGCAAGAATTGATGACCTACTAGATCAGCTACGCGGTGCCAAGTACTTCTCAAAGATCGACCTCCGATCCGGCTATCATCAAATGAAGATTCGGGAGGAGGACATTTCCAAGACCGCCTTTGTCACTCGCTACGGGCGTGCGAGTACACCGTTGTATCCTTCGGTCTCACAAATGCTCCTGCCTATTTTATGAACATGATGAACAAGGTGTTTCATGATGTGTTAGATCGTTCGTGGTGGTATTCATTGATGATATTCTTATCTACTCGCCACCGCGAAGAACATGAACAACATCGAGATTAGTCTGGAGAGGTTAGGCCGAACATTCGCTTTACGCCAAGTTCGGCAAGTGTGAGTTCCGGCTCCAAGAAGTTGCCTTTCTCGGCCATGTACTCTCTGATGGTGTTGCGGTAGACCCCGCGAAGATTGAAGCTGTCAAAGAATGGGAACGGCCTCGCGGTGTGTGAAGTCGGGAGTTTTCTAGGATTGGCGGGATATTATCGCCGATTCATTGAGAATTTCTCCAAGATTGCTCGTCCAATGACCAACCTCACGAAGAAGACGAAAGATTTTGAAAGGACGCCCGAGTGCGAGAAAAGTTTCCAAACCTTGAAGGAGAAACTCACCACCACACCTGTCCTAGCCTTGCTGATATCACTAAGGACTTTGTCGTCTATTGTGATGCCTCTCGCCAAGGACTTGGTTGTGTGTTGATGCGAAATGGGAGAGCCATTGCTTATGCTTCTCGGCGGTTGAAGGAGCATGAACAGCGATATCCTACTCATGATCTCGAGTTAGCCGCCGTTGTACACGCTCTCAAGATCCGGAGGCACTACCTCATTGGCGACAAGTGTGACATCTACACGATCACAAGAGTCTAAAGTACTTCTTCACCCGGAAGACTTGAACATGAGGCGGCGCCGATGGTTAGAGCTAATCAAAGACTATGACCTGAGATACACTATCATCCGGGAAAGCCAATGTAGTCGCCGACGCTCTCGGCCCGCAAGAGCTATTGCCACACTCGATCACGGGAATCGGTGCCGCCCGAGCTCAAGCGGAACATTTATGATTCACAGCTTGAGATAGTACCACATGGCTTGTTGCATGAGCTCCGTGTTGAGTATGATCTCACTGATCGGATTCGTGAAGCTCAGAAGGATTGTGAGGAGATAGAGTACATCCATGGGCTGATGAAGCTAGGCTATAGCCCCGAGTTCGGGGAAGATGAAAAGGGAGCATGCTGTTCAAGGACAAATTTGTGTACCCACCAACTCGTCCCGTAATGAGATCTTGTCGAAGCTCACGATTCCAAATATTGCCTTCACCCTGGAGGCTCAAAAATGTACCAAGATGTGAAGAGGCATTTCTGGTGGAAGAATATGAAGGTAGATATCGCAAGACATGTGGCTGAATGTGACATCTGCAATAGAGTCAAAGCGGAGCACAAAAGACCCGCGAGGATTGCTCAAACCACTTGATGTTCCCCGAATGGAAGTGGGAAAGCATATCCATGGACTTTATAGTGGGACTACCTCGATCCCAAGAAGGCCATGATTCTATTTGGGTGGTAGTTGATCGATTGACCAAGGTAGCACACTTTGTACCATGTGGATCAAAAGTCCGAGCTGAACAATTAGCTAATCTCTATGAGAAGCACATCCTCAGACTTCATGGTGCCCCGAAGAACATCATATCCGATCGTGGACCAATATATATGTCCCGATTCTGGCAGTCACTTCATGAGTCTATCGGGACCAAGCTCGACTACAGCACAGCCTACCACCCACAGACCGATGGACAGACGGAGAGAGTGAATCAGATCCTGGAAGACATGCTCCGTGCTAGTGTTCTGAAATATGGGACAGATTGGGAGAAGTGTTTACCTTATGCTGAATTCTCCTACAACAACAGTTACCGAGGCAAGTATCAAGATGTCGCCTTTTGAAGCACTATATGGCGGAAAATGCGAGAACCCCGCTAACATGGGACCACCTGGTGAGAGGGCAATCTTTGGCCCCGCCACGATAAAAGAAGGCGAGGAAGGAGTTGCTCGGGTTAAAGAGAATCGAGGATCGCTCGAGCCGTTATAAGAGCTATGCCGACAAAGGCGTAGAGACCTCGAGTTCGAGATCGGAGACGATGTCTATCTCAAAGTATCTCCGCTCCGTGGCTCCGTCAGGTTTCATGTGAAAGGAAAGCTTGCACCAAGATATATTGGCCCATACAAAATTTGCAAGAAAATTGGGAAGCTTGCCTACAAGATTGAGCTACCTCCAGAGTTGATTGGAGTGCACCCCGTATTCCATGTGTCGCAACTACGCAAGTGCTTGCGGGTACCCGAAGAGGAGGAAATTCTGTAGAAGCGATTGACATCCAAGATACTCTTGAATATAAAGAACATCCTATCAAGATTCTAGGATATGACACCAAGGAGACCCGAAGCAAGACCATCCCTATGTGCAAAGTCCAATGGAGTAATCACACTGAACGTGAAGCAACATGGGAGCAAGAGTCCGACCTTCGACTACAGTACCCATATCTCTTTGACGGGTAAGTCACACTTTAATCTCGAGGATGAGATTCTGATAAGGGGGTAGGGCCCGTAACAACCCTAAAATTCACCAAACCCAAAAATAGCAACTACAAAATTTTTTATGAAATTACACCATGATTGATGAGTGACATGTAGCAATCCTCACCACTTTGCATTTATTTTTATTAAATTGTTCACCCTAGGTTTTATTGCAAAGCATATAATTTTATTTATTGTATTATACATCATGTGGTGATTTGGGATTTTATTTGGATTTTTGAAGTGATGTTAAACTCTCTAGATAATATTTACACTAATTAAGTGGAGGAATAAATTAGAAAAGGGAATAGAAAAAGGAAAAGAACAACTCAAATAGCAAGTTGCCATTTTGGCCCATGACTCGGCCCACCTGCTACCTATCCTTCTTTTCTTTTTCTCCTTCGGAAATCGGCCCGACCGCTTCACTTTCTCCCTATTTTCTTTTCCTTTCTTTCCTTCTTTCCTCGGCCCGACCCAACCTCCCGGCCTTTTGTCTCCTTTTCTTTTCCCCGCGGCCCAAGCGCCTTGCGGCCCGGCAAGCCACCGCGGCCCACCGGAGCCAACCGCCTCCCGCCGCCACGCCTCCTCGCGCCCGGCGGCGCCCGGGTGGCCCCCACCTATCATGTTGCCCGCCCGACCGCGCCGGAGGCAGAGCGCGTCGCGCGCGCTCGGACGACCGCGTCGCCCGCGCGCCGCGAGGACCGAGCTGCTCTCCGCGCTCTCCGCATCGCCACCCGACCGCGCTGACGCCGCCTCCTACAAAAGCCAGGCCCCGGCGCCCCCTAGGGTTTTCCCTCCGCCGCCGCCGCACCACCGGGGAGCTCCGCCGCTGCCACCACTGTCCCAAGCGCCTTCGCCGTTGCCTCACCGCCGAGCCGCGTCGCAACGCCGCACCAAGGTGAGCCGCCGTCGCATCTCTTGCCATCTCCGGTTCTCAGCCCCGCCATGGTGGCCATGGCGCTCCACCCCGAGCGCGTAGACTTTGGCCTCACCCGGCCATGGAGCGAGCCTTGCTGCCGCCGTCGCCGCGTCGCCGTGCTGCGAGCCGCCACACCACCGCACCTAGCACCGCTGCCACCGCCGCACCGCCGCCGCCCCGCAGGCCGCCGTTGCCATGCTGCCGCGGCCGGGGGCGAAGCAGGGCCGAGAGGTGAGCGCGAGATTTGGGGGAAGGGGAAATGAGTGAGAGAGGGCGGCTGACAGGTGGACCCCGAGTGCGCCCACACCGCTCGTACACCCGGTTCACGTAAGCCGAGAGGAGGGAAGATGAGGTGCACCTGGTCCACCATGAACCCGGTGGTGGTCCATAGACCCACGGTTAGTAGTCCACCGTGAACCAGCCCCCAGCGCTGCGCCATGGACCCGAGCCCAGACCGCCGACGTGGCAGAGCCACAGGGCGACACGTGGCGGGCCCGGCCCGGCCCAGATCCGGCCCGCCAGGCCCTGCCAGGCCCACTTTGGGCCCACGCACGTTGACCGGTCAACGATGACGTCATCACCGACGTCATCGCCGACGCGCCCGGCCCCACGCCACATCGCCGACCCCCACCGACACGTGGTCCACCCACAAGCTGCCACGTGTCGCGCTCAGATTAATCCCCCCCTTTTTTTTTTTCGAAAATAGAATAAACTTTAGAAATTCATAACTAATTCATACGAACTCCAAAAATTATGATCTTTATATGTAAATTCATCTAAAATCGAGCCCAATCCAATGATATACGCTTTGAGTGCATTTGGATCTTTTTGCTATTCATTTGTTCTTTGTGCTCATCTATAGGGGTCGCATCCGCGACCAATATATTGCGTTTCAGAGTCGGAGGAGGATCGGACTGACGACGACCGTGAGTACAGGGAGGAGCTAGGTGACGACTACTCCGAAGGTGCCACATCCCACCCATTTCCGTAGATCCCATTACGCATGGCAAATAATAGAACTGCTAGTGCTTTACATTTCCTGTTGAATATAACTGCTGCTATAGGATTGCATGGTAGTATATTATATACTTGATGACCTTTACCTTGATTAACCTTTCACCCCGCTCACCCGGCTTGTTAGGATAGGCGCACGCTTATTTTATTTATTGTTATTTTACTCCACTACATTATATCGACGATGTGATGATAGTGGTGAACCCGGGGAATGTATGTGTTGGACCTGGGGACTATGGTGAGGATATGGTGGTCTGGCGTGTGTCTTGGGTGTGTGAAGGGTGAGGATTGAGTCGACTGAGCTGGGATCTACGACGAGCTTTTGGAGCGAGTCTTGCTTGGGGATGTCTTGGACATCCCTATTAGTTCTACCCGTGGCGGGTAAATGTGGAAAGTGTTGTTGAGGTGGACCCCGTGTGAGTCTCCGAGGGCGGAGCTTAGGGTGAAGGTGTTGTGGTGGCACGTTAAATGGAAACCCCGATGAAGATATTCCCGAAGCTTGGTCACAACTAAGGACTGAAAGTTCTAGTAACCGGATCATAGGAATCCTTTGCTTTCCACTCGCTTCCCATGGGGGAGACGGCCGAACCACCGGGTAGAATGATGCCACTACGCTAGGCGAGGATGTGTTAGGGAGGTACGGGTATGGATGGGTCTCACACCCTCTCGAGACGATCATGGCCCCCTATTCGGGATCGGGGACATGACTTCACGATTCCAGCCACTCCACGGGGGGTGTTCCGGGCCGAGAGGTAGGGTGGCATCGTTCTAGGCCGGCGGCGCCGAATCGGCCTAGTTGGTGACGGCCGCGATGAAGGCAGGTCTCGTGGATTAGTAAAACCTCTCGAGTGTATGGTTGATCGATCGATACATATGCCGATTTCTCGGCTATGGACCTTTCCGTGTTCTCGCTTTCACTAGACTAGTGAGAGGAGTGTTCTACCTTCCCGAGAGGTACTTCCGGCCGCGAGCCATAGGATGTGGGCTGCGGGCGGACGCCGAGGCAACAGTGGGAGTCCGCTTGCCGACTGAGTGTGGGTTATGTTGGTGATGGTGATGGAGGTGGATATGGGATGGTTTGGGATGGTATGGAATGGAAGGTGATGGATGGTGTGTGGGATTGGGGTTGTGTTAAAACTTGACTTCTATTATATTTAAAACTTGATTACTATTGCATAGGAAAACCAGAGCCCCATTTATAGGCCTCTTCAATTTACCTTTATTGCATCCAATTCCACAAAGCAAGCACATAGGGTGGGAGTGGCCAGTACAAATCGTACTGAAACATTTTTGGCACAGGTTCGTATGAGGATTATAATTCCGAGGAGTATAGCGACTGAGGGATTCGTGCCTTCGCTCAAGTCGAGGAGACCTTAGCTTCCGCACCTTTTCGAGCTGTTCCGGTTGATAATTATTTTATGCTTTCCGCCATGAGGCAATGTAATAAGATAAATACTATCTACTTTTACTCTTTTATTTACGATGTATGGATGATGATTATCAACTGGAATTTGGGTAATGTGATTTAAATGGTCATATTACACTTCGACTCTGTGGATTTCCCTTCGTGGAAATCAGGTCGTTTCAAATATAGTTTTTGCATCTTGTTCAGAGGATCAAGAAATACTTTAAGACAGTAATGCAATGGGATCAAGGAATATGATTGTTCAAGATTGTACAGGCTCCAGGTCTTCAGATCTTACTGCCAAGTGGTGAAGGCTTACGTCGCATGATCCAAGTGAAGAGATATTGGTTTTTGATCTTTTAGGATTAAGAGGGAGTTAGATAATATATACCGGGATTGCTCTTACTTTCTCACTGCACATAGACTATATAGATCTTGATTTACTTATTACATATCCTTCCCTAGTAGCTTGAGACAAGTAATAGGTTTCATTTTTTCCTCTCTCAAATTACATTTACCATTTATATAAATCAATACAAATTGGGGAAGATATTGGTGTTCTATGTTACTAACATGCATACACACTTAAAACAGTTTCAAAATTAATTTATTTCATTGCAAACTAGATCAATCAATGTGATTAAGAGTTCGAGACGAATTGGCTGAAGTTTCTTTTACCAAGCATCAGATATTTCAAAAGTTTTAGCTATGTATTGCATTAGATCATTGATCCAAGTAACAAAATTGGTGTTTTCTCATGATTTTATTTATGCACAAAACAAGGATCATCTATAATAGATTAGGCATATCCACTGGCCATAAGCGGCAACGCCGCATTCTTTTCTAGTTTTGAGGAAAGTTCTGTAGAATAATCTACCTCTACATTCTTTACCCTGAAATTTCACCTCTAAAATCTCACGGCAATGCGTGAGAAATTCATCTAGTATAAAAGATAATATCCTCCATATATAATTTACAGATGGAGTTAAGGCGAATAAAAAGTTGTCACCCTAGGTCAAAAGTTCGGCTTCCCACCTCCCAATAAGTCTAATGTCGGTCTAGTGTCTCATGTGGGCTACGGTGCTAAATATGTATTTTGAAACTTTGAGAACATATACGACAGTCTCACATCAATGCCGGTCCATTCACATGGACATTTACCAGTAGGTGATGTGGCATGTTGATTTAGCACTAACATAGATCTGGCAAAATGAGACCCACATATCAAAGGCACTGCTTAATCCTGTAAAAATAGTATATTTTTAATACGACCTTGGAAGAACAAGACTTTTTTTACGAAAATTGTAACCCTCATATGATATAGATCTCATCCAGAGCTATAATTTTCGTATAATGAGCATCTCCATCCAACGTTGTATAAAAAATATACGGTTTTCCTAAGATTAAGCCTTGTCACTTATCCATGCGCTGAGTGAGCATGCCACTTCAGCTAGCATGTATAGTAAACGCCCGTTTAGACCTGAATGGGACACAAACGAACTCTAGATCCCAAAAATACAAACTTATATGACACATAGAGATAATTTGAAGGAGCTGTGGTGAATTTGACTTTAGTTTTTGCACAAATTTGCCGAAGCCAGTTAGGATAGCGAGTCTGTAGGTGTTGCTTTAATTGTCTATCACATACTCTCTCGGTACTTATAAAGGAAGTCGTTTTGACAAGATTTGGGTCAAACATTGAAAATATAAGTCATCAATAACTTTAAGTTGTTGAATTTGCAAATATAAAAATTACACTTTTGCTAACCTTCTGTCACAAGAAATCAGGCACCTCTGTTATTTGTCCTTGTCATTTCATAGAAAAAAATTGTCTCTTGTGATCTGTGATAATCATCTGTATCATAATCCAAGGGCCTTGGACATTGCAAAAAAAGTTAATTATATTTCTTACGAAAAAAATATAGCAACTCCCATTAAAAATTACATGAATAAATTTGTCTTCAAAAATTATATGAAAGTATTTTTCAAGACAATTCTATTCATTTACTGCAAATCCGTTTACTGCTCTAGCTACGTCATGCTAGATGCCGCCATCCTCGGATTTGCTGCTCCACGTCGTGCCTAGACGCCGCCATCCTTGCGCCACTGAACTGAAACCCATTCACTGCTCCGTCGTGCCATGCCAAACCGTGTGCCTGTGCCGGCCAGGCCCATGCCATCCGTTTTGGGCTGTTCCGCCGATGGTTTGCACAACTAATTTTGGTTATTTCAATAATGTTATGTGAGAAAAAATAATTTACACTACCGCGAAAACCGGAAGATGAATATGTGACGCGTGTGAATGACAACACTAGAAATTAGTCATTATTATTAGACGCTTACTATACAGACGTACTTCTTACAAACTTCACGTCGTAAACATTGACACTCGATTCCATACAACGCTTGGAAGTAAAGTAGTTGGTGCCACGCTCTACGATTCTGACGCGCACGAAGCTTACATGTAACGACTAACAACTAACGATCCTAGCCGTTAATTAATGCGTACATCATTAACGGCGGCTAACAGTGCTGGGAGATCCCCCTGGCCCTGTGGCTGTGGCTGGGGCTGGACGAAGAGGCGCTTCCTGCAGAACGGTGCCGGCGGCGTCGGCGGCTTCATGGGCGCCGGCGGACAGGTGGTGGGCTCCTTCAGGTAGGAGATCCTGCTGCCCGTCGGCGTTGTGCAGTAGCTGTGGTCGTCCCCGCCGACGCCAGCGCCGATCACGAGCGGCGGCTGTGCGGCCCAGGCCGGCGCGGGGGGCTTGAAGAACTCCGGCGACGCGGACATGCTGGTGGCCTGTAGTGTGCTAGCGAGGTGGTGGTGGAGAGCTGATGAGCCTGAGATGAGCAGAGCGAGTGGTAGCCACGTACGTCACGCGAGCAAGCGAGGTGCTGGAAATGGTGCCTGGTGGTGCTGCTATATATGTGAAGGAACTCAAGGGAGGGAGGGAGGGAGGGAGGGAGGGAGAGAGAGAGAGAGAGAGAGAGAGAGAGAGAGAGAGAGGAGGGCAGCAGCCTGCAGACGGGCGTGCTTGCGGTGCAAGAATGATGCGTGCGAAGGATAACTGATGGCAATGGTAGAACTCGTGTTTTTTTTTTTTTAAGATAATCGTTTGGACGCTTACTATACGGACTTCTAAAGAACTTCACCTCGTGAACAACATTGGCACTCCATCCATACAAACGTTTGTAAGTTGTAAGTGGTTGGTGCCACGCTCTATCCGATCCTGACTCGCACGATGACAGCGGGATGGATCCCGACACAGTCAACCACTCATTAGTACAGATTTTGAGATTTGAGATGGCCGATAAGAGTTATCAGTGACAGATAGATGTGATGTGCGCTGCTCCATGCTTGCTTGCATCGCCGAGCTGCTGCAGGACCAGCGGCCACCACCACCGAACACCGGCGGACGGCGGTCCCTGAAACGGCGTTGACACCAATCCGCACACAGCGATCAACTGCTACTGAAGCCATCCACTGCATCTTTGACGACTTTCTTCGGCTCTGTGAAATCCGCCGCGATCCGGCAGGCGGTAGTTGAGCTTCCAAGTTCCAACCTGCGTTTTTTTTACCGGTCGGTAAACCGCGGTTTACCGCGGTTACCGACCTTCCCGGGCCGGTCCGGTTCCGGTTCGGTCCGGTTCGGACCGGCCCAAATTTCAAATTTGAAGTTTGAAAAAAAATGCTGAAAAAATTCATAAAAATAGCTGACGAATTATAGAACCCAATGGTGTAAAAATTTTTCAAATTGGAGGTCGTCTGATATGAATAAATTCAAATTCCATTCGGTTGAAAAAAAAAAAAAAAACGGCGCCGGCCCGTTAAGGCCCACGAGGCCCGTATAGCCCCAGAGGGCGCTTTACACGGCGCACGTTGGGGGGGGGTGGGGGTTTGTGTTGACCCTCCCCCCGCTCTCGTCCACCGCTCCAGGCCGCGCTCCGCCGCCCCAGCCGGAGAACCGCCGCGGGAGGGCGGTTTCCCGGGCCGGACGCGCGGTTTACCGCCCCCGCCTCGCCTCCTCGGTAACCCGCCCCGATCCGGCGGTAACCCGCTCGGTTAGGGCGGTTAACCGAGCGGTTTTGGGCGGGAACCGCCCGGGAGTAGGTAAGTTAATTTTTTTTGAGTACTTTTAGCTCTAGGATTTAGGTAGGATATGCTTGTAGGGTATGATTTTGGGCCCGATCTATGATTTAGGTAGGATTTTAAAGTGTAGGGTATGATTTAGGTAGGTTTTGTGGTAGGATGCATGTATTTTTTGTTATATAATGTTGAGATACATGGAATTTAGGTGTGACTTAGTGACTTGATATATATTCTTGACATACATTTTGTGCACTTGGTGTATTTATATATTGGTATATCTATATTGTTGTTCGTTCATGCAGGTAGACAATGTCGGGCAGACCCCACGATCGTGTATGGGAGCATGGTCAAAACCTTTCTCCCGGATGGTATTGCAATTATCAGTAAAGTGACGAAACATGGCGGTGGTTGCACTAGATTCAAGCGATTTGGCGGGCGTGGGGCGGATGTCGTGCATTGCAACAGTGCCACCGGATGTGCGTGCCTACTATCGGCGAGAGCTTGACGAACTACGGAAAGAACCAATGAGCGGGCTCGAGTAAAGGCTGGCACGAAGAAAGGCTGCACAACAACAAAACCAGCCCTTTGGTGATGAGGAATATGAGGCTCGGATGCGGGCAAAGAATGAACATGTCGAGAACACAATATTACTACGAACAAACCGTTCGACGAGAGAGGAGGTCATTACGAGCATGGATGGGGTAGTGGTAGTGGCGGTGGTGGTGGTGGTGGTTCGCGTGGGGGAATCCTATTCGAGAGGATGTTTAGTAGAAGAGCAGAATCACAGAGGGAGACTCCTGTGGTGGTGGACGACTATAATGCGGCAATGGGTGGGAGTAGAGGAATGTACCAACCAAGGATTGATACTGGCAAGTGGACACATAAGGGGGAAAATGCAAAGGAAGCAATTGGTAAAGCTTGGTCAAAGTGGTTCCATTACATAGGAATCCCGGGAAGAAATGCAGACAATCCCTACTTTGTCGGTGCGGTCCGAGAGACACGAAGCATGGTAAGTACCTATAGTTGTAGATTCGGCATTTTTTATCTTTGCATATTCTCATTATTTGCCTATGGTTTCAGGTGAAGGCATCATGTCACCCACTGGAAGGGAGATTGATGGCAAGTACCTCGATCGAATGAGAAAGACTTGCAGATTATGTACGCAAAGTTTCGCACCGAGTGGCCCACCTTTGGCGTCACGTTGATGTGTGATTCTTGGACCGGCCCCACTAGAATGAGTGTCATAAACTTTCTGATATATTGCAATAGGATCACATGGTTTCACAAATCTATTGATGCAACTGGATTAACTCAAGATGCGGACTATCTGTACTCGGTACCTCCTAAACATTGTTGTCTTCTTATCCATTTTTTCTGCGGATACGTACAAGAGACTAATATGTTGTGCTTCTTTTTCAGGAGATTCGCAAGGTGGTGCGTGAGATTGGCGCCGAGCATATTGTCCATGTGGTCACCGACAATGGTTCCAACTTCAAGAAAGCTTGCAACGCTCTGAAAGATGAGTTTTAACACATTGTTTGGACACCTTGTCCGGCACACACCATCAACTTGATGTTGAAGGATATTGGTAAAAGGGACGATCATGCGGGTATGATAAAATCATGCAAGCGAATTTCAACTTGGTTGCACAACCATAATAAGTTGAATGCAATGATGAGGAAAGCAATCGGCGGTGAGTTGGTCAAGTGGTGTGCCACTAGATTTGGGACCAACTACATGTTTCTAGAGAGCTTTCGTCGTAAACGTTCGTAGTTCATGCGGTGGATGGCATCTCCTGAGTTTTTGGCAAGCAAGTGGGCAAATACAGATGAAGGTCGGTATGCTCAGTCAAGGATGTCAAACGTGCAGTGGTGGGATGGATTGGGATACATCTGTGAAACAGTTGCACCAATTTACAGGTTCCTTCGCTTCGCCGATAAAGACAAGGAGGCCAACATGTGTCAAGTGGTCTACGAGTTCCAGAACTGCAAACTTGAGATGCAGTCGTTCTTTGGAAGAAATGAGCACACATGGAAAGAGTATGCAGCTATAATGGACCGACGGATTCGTGACGTGTACATAGGGACGTATGTGGGTCCAGGTATGATATATACGACTTATATTTATTCCTCCCGCTATATATGTTCAACATGTTGCTTATTGGACTCAATATGTTGCAGCTGTTGTTCTAAATCCAAAGGTTGCATACACTATGGAACCAATTTTGACGATGTTTTCTAGACTCAAGGAGGCTTTTCTGAGAATGACGAATGTGAACACCGCCATGCAGGCGTTACAGGAGGCTGAGGTTTTTCGACAAAAGGTTGGTGAGTTTGGCACAGAACTGGCACAGAAAATGGCACAGGATTACAGGACCTCCCCATGTAAGAGTACCCTCGACACCTTGTTGGTTTCCTATATTTGGATATATAGCTAATATGCTTTGTTGCACTTGCAGCCCAGTGATGGACGATATTTGGGAGAGATACTCCTAATTTGCAGCGCCTTGCTTTGCGGCTTGTTTCACAATGTATCTCCTCAAGTGGATGCGAGCGGAACTGGAGTACTTTTGCCTTGCTGCATACGAAGGTTCGCAATAGGTTGTCCCATAAGAAACTAAACAAGCTTGTTTATGTCCAGTACAACCTTCGGCTGCGACTTGCGAATGTGACCCCACAAAGGCATGATCAAGTAGATTTTATTGACCAGTTCGCCGAAATCTCAGTCTATGACCGTAGCAATCCGATTAGGGAATGGATGGAGTATGGTAGATCCAACAGTTCTAGTCCTTGATGAGAATTCTGACGAAGTCGACGTCCCTCTGCCATCACATGTTGTCAGGTACGTTATATACATAAAAAAGTCTTTGTTGGGTATACATGACATCTTGTATTTTAACTTGCGTGACTGATTTGTTTGTGTTGGCAGTGACCAAATAGACCCAGACGATCTGCGTCGGGCTACAGGGCATGATAACGTCAGTGATTGGGCCCAACACAATGTGGGTTCCAGTCACCTTGGGAAGAGAAAGATGCACATGTCGCCTCCTAAGGGTCAACAGAAAAGAAAAAAAGGAAAAGGAAAGCCAGTGACCAGCGACACAGAGACTGAGGATGAGCAGCAGACCCAGCCATACTATTCGAGGATAGCCGTGCTCGTGCTAGTGGTGACTCGGCAAGATCCGGCGATGACAGTGACGGTGGCGGTGGCGGTGGCGGCGGCGGTGGCGGTGGTGGTGAAGGTGGCGGTGGTGGTGGGTATGCAGGTGGTGGTGGTGGCTATGAAGGTGGTGGTGGTGGTGGTAGTGGTGGTGCTGATCCTAGTTATGCAGGTCTTCATTTCACAGGTATCTATTGCACCTACATTCGCACAGTTCTTTCTGTCAATGCCTACTAATTATGGTTGATTGCAGGCGAGACCGACTTCACACATTGTACTCAAGACCGTGACCATGGGCAACCGTCATCGCAGAGGAGATCACGAGGACCGACGGACTACGACACCCCACAGTACTCTTCTTCCTCCTATAGTGATACCTCACAGCCTACTTATAGCTATTCCATTCCTGACGCGAGCGTGCAGCCTGGTAATAAATGGGTGTTTGAATGGGAAGACCCCGAGTTTTATAGAAGATTAGTTCGGGGGTTGGGAGACAACGGCATGGACGGGCCAAACTTGGCAACAATACAAGGCTGAACTGCTTAGAGTGCAAGGTATTTCTCTTATGTCCACCGCCGAATATGAAGCGTCGTGCCGATATGGGGTCTTCCCATACATCCTCCAGAGTGAATGAGACTATGTGGTTGTGTTTGTATGCGACGATGTGGTTGTATTTGTATGCGACGATTTATTTGTATGAGACTACGTATCGGTTTGTAGTTGTAACCGACTATGTATTTGTATTCGACTAAATATTGTTGCTTTAGTGACTTATGCTATTTAGTACCGCATTGTGTTGTATGTGAACATTAATAGGTGCCAAAAAACTACCAAAAAAAGTGTTTATTCAAGAAAGAAAAACCGGTTTGCAGCGGTTACTGGAAAAAACCGGCCGATAACCGCCACAAACCGGCCGGTAAACCGACCGGAAACCGAACCACAGCACGCGCAAATTCAAATTTGAATTTGTCCGGTTTTCGGCCGGTAACCGGACTTACCGGCCGGTAAACCGTTTCCGGCCTCGTCCGTTCGGTTCGATCCCATCGGTAAAAAAAACGCAGGTTCCAACGCGGCAACGCGTATACTGCTGCTCACGTCGCGGCAACTGCCGTTGTCTTTCTAGCCAAACATCGGCGGCAACTTTGCTGTGCGGCGCCGACGCGGCTGACGGCGACGAGTACCCGCGCGATGCCGGCGGCCGGTGCGCCGTGCCATGCCGTGCATATCGCGTCGCCGCCCGTCTGCGCGCCCCGGCGCGCGGCACGTCTGCTACAGAGATTTCCTGTTGGATCGGGCTCGCTGCAGCGCGGCACGGCGGCAGTACGTGGTGGGCCGTACGCGACAGCCCGTACAGAGGTGGAGCGCGGGCCGTGGCCAGGGTCGGCAGCCGCGGTGGTTGCCACGTCCTCTCCCGCTCCATCATCTCCGGGTGGCTTGCTTTGCGTTCGCCTTGAAGACAGGCAAACACCTTTGCCCTACTTTGCGAAATGCTACATTTTCTTGAATCAGTGAACTGATGAAGTCTGATACTTCGTGGTCACGCTATGTACGTGAAGGTTCCCAAAAGGGAAGTGTTTGGACAGAGGAGGAAGCTTCATCCTACAGCACTGACCAAAGAACGTACATATATATAGCGAATAGATAAATCTGTGTAAGCTGGAAGGAGAAAGCAGCTCGATGCTTATATAAATCAAATGCCACATAGATTTTGAACAAGTTTTAATGATAAATCCAAAAACAGTACAAACTGGCTAGAATGAAATTGGCAAGGGAAGAAAAAGAGAGTAAGCAAGAAGCAAAATTCACATGTATACAAAATCCCAATAACTCCGGTCTTGATTGATTGATTACCAATTTTTGCCCAACCAAAAATAGCAAGCCAAAACCTAGGCAAATTTATTTTTTTCACGACCGGGCCATTGACCCGTATTTCAAACTTAGGCAAGTCAAATCAACGCTTACAAAAGTTAAGACAAAAAACATAGATGTGCATTTGATTGGTTACCAAAATAAAGGCTTGCTAAATTTCTCTTTTGTATGTAATTTAAGAACATTCTAAAGACTTGCCAAAACTTTGACATAAAAAAATGGTGATGCCAATTCTTTACAATGAACCAACTAATGATCATAAATTTTGGTAATACCATAATTTCAGTTTGGCAAATATTAGATGCCAACCAAGCATGCCCTCCAACTTCATCTTCTTCGTCGAGCAAGTCGTCTTTGCTTCTTGCTTCGGCAGAAGACTTCATGTGTATGAATTTGGAGCTGTTAGGGATTGGTTCGTGAAGTTCCCTAGTGAGATATGAATTTAGGGTTTTAATCCTTGCGTGTTAGAATGTCTAAGAGCAGCTCCAACGTATCGTCTTAGACGGGGCCAAGATGAGAGAGAAAAGGATCAACACAGTGCTAAACATTGGAGCGTGTATCCTGAAGCGCGTGATAGACTAGACATGGGTGCAAGATAGAGCAACCGGTACTAGGAGTTAAATAAATTTTTGTGTCTGTGCAACAACAGGCTTCACGAGTATGTATGGGGTGAGAAAGCAAAGAAGCTGATACTTTATTTGTTTTGTGGGTCCCGTTGTTAGGATAGTTAGAGAGGCAAACATTGGAGCATTTTACACCAGGTAGCACCTTCTAATGTGCCATCACTTAGCACCTTGGGTGGGTCTACACACTGCAGTTGCACTAAGCGAGACCTGATTTTTTTTTTCTCATGCTTAGATATGATTCGACAAGATCTCACTTAATCGAAACCCGATATCAGTTATTAATGGTGTGTTTGATTTGTGGAGCCATCTAATGCTTCATAAGGTGACGTGTCATGAGTTTATCCTTTCATGAATTTTGGTGAGATCAACCTATTCCTCATATATAATATACGGACTCTTCATGCATAATATACTGAGTATTAGTTTGCGAGGAATGAGGTGACGATGAATGAACTCATTTCATTCCAGAATAAAAAAAGGTGAGAAATGAGAAGATACACCACATCATTTCTGAAATCAAATACTGTACACCGTAAGTTAGAGTCAACTAGTCTGTCGGCATCCTTTGCCTATAATAATTGTACACACTTCCAAAAGTGATCAGTCACCGTCCGCGCTTTTAATCGTCCGTCCACATGTGCAAATGTTTGCAGATGACGCAGGTTTAGATATCTACTAGAAATACGGGTGCGGCTTCGTCGCAGCCTTGTTTGAGAGGTTTCTATCCTTCACAATTCACTACTAGAAACGTGAACTGCCCTGTGAGTAATAACGAATGTTTTTTGTGTGTGTTTTTGGCACACAGAAGGAAAATAGTCATTCATGTGCTGGTTTCAATATTCGCGACAGAAAAATATGAAAACTCATCATAGGAAAAGTCGATGATTTTTATGTGCGTGACAATAAACGCAGCATATATATTTAATTATCCCGTCGTGTTGATCAATTACATATTCAACACTTAGCAAATCTGTTAGTCTTTTATTTAATAATGTTATCTTTGAATCATCAAAACCCACTAAAAGGAGAGATGCACTTACATTTGTTCATAGAAGTTTCGTCAAATTTATAATCATTTAATCATGAATAAAACTAAAAAATAACAGCTTTACATGACAAAGCAGTAGCCTATTTAAATATCTTAGCAAATATATCCGTGTGCTGCCCCTGAAAAAATCCATCAAATATTTATGGAAACACGACGACATCTAAATCCTTATTTATTGACCATGGCATTTATAATACAAGTTACTGTTTGCAGTAATATGATATTATTCTATTAAGTCTATATCAAAATAAATAAAATTATGATAGTATTTTTCTCTCACGTTACAAAGTACAATTTTTCTCAAATATATTATAATATTATTAATTTTTATATTATCCAACCGATTTGATGATTCGGATGGTTTATGTGTTGAAAAAAATAATATTTTTCTATTTATAAGAATAAAATGATATATTATATCTTGATGAAAGGCTCAGATAATATGACTTCTTAGGAATTATTTCTATTTATTTTACTCTACATTCGAAATTTTAAAAGTATAGCTATCTTTATAATTATTTAAATGTATAGCTTTTTTAGAATTATTTAAAAGTATAGCTTTTTTTTGAGAAAATTTACAAATATTTTTCGGCAGCTGTAGCTGTAGCGCTGGCAAAAAATCAGCCCAAGCCCAATACACATGCACCCGCAGGAGGAACCTTCCCGAATCCCGAAAATCGTATACGCCACTATGGTCACGCGTTCTCGACTCGCCTATGCCCAGAACCTTCTTCACATGGCAGTCCGAAAAATGCCACCTCGACCCCACCGCACAGAGACACAAACCTCCACGTCACGGGACGAATCAGGACCGTCCATCGCCTCTACCCCGCGCCGCTCCCCGCCGTTAACTCCCACGCGTCAAACTCTTCTTCAGACTTCAGTTCTTCTTCTCTTGCAAGCATAAAGCAACAGGACGAAAGAAGAAAAAAAAAAAGGAAAAAGAGAAAAAGAGCGAGACCTCGCTCGCAGCTGACGCGCACACGGCAAACCCCAATCGGAGCCGGGGGCCGGATCGGAGCTAGGTCTCGATCGAGGCCATGGCGAGCGGCGGCGAGGGCGCGGGGAGCGGCGAGTCCCCTCCCGCTGCCGCAGCCGCGGAGGCGGCAGCGGCGGGGGAGGCGACGCTGCACATCCGGTGCGCGAACGGCTCCAAGTTCACGGTGCGGGCGGACCTGGGCGCCACCGTGGGCGCGTTCAAGGAGGTCGTCGCCGGGAGCTGCGACGTGCCGGCGCCGCAGCAGCGCCTGATCTACAAGGGCCGCATCCTCAAGGACGAGCAAACCCTAGAAAGCTACGGTACGTGCCGCGCCGGAACGCTGGCTGTATGTGTAGAGTAAAAAGTACCTCTCGATTTTGCCGTCGTAGCGTGGGGATTGTCCGATTCAGTTCGTGAATTTGGTGGTGGGCTGGTGGCGTTGTGAATTCTACGAGGGTTTGGTTTGGGTTGTCGGTGGCATGCCTGTTTGTGTGTATCTAGTGTATTTAGGCTGGCTAGATTCTGCATTTGTTTTTCCTTCCATGTGCATGCTGGCTAGTGGTAGATTTACTGCGTATTGCGCTATACCGCTGCCTGATACACACGTGTGATTCGAGTAACGTATGCTGTTAACTACAGCGTTCGGACCATGCCGTTACCGTCCGAGATGACATTAATTACAGCCTAGAAGTAGATAAAGCAGGGGACAACTTTGTCGCAATTCTCATATAATTCCAAATGTTATGTAGTCATTTTGTATACTGTTGATTGTGCATGTCTAGATGTGTATTCATAGGCGAACATGTATGTTATCCACATATTCGGTACTTTAGTGAAATGTCAATTTTGGAATACTTTGTAGCGTTCGAATCATGAAGATACTGTTAACATAGATGACATTAATTACAGCCTAGAAGTAGATGAAGCAGAAGACAGCTTTGTCGCAATTCTCATATAATTCCAAATGTTATCTAGTCATTTTATATACTGTTGATTGTGCATGTCCAGATGTGTAGGCGAGCATGTATGCCACCCGCTGGATGGATTCGGTGGTCTTGTGAAATGTCAATTTTGGCACAGTAGCTTATGCCATTAACTTAGATACTTGTATCGTTCAGATCATGACGTTACAAGTTAACTTAGATACTTTGTAGCGTTCAGATCATGACGTTGCAAGTTAACTTAGATGCCATTAATTACGCAATTCTTATATAATTCAAAATGTTATGTAGTCATTTTATATGCTGTTGATTGTGCATGTCTAGATGTGTATCCATAGGTGAACATGTATGTTATCCCTTGGATGGACTCGGTGGTCAAATGAAATGTCAATTTTGTCACAGTAGCTTGCAATTGCCATGTGGGCTGATATATAATTATCATTTATAATTTTTTTGCTAGAGTGCACATGATTTTGAAATTGAAATATGATTTATATGGGTGGAAATGCAAGTAATTGATATCGATTGGATGTCGTAAGTTCATTTTCTTTAATTTGCCTCAGGCCTGACTAGTTTTTCTTGACATGTTAATTCACTATTGTATTTCTGTAAAGTATTTTTCATTCCTGAATTTAGTTGGTTTGTTTGTCATTGGCAACTAAAATCAGTGTACTTCAATATAAATCTGATAAATTCCTAGCAGTTGGTTGGTTAATCAAGTGCTATTTTATAAAGCTAAATGAGGGCTTGATATCTCTCATTATGTTAGTTCCCTGTCATGTCTGCTTTGGATCATGTAGTTTGTGAGAACTGTGCACTAAATGATTTTGTTGTTCAATGAAAGTAAGCTGACCTTTTAGTTATCTAGATTAATTATTAGTACATTTGTATCGCATTGGTCCTTGTATGCGGTGGCAACTTCATATTTAATGGTACTACACAAATATATGGATTACTCAAAAGATGTTGGTTTCCTTTTGCAAATATGTGAATTACGTATGTATTTGTATTGAGTGTTCTTTGTTTACATCAGATATATGAACCTTCTCTTTCTTTGTTTGTCTTTGATTATGATATAAATCCTGGAATTGTTAAGAAATTGTAGTTGCACATGCTTATTTTGTAGGTGTTGAGACTGATCACACAATTCACTTGGTGCGCGGTGTCGCTCCACCAGCTGCATCCAGTGCACCTGCTGCTGCCAGCCCCCTTGCTTCATCTACTCCTAGCAGTGGCCCTGCAGGTGGCCTCGGAGGCCTATTTCCAGGTCTTGGTGCTCCAGGAAGTGGTAGGCCATCAGGTATATTTGGGTCAGGATTTCCAGAATTAGAGCAAGTTGAGCAGCATTTAAGCCAGAATCCCAACTTGATGAGGGAGATAATGAATATGCCAGCGATGCAAAATCTCATGAATAACCCTGATTTGATACGCAATATGATCATGAGCAACCCACAAATGCGCGAGATCATGGATCGGAATCCTGATCTTGCCCATGTGCTCAATGACCCAAGTGTCCTCCGCCAAACCCTCGAAGCTGCTAGAAACCCTGAAATCATGAGAGAGATGATGCGGAACACAGACAGAGCTATGAGCAACATTGAGTCTTCTCCTGAAGGTTTTAATATGCTCCGGCGCATGTATGAAACTGTCCAGGAGCCACTTCTAAATGCAACAACAATGGGCGGGAAGGAAACACAGCCTCAAACCCATTTTCAGCTCTTCTCGGCAATCAGGGGTCTAACCAACCTGGTCAAGGTCAACCTGCAACAAATGCTCCAACTACTGGTTCAGAGTCAACAACTGAAACCCCAGCTCCAAATACTAATCCACTACCAAATCCCTGGAGCACCAATGGTAGGTTTTGAATACTTGTACTGGTTTCAGATGCTTTTTTTTGGCTGGGTTTGTCATGATGTTTATATGTGTTGTCTTTTGTGTTTGCCTTACTTAAATCACCAGCTGGGAGTGCACAAGGAGCAACACGGTCCACTCCTAGTGGCAACGCAAGAACTGGTGCTTCTGCTGGCATTGGAGGCACTGGTGCCACTGGTGGACTGGGAGGCTTGGGTTCACCTGATTTGAGTAGTTTGCTTGGTGGTCTTGCTGGCAGTCCAAGAACTGGTGCAGCTGGCGGTTTAGGAGGTTTGGGTTCACCAGATTTGGGGAGTATGCTTGGTGGTTCACCTGATGTTTCTTTTATCAATCAGATGTTGCAAAACCCTGCAATGATGCAGATGATGCAGAGCATTATGTCTGACCCACAGACCATGAACCAGGTAGTTCAACTTGTGCCAATTTTTTCTTTGTGTTCTTTTTTGGATGTTTCAATTCTGACATTGGATTGTTTTCTATTCTCTCCTTGGCTACAGTTGCTTAACTTCAACCCAAATACACGCAACCTGATGGAATCAAACACTCAGATGAGGGAAATGCTTCAAAATCCAGAATTTCTTCGCCAGCTGACATCGCCTGACACTTTGCAGGTATGTTATGATACATAAGCCTTCAGCTATTCCCATAATAAGCCTTCAGTTATTCCCATTTCTTATACTAAGTCGAAATGTTTTACCCTTTTTTCAGCAATTACTCTCATTTCAGCAGTCTTTATTAGGACAGCTTGGTCAACATCAACCTAGCCAGTGAGTGTTTATGGTTCAACAGCACTGTAACTAGAAATTGTACAATTTAATTATTATGTTTCCTGGAGTTGCTTTTAATTGTTTGATTTGATTCAGGGGTGGCAACAATGCAGGCAGTGGCACAGGTAAACTCCTGGTTACTTTTTTGGACTGTTCCTTTTTTCACTTGGATCAGTATATTCCTATGTCAGGATGTTGAGTTCCTCTTTTGTGCTGCTTTATTTGTAAAGTAACCATTGCTTTGTAAAGTACTTGATTGACTGTATTCCTCAAGGTTTTCCTACAGTGCCAAATTCCTAAGAGTTAGGATCATTTAGTTTCTAGAAACTAATATCCCAACGACCAGCAGTTAAATTCTGTAAGGTAATGCATGGATATTTGGAAATGGAATTTGTTTGGGTATGACTAAATGTCTGGGAATTGCATGGAAGTTCCTTAGTTCTACTTGGACCATTTAAAAGAATTTGTTTAGTGCTGAACATTCCTGTGCTACTTTACAATTCCTTTATTGTGTCGTTCAAACAAAGTACTAGTTGTTCTAGTTGGCTGTGTTCGCAGCATAGCAGCTGCTTAGTACAGCAATCTGTGAGAGCAGCTGCAGCTACAGCCACAGCCGCACAAAATGGCTGGCCCAGGCTAGCTGCAATGAGTTCCCCATTTTGTTCTCGAATCAGTAGGAGAGCAGCCTGTCGTTATATATTGTAACTTACAAGAAGGCGAGAGAAAATAAAACAGCTGGTAGAAATCTGGCAAAGCAAAAACACACCTTGATAGGTTACTCTTTCTAGATGGGCAGCTCTTCATGGCTTTCAAGTTCTTATACTTGATAAATATGTGAAATTATTACTCCAGTTAAGCAAGTGGCATGAAATTTTTATTTACAGGTATGCGGGAAACCCTAGCCTTGACACCTTGATGAGCATGCTCAGCGGGCTTGGTTCGGGAGGTGGCCTAGGTGTTCCAAATACTTCCAATGGTGAGTATACACTACTGTTGAAGGACTTGGATTGACTATTATTTGTGGTTTGTAATCATTACATGATGGTCTCATTTCAGTGCCACCGGAGGAGCTCTATGCCACACAGCTTACTCAGCTCCAAGAAATGGGTTTCATTGACACCGCGGAGAATATTCAAGCATTGGTCGCTACCGCTGGGAATGTACATGCTGCAGTGGAGCGTCTTCTCAGGAATCTTGGCTAGTAGCTAAAGCGAGCGAGCCAGACACTGCCCGCAAATCTTAAAATGTCGCATCTCCAGGAGTGTTTGGCTTAACGTTCTTCAAGCCCCAGAATTTGAAGGCGGCGGCGTCCATAGTCCTGAAAACAATAAACAAAAAGTCAGGCAGCCATTAACTTTTGTCATACATGGTGGTCATGTCTTTGTTTTTACAGTGTTGTATTTGCAATTTGGATTGGTGTACATACATATCGGTCGGATGTTACCTCATAGAATGTCTGTAGTCTTGTCTTTTAAACTGTTGATTCTTCATTCCCAATATATCAAATTAGACTATCTAATCCAACCGGGGTTTCCTCTGGAAACATGTGTCGATCCTTCCTCGTGCTGATGGTTATAGCATACGTTCATCGAATGTCTGTAGTCTTGTCTTTGCAACTACTGATTCTCATCTAATCAAAACCCATACGGTGGTTTCCTGTGGAAACTGTGTCGATGCTATCTCGTGCTGATCGTTGTGACATCAGAATTGCTGGTGTACTACTAATGGCACCCCCAATGAAGACTAATAGTCATAGTGGTTCTAGTACAAATAAAGGGAGTGATCCACGGAGTATATGGATGAGAAAACATCGAGACTACTATTCACACAGTGTACTATCATTAATTGTGGCTTGCGCATAAACTTTTTACTTTCATCATATTTCACATTTATTTTCTCTCTTCTTTTTAGCATAGATCACTCCTCTCCCAAGCATAGTAGCCTCTGCAAGTCACTATGACAAGTGTAGATCATCTAATTTATTTATCCGATACTAGCACTTGGGGCTACAAGTAAAATAGGAAAAGGCCTAATGTCTGAACTCTCCAAGCGTTGTGGCCTTGTGGGGACCCACTTCATTGATTCGAAACTCATACTACCTCCGTTCAAAATGAAAGAATTGCAACTATCCATCATGTGTCGCACTAGTTCACGTTTGACCAAATTTTTAATAAATTATATTTATGTTTATAATTCTAAATTAGTTTATAATAAAAACACATTTCGTAATTACTACCTTCGTCCCCTTTTATAAAAGGGGCACATATATCAAGAGTCAAACTCTAAAAACTTTGACCAATAATTCAGCTAATAATTTTTAACTACCAAAATATAATCGTAAGCAATTGTACTATCCAACAATAATAAACTTATAAGCATAAATAATATAATATAGAGTAAATAAATAGTCAAAATGTAATTTTGGAGATTGTGTCTTTACCAGTCCCATGTCTAATAAAACGACACCGAGTAGTGATCTCATGGTATTTATTTGGTATCATAGATATTAATGTCTTTTGCATTATATGTATATAATTAGTCAAAGATATTTTTTAGATAAATGATAGAAACTATCCGGCTTCATCTCTCCATGGGTAGAATAAAGGTACTGAAAACGTAGGACACCGATCACCATTGAAGACTGGATACTTCTTCCTCGACAACAGCACAAAATACTTGATGCAGATGTCCACCAAACGTCGAGCTCTTACGCCATTGAATACCACCTCCGTCTTGAGCTGCACAACGAGCGGGGTGACCACGCGGAGAAGCCCGCCTTCGCGAACAAAAACTTCGACGACGCGCTGCGCCTCGGCCCGCCGACCCGGAGAACTAGGCGTTTCACCCGGTTAACGCGCGGACGCAACGGTGGACATACTTGACCAACGGCTTCAATGAAGCCTTCAACAAGGTGCGTAGCACGTCAGTCCACCGCCACCGACCCGACGTAACACGCCAGGCAAGGTTTTCACCAAACCGTCGCCACCACCGTCGACTCTGCATCCGGCCAGGCAAGGTTTTCACCAAACCGTCGCCACCATCGTCGACTCTGCATCCGGCCAACTCGGAAGGCCGCCTTCATCGGAAGGTCATCATCAGCTTCTCAGACGACCGTGCCCGAGGCCCGGGCCCCATCACCGCCGTTGACGAAGAACACACCACTCGTGAATCAGATCAGGGGAGGGAGCGGCGAGATCCGGCCATACAGGGCACAGATCCGCCGCCGACCTCCACATCTTCCATCGCCGGCGCCGCCACCACGCCGAATCGCCAACGCGCCAAAGGGTCGACAAGCGGGAGGGAAGAGGAAGAAGAGGCCGGGCACACATCAACTCCTCTTTGCGCCGCGCCTTCGTACGCCGCCACCGTAGCCGCCATCAGCCGAGCACCAGCCCACACCGGGATCTCGCACGGCTAGGCGTGAGGCCTCGCCGCCACCATCCTAGAGGGCCGCGCGGGCCTCCCGGGAGCCCTCTCCGACGGCGGCGAGGCGAAGGGGATGGGAAGCGAGCTGGCGGTGGGGTTAGGGCTGGGGCCGCCCGGGTTGCCGTGAGGGGGCAACGCGGGGGCCGAGTCTGGTGCGGCGCCCTTGTGGTCTCTGTGTACTTAAATTTGACATTTTTAGAGTTGTTTTTTTAGTATATATAGAGCACATGTTGACATGTAACAACCGATCGGGAGTGCTGGCTGGTGCCAAGCACACTTCCTAGGTACTCTCGTGTTTCAAATTATAGATCATTTTAATTTTTGTGGTACATTAAAATTACTCTTTATCTTGTGGTACATTAAAATTACTCTTTATCTAGGTTTTATATTTATCTATATCAAAACTTGTTCTCAAAAAATAAAAAAATATATCAAAAGAATGTAACTTACAATTTGGAATGAGGGAGTATTGTAGCATTTAAATGTTTAGCAGTCACCCATTCACGACTCCAACCGGTCGACCGGTGGCCGACGGGTGGAACTAGACACTAGACAGGCCGGGGCTTATGGCGTTGATGCGCTGCGCCAAGTAACATGTTCGGCCGAGAATTTTGAACTCTAGTGAACTAAGTTCTACCACAAGAGATCCCATCAGTTGAACACCGATAAACCTTTTATTCGTACATTTCATACTCTTATATATCACCAACTTATTGTACCAAGTAGGTTTACATACTCCCTACCACGTTGCAGCGTGTGATGCATCTAGCGAGCATGAGTGCATGACATAATAGGCTCGATTTATACAAACACAAGCCCTTTATTATCCTCTAGTAGTATAGTACTACTAGTACTAGGAGCTTCCGGCCCAGCCCACTAGACAACTCCGCTAGGTAGCCGTAGCACACGCGGAGCATGCACAGCACAAGACCCTGGGCTGCTGCTGCCGGCTGCGCGTCGATCACGATCAGGCCGAGGCCGAGGCGCAGGACGCACAGTTGCAGGCCGGCCCGCAGGAGCAGTTGGCCCTCCTGTTCTCGCGGCCGGACGGCATCGTGGCCCTGCCGCACGTGCACGGGCTGCACTGGCAGTGCTCCCCGCAGCCGCACGTCGTGTGCTCCCGCTGCCCGCCGCCGCTCCCCGACGTGCACCTGCAGTCCTTGCCGCCCGGGCACGGCACGGCGCACCCGCACTTGTCGTCGCACCCCATGCCTGTTGTTGCCGCACCGGCCTCCGCTCTGCTTTCTGATCTGCCGCACTTGTTGAACCAGGGGCGAGAGTGTTGAGGAGCAGAAAGTTGTGATGCTGAAACACGAAGGCTCTACTTTGCTCTATATGTAGTGGAGCTGGAGAGCCCGAAGGTCTATGAGTCTAGAACGGCCGGGCGGCGACGCGAACGCACGCGTCGCACGTCGCCCGCGGCGCGTCGACAGGTGGTGGGACACGCGGTCCGCGGGCGCGCGTACCGGGACGATACGTGCAGCCGCTCGAGCGTTCCCCGGCGCCCGTGGTGCGCGTGCCCTGCGCTGCGCGGCCGCGCCTCCGCCTCGTTCTTATCGTCGCGTCGCTGACGGCTGACGGCAAATGGGGTCGAGGCTTTGGGACGGCCCATGAGGCGAAGAATTCCCACTGCGGCGGATGCCCGACGGCTACCTTCGGCCCAAGTTTGCCGTGGCAACTAATTAATAACGACATGATGATACCGGACAAATGACATCCAGAGAGCCATTTGGGGCTTTGGGCAGCAAAAGAAATGCAAATGACAACCTGAGGAAAAACACTGTCGAGTCACCGGGTCAGAAAGGAAACCTCGTCTTCTGATTAAAAAGAGGGAAAGTATTATGTTCATAAATGCTGACAGAGTGACATTTCCAGTTCCATGAAACGCCAGGCACATTACTACTATGTTCATTTTTGCTCGAGAATGAATCGCGTTTATACACACACACTATAAGCACATTTGGGTTTTCCAGAACCTGCTAACACCCTAGAAAAAAGCAGCATCCAGGGGTGGTCCTGCATGAGCCCGACGCGCTTGCCTGCAGCTCTCCACGAGGAGCAGACCGCTCGGAACCGGATGACGTCGTAGTCGTCGCCGGTCATCCGTGCAATGGCCTCCAGGAGTTCCGGCAGCAGCTCCGACCACTCGGCCTGCCTCAGCCATATATAGGTTATGAATGTGATGTAATATTCTTGAAGGCCTGAGTTCACAAGTTTTTTCCAGTGCATATAAATATGCGACATGCTACTTTGGCTAAGTGCAACCTAGGTGCCAGTTACGTACAGTCGATCAGCAGGTAATAAAAGTCGTCTCCTTGGCGCGCAAGGGATCTGAGGACTTGCTTGCTTTGGATATTGTAATTTTTCAGGAGCTTTTCGAAAAAAAAACCTGCAGAAGCTACCATATAATACATACACGAAAACCATTTGAAATGAAAACAGATCCAATGCAAAGAAAAAGAAAAAAAAAAGTGACACTTAGTCTAGTTGGTTGGGACTGAAGGTGACATTTAACCCATTTTAGTACCGGTTGGTGTAACAAACCGAGACTATAAGTCGTCCCCATTCAATCCCAATTAAAGTGCCGGAACTTGAGAGGTTTTCCAACCGAGACTGATCCTTAGTTCTACACTAGTGACGCAAGCACTGTTCCGGTGCTTACAATGATACTAAGTACTACTCCACTTATGGGACTCTTCCATGACGCGCATGTGCCACTATGGATAGAAGTGCACACGCGCCCGCCCCATCTCCTCTTACAATGATACTAAGTATTACTCCACTTATGGGACCCTTCCATGACGTACGTGCTATGGATAGAAGTGCACACGCGCCCGCCCCATCTCCGCTCACGTTCACGTGGTCTATTTTCATCTTTTCGGGCATGCCCTCCCTCCACCTAACCATCGGCAACCTCTCTGCTCGTCGTCCATCCTCGCGGCTCGCCTGCTCGCTCACCGCCGGTCAACCCGCCCACCACCGTGGTGTCACGATCGCCGCTCCCGGCCACGTTGGCCGGCTATCTATGTCTAGGGAATTCTCGAAGGTCCCCTGTCGTCAACCCTAAGACTAACACCCGATACCCCCCCCCCCCCGGGCCGCCGCCACCACCGGCGTCGACCACCGCCCGCGGCCGACACCAAGGATACAACCATGTCGCTCCACCCGCCATCCGCCCGCTGCCCCCGCTGAAAGGTCACAATGGCTAGAGGGTGTGTGTGTGTGTGGGGGGGGGTGAATAGCCAAATAAAATTCTTGCAATAACACTAAACAACAATTTAGATAGCAAGATGGCAAATGTGCAAAGCTAAAGCTTCGACTAGTCTTTGCAAGCCGTCCTACACAAGCAAGGCTACTCAAATCAATTGCACAACAACCACGGTGATTAAGCTACACAATGACGGTTCACCGACAACCGAACAAGTAGTTCTATCCACGGGATTTAAACTACACAAGGAGTGGTTCCCGACCGACCACAACAAGCAATTCTAACCCACGCGGTTTTAGTCTACACAAGTAGAGGTACGCGGCCAACCTCACAAGCAATTCTACTTTGCGGGAAGTAAAGAGAGGATGAAGGTTTATACCACCGCGAAGAGTAGAAGATGGCCAATCACCGGTGTAGAAACCAATCACCTAGAGATGCTCAATCACAATCACAATGAGGTTGAAGCCTCGGCAATCACAAATCAACACAATGATTTTTTACCGAGGTTCACTTGCTTCCCGGCAAGCTACTCCTCGTTGTGGTGATGCACTTGCTTGGTGAGTTGCCCGCTCAATTGGCTCGGGGCCAAAGACCCCAATGGGGAGCCGCAATCTCCACACAAGACAAGGATCCACAAGCCACGAGCAATCCACTAGAGTATCCTTTCGCGAACTCCCGCGGGGAAGGATCAAGAACCCCTCACAAGAACCCGGTGTGGCCTCAAACAATCACCAAGTCGAGCTCAACCACCACCCGCTGCTCCAAACCATCTACGGTGACGGGAATCACCGAAGAGTAACAAGAATCCGCAGCTCACTCGATGAACAAGTGCCTCTAGATGCAACTCTCAATGCAAATCACTTGTTCTCACTCAAATCTCTCTCAAGAATGATCAACCTATCCAAGAGATGAGTGGGGAGGAGTGTCTCTAGCTCAAAGTATGCTCAAGTGTGTTAGAATGGGCAAGAGAGACCTCCCAAGCCGGCCAACCACATATTTATAGACCCCATGTCCAAATAGAGCCGTTGGTCTCTCGGGGCGCCAGATCACCTGTGCCGGACGCATCCGGCGCTGTCTTCCGTCGTGGCACAGCTAGCCATTGTCGTTTGAAGCGCCTGACATCTTGCGTCCGCCGCGCTCACCAGTCGTGCGTCCGGCGCCACCCTCCGGCCGCGTCCGGCGCGCCCGCTCGCCAGCAGTGGCACTAGACTGAGTCCGGCGGCCTGTCCAGCGTCCGGCGCAAAGCGCAAGCCGCGTCCGGCGCCGCGTACTGACCCCTCCTGTCCAGCCAGCAGCCGAGCAAGGCCACGCGTCGCGTCTCCGTCCGCCGGACGCCTAGCCTCGCCCGTACCGCGTCCGGTGCACAAGCGGCAGGCGCGTCTGTCGAAGTTGAGCAGGGAACGGCCGGGCCTCGACCGAGCGCGCTGGACGCCGGTCCCCAGCGTCCGCCGCTCGCGAAGCAGCGTCCGGCGCGGCGTCCAGGCGAGCCATGCGCCGAGGAAGTTATTGGACAGCGTCCAGCGCTTCTCGCGCGTCCGGCGCCCTCGCGGCAGCCGCGTCCGCCGCTAGTCTTCGTCATTTCATGCGTCCAACATGCTCCAAATTGATCCAAACAAAGTCTCTTGCCTTGTACACTAACTCCACCATGTGTAGATCAAATCTCAAGCCTCGGAGTTAGCATTTCACACATGAAATGTCGCGCAAGAATTAGCTCTCTAGTTAGCCTCTCATGCATCATGCAAAGTCACAACTAGAGGCACTTAGGACCGTGAATGAACCGAGGAAGCCCCCCTTGATAGTCGGTTATCGATTCTAAATGTGGTCACACTCGCTAAGTGTCTTGACCACCAAACTGGAAAGCCCTATCAAGTATACCTTCGCCTTGATCTCTATGGGCCTCCGTCGGAGCACGATCATGCCACAAGTCCACCTTGTCCATCATCATGATCGCCATGCTCCATGTCCATCGTCACGTTGCTATGTGTCTAACCACACTTAGAGCAAAGCATTAGCTGAGTGTCATTAATTACCAAAACCAAACCGGTGCTTTCACCCGCTTCCCTTCTTCCTCGATTATGGCATCAACGCACACACGCGTTAGATAGTGATTGGGCTCCACTTAGCATCCTTGTTATTATTGCAAGTTATAATTAACCACGTACCCTTGAAACAAGTAGTACTGGCGGAGGATCGGAGCATCCATGCCCTTGGCGGCGACCTCGCTATTTTTTTTGCTACTGCATAGATGGGCCACATATCCCAAAAAGGAAAGGATCTCCAAAAGTTTCTAAATCAATCTTTCAACCCATGATTTGTTGCAATATATTGAAAAGAAAACATATCCAACTTCCAAACCCAGCTACTAATCTTTTGGCAATTGGAAAATTTTATCCCGTTGCATAGATAAATACACAGTGTATCTATCGCGTCAGTCTAAGGTCGAAAGATGTCGAAAGAATAAGTAGGACAAAAGATGAGTAAATTGTACTCACCATACAACAACTATTCAAGTAGGTACAAGTTAGTCCAACATCTTGAAATTTACCCAATTTAATACGACTACTATCTTGATGGGTGCATATTAGTCCAACATCTTGTGTAGTCTATTAAATTTGATTTAAGAACTTGCCTCATCGGTGTATATATGGTCCAAGAATTGTAACGATGTGTCTTTGTACCCTATGAATCATGCATTGTCATTGGAAGCTATATAACATAGGCGCTCTCATCCCTTACTCAGTTTGAATGACTCCAATTCTAAATTTGACCAAATATAAAAACCGCCATTAATTTCATAAATATGGACCACACCAAACCAACCTTTTTTTTCTTTCTATACTATAATACTTTTTCATCTACTTTCAACCCTATATGGTCCTTTATGGCTCACTACAGCTGATAAGTAGCTATATGCACTTTCAACCATGCACTCCTCAAAAACTTGATCGTCGGGCACCCTCGAGCAGATGTTGTGGCATGGTCTGACTCATGCATGCTCACAACTCGGCTCGACTTCGGCACACGTGTCCTTAAACTTTTTAATATGAGTACACCTAGTCTACCTATTTAAGTTGAGTCAACATTTAGGCAAAACCTCATACGAGACTAAACTATATTGCACTATAGTAGTCATCGTTGTCTAAGACTTATTTGATTTATTTGAATTATAAATAGAAGTCTAAACTAGATCCAACGAGAGATCAAACTTGCCTACAAATGAATCATATTATCCCAATGATTCCAACTTAACGGTGGATGAGTTTAGCAAGCTATGATGTAGTAGCTCTCAATGATAGAGAACACATGTTTTTGGATTGAATATGCATCAAGGAGCCAAACTCTCGCATCTAATTAATCAGACTGCAAGATATTGGACTAACATGCACTCATCTAGATAGTTATCATATTAAACTAAACAAATTATAAGTTGTTGGACCAACATGCACTCACATGGATAGTTGTTGCATGGTGAGTGCAATTTACTCACACAAAGATTCCTGACACAACTGTGTATCAAAGTCAAAGAAAAATAAAGTATATATTTAGAAATAGTTCAAGATTCCTCGTATAAAAATACCTTATTAGGATTATTGATTCCAAGCGCCTTCTTATCGGCCTGACGGGCAAACGCCACGTTCATATGCAGGTGGATTAGCGAGTCCTCTTTCACGTTGTAGTCGGCCAGCGTCGCGTCAAGCCTATCCATATGCCTGCCCATGTACGGGTTATCTGCGTCGCTGACGATCAGCTTCTGCATGGCCAGCGGGTAGCGCCGCCTCCGCTGCGCCTCCACCATGAGGCTGGCCACCGTGTCCCCGGTCTCCACCACCATCCTCATCTCCTCCCCACCTCCGTCCATCCTGATGTAGTCCATCACGGAGATCCACATCTTCTTCTGGCCAGAGTAGGCCCGCTTCAGTGCAGATGGGTCGGGGAGCCGGTCGTTGTGGACGCAGAATCCCATGTTCCTAAGCGTATCCCTCTGGAGCGTGTTATTGCCCATGTGGTAGTAGTGCACGGTTATTGTAGCCGGGTAGGTCGGAACCAGTTTGTTCTCCGCCAGCGTCCCAGGCGTATCGTGGTAGAAGCTTTTGCAATTGAAGTCGATCCTCTGTAGGACGGGTGGGACGTCGGTCATCTCCTCCACCCGGGCCATGATGCTGTAAACTGTATCGTCGGAATCCACCTCCAGCGTGCACTCCACCCTCTGGAACTGGAACGATACCGAGACCCTCAGCATGATCAACGTCTTCATCTCGTCGAGTCCACCAGTTGGTCCCTGGCCTCTCGCTTCTTCTCGATCTTGGCTATAACTCGCGTGTCGCTCCACCGAGAGGTCGACGAGATTAGGCCATTAGGGCACGCCTTTCTTTCTTATCTCTATCCGATCGACGAGATTAGGCCATTAGGGCACGCCTTTCTTATCTCTATCTGTATACATTCGTCTAGGTGTATGTAAGGATGAAAACGGTCGAAAACGGTCGAAAAACTCTTCTATTGTTTTCTACATTTATATTTAAATACGAACGCGAAAACGAAAACGGTATAGTCGGAAACGAAAACGAAAACGAACTTATGGTATTTCAAAAACGAACCAATTCGAGCGGAATTATGTCAGAAACGGTCGACATACGAAAATTCAGTACGAAATACCATCCCACTTTAAAGATGTGCATGATCAAATTAACAAGTGCATGATTTAGTTCAAGTGCACATAATAGAATAAGGGGTGCATGACATAGTCGCCGACACACAAATACAAGTTTAGAACAAGGAATTAATAGGACATGAATATCTACAGTTCATCGGCATCATCCGTGGTGTCTAGGGTTGTTGTTGACGCTCCTTATTGCATATAATTTGACCGCCAAAGTAATCTAAAACGACCAAATCCATGGTGCATCATAGCAAATATATTATTTATCTAACAAGTTCTACGAGTTTTGGTTTTCAAACTTGTTTTGTAGAAAACATAATGTTTTATGAAATAAAAATATCTCAAACAATGAAATAGACTGCACCATTGCGAAGCTCTCGTTGCGCTGATCAAAATACATATATTATCTGCTATATTCGGAGCTATAAATAAAAAGATATGGAAATAGAAAATATATTTTTGTGGCTCTACCGAATTTCTACCGAATTTCAAATACGGTTACATACTAAATATAATGTAGAAAAGTAGAAATCGGTCGAAATAAGCCTATTTCGAATTCTGCTCCGTTTTTGAATTGTCTGTCCCGAGCGGCCGAGGCAGGAGGCGAGCCACCGTCGAGATTGCTCCGACGCGAGGTCGGTGGTGCTGGAGGTGAGGTGGAGGAGGTCGGCCGTAGGTGCTGCAGGTGAGGTGGCGGTTGGCTAGCCGTCGGCAGCTTGGCGCTGGGGGTGGGGGGCCACGAGCCTCGCTGGTGCAGGAGTCATGTGCCTAGCAGTCACGGTCGTGGCTGCAGGATGCGTGCGGCGCGGGGAGGAAGGTAAGGAAGTTAGGGTTTGGGAGCGGGCACAACGTGGTGGGCTATTGTGGCTGGTGGGCTGTCTTTTCCTTTTTTACAATGATGAGCTGATGGGATGTTCTC